>VDFB02086081.1:17917053-18092992 GCA_007258455.2 Sequoia sempervirens
CTGCCTTCTCCTTATTTTCCTCTGTGTGACCCGTTCCTAATGATTATCTTGCTTGAAAATCTTGATTATTCTTTCACGATCTGGCTTCCTTGCTTCCAACCCTTGCAATTTCTTCTTCAATCTAACTCGTAGTCCATTGGTATGAGCCTTTTTCGGTTTCTCTCTATACGATCCCATCTGATTTATATTCCTTTTCCTCTTGATTTCTATCAATTGGACCTCTCACCAAATCACGGCATGGCCCTTCAACTTCATTTTGAAAACTTAACCCAATCTGGGTCCTCTATTTCCTCATACTCAAACTATTCTTCTAGCTCGTTGATCCAGTCGATCAACTCTTCTGGGTTCAGACTTCCGGAATAACTGGGGACTTCTGCTCTGGGTCTTTTCCCGATCTTCAAAATGGCCCTTATTAGCCGAATTTGGTCTTGATCAATTGCTTCTTCTTCCTCTTCTACATCGAACCTTCTTCCTCTCCTTCATCCTCACTTTCCTCCCTCGGGTTTTAACCCTCTTCTCAACTGCTCTTGTAAAACATCAGTTGTCTCACGGAGGGCTGCTAGTGCATATCTTCCCCAGCATTTATGCCGCCGACCACCCTGGCACCACCCGCCTACCGGGCTCCTCTTGGAGGCATCTTTCTTGACCTCGACCCACAACCACGGTCACGGTGTGAGGCGCCTCCGCGTCGTGATTTGTCCACAGCTCAGAAACCGGCTCGATACCACTTGATGGGCATGGCGAGAGACTTAGAAATAACCACAAACAAGAGATAAATTTTATTATTCAAAAATGAGCTTCTTACATGCAGATGATCTCAAATCCCCAAGTTCTACAACACATGCAAGTTACAGAAAGCTATAGAATAACCCTTTCGCAATGTGCGAGCTTGTCCCCAAAAAGATACCCAAAAATTAGAAACCCGCCCATAAATAGAGCTCCTCATTAGTTTGGAGCCAAAACAACATTCAATTTGAGTTTATGCGGTTTGGCGCCGAAAATTTACAACATGAAGTTCAAATTTCAAAAGAGCATTTGCAACTGTATCTTCTAGAAATTGCGCCAACTTCGCGGGGCCATAACTTTTGATCCAGGACTCCGATTAGTGAACCGTTCGAACCGTTGGAAAGGTCTCGAAGTCAAGAACGCAGTCAAAATCTGCTACGCCGATTTTAGCAAGTTTCGGGGCCGATCTGGGAGCTCTAAGTGCCTCAAATCTAACTCAAAAGATTTTCAAGTGCAAATTTGGGAAACTAAAACTGCAATATCTTTCAACCCGGGAACCAAAATTAAAAACCGTAAATTGAGAATTTCATTATGACGAAAAGGGTATCCAAAAATATAAAAACATCTAAAAACTGAGAAACTTAAAATTTAACTATTTTTGGGTGATGCAAGATTGCCCTTACACCACTGGATGCTCCTGCATCAAGACAACATCGATTCACAATACTAGAAAAGATCAATGTAAATCTTAAGATGAAGTCTAATCGATCTTAAAGGTAAAGCATGAACTTGGGATCCAAAAGATAGTTAATCACATACTTCAAGCTTGGGAAGAAGCTACATAACCGAAGCATTGATAAAAACTGATCATTAAGAATTTGTTAACAAATGCTAATTACAAATAATTATGGAAATATGTGATTTGAAGTGAAGCGCTTCATGAATGAAGTGTTGGAAACACAAGGGAAGACAACTAAGAGGGGGGCTGAATCAGTTGTCACATAAATTTAAACTTATTAAAATTATTAACCTTATTCTCAGATCTGATAAATAAACGTGAAAGCATAAATCATCACCACATCAGAAACACACATAACACCAATATTTTTTACGTGGAAACCCTATTAGGGGAAAAACGATGGTGGAGGTTAGTCCACAAGATTATACCCTGTTAAAAGTATAAAGAAGAAAATGGGGAATGCACATGCATTCAAGCACACTACCTAGAGCTCACTGCTTAAATAAAACAAGGCTTACTACCCAAAGGAAGACACATTGTCTTACAGAAAAATTCGGATTACATCCGCAAGATTTTGAACTGAGAAAATAGCATATGCTAATGCTTGATTACAGTGCCGGTTAAGCACATGAACACTTTTTCACACTCTACTCACTTTGCTTTCAAATGATTTGGATACTATTTTCACACCTCATACACACCACACCTTCAAATGGTAGAAACAATCACTTATATATATCCACAACTAAGGATAAGATCATCTACATGTCGACTTCAACAAAATAATAAAACATGTACAAAGTATCGGCCCAAATCAATAAATAATTACAATGCAAATCAACCAAAGTTGGCCACAACATATTGAAGACCCAAAACAACATCCTCAAACACGAAACACCTCAAACAATTATTCCTCGAAGATCCACAACACGCTACAATCACCAAGTCGGCCATGAATATGAAAAACATGAACACACAAGAGAAAATCACCAATTGCGAGCACAACGATCAATGGAGACGTGCAACACAAATAAAGCATGATATAGAAACATCCACGAGCATCATGAATCACCACAGAAGCATCCACAACAACTCAAGTTACTAGAATCACATCATCTTCTTTTAGGAACACCAATTGAAGCAACAGAAAAACTGTCAGAACACAGACTCTCATAACTCAATCAAATCTTCATGCAGATCTCTGAAACTTAACGTGGATAAACTAGATATACTTGGCAACAAACCCTTTAATCCACAACCACTGATCATCAACATATTGAACTTCACTTCATCACTAACAACCTAAAACTTGTTTTATTACAATTTTCTCAATATTCTTGACATATACAACCTCTAATGACATTAATGCCAATAGTGTTGACATCAATGACAAAAACATATCAACAACATCCAACATGAAGGAATGTGATCCATATCAAAAATGAAAACTTCATAATTATCCATAGACAAAAGGTGATTAAATAAAGTGTTGTGTTTTATTTTGAAGAGGTACGATTCAACAAATGATATGATTTAATATTTACATCAGTTTTATCATAAGCCAAAAAGTAATTATGGTGAGATGCGATTAATTGTTGAAGAAGTGTGACTTAATTCAGAAGAGAAGCGCCTCCAACATGAAGTGGTATGATCTGTTTGTATAATTTGCTAAATCAGATTTCATAAAAAAAAAAAAAAAAAAAAATTATATGAAGGGGTGTGATTTCTTTTGTTAAGATAAAATCAGATTTATGAAAAGTCCAAATAGTGCAACTTTTCAAGATAAACAATAAAGATTAAAAATTAGATTTCAAAAGGAAGATTCAAAAAGGACATGTTGCTCAAGTGAAAAGTTACAATGCTTGGCCAGTATACATGTATATTCAAAAATCAAATTTGAATTATGAGTGTGTAAATTTTGAGTATAGAAGTGCAGAAGTATCTCTTGTGTGAGCCTAAAAGAAGAGCATGCATCACATAGAAGGGATAGATTGAAGCATGAAGCAAATCTATTAAAAGATCTCATTCTACATTTGAAATTTTTAGTCAAGAAAGTCAAGGTTGGTTCCTTACAAGAAGTAGTTGGTGCTCCTTGTAGGTTGGTGCCTACCTAACTGATTAAGAGGTTGGTGCCTACCATCATTGTAAACCTTTTTTTAAATTATAAAGTACATAATTTTGTACTGTGGTTTTCTCCTGTAGGGGTTTCCATGTAAAATCTTAGTGTCAACTTGTTTATATTGTTATATTCTTGCATAGTTGATATTGTGTTAGAGTTTAAAGTTGATAAAATTTGAAAGGGTAAAAATTTGTTAATATACTGATTCACGCCCTCCCCGCCCCCCCCTCTCAATATATTTTTGTGCTCTTCAAACTTATGTAGATTGAGAAGAATCAAACTTGGGAATTGGTTCCAAGACTGGCAGAAAAAAAAAAACATTATTGGATCAAAGTGGGTATTTAGAAATAAGTTGAATGAGAATGGAGAAGTGGCTAGAAACAAAGCAAGGCTTGTGTGTAAAGGTTACTCACAAGTAGAAGGCATATATTTTTAGGAGACTTTTGCTCCAGTGGCAAGAATGGAAGCTATAAGGATGTTATTAGCATTTTTTTCTCATAAAGATTTCAAGGTGTATCAGATGGATGTCAAGTCTACATTTTTGAATGGTGAACTAAAAAAAGAGGTCTATATGGAACAACCAGAAGGAATTCAGTTGTCAGATCAACCAGATATGGTGTGTAGATTGAAGAAAGCTTTATATGGATTGAAGCAAGCTCCTAGAGCTTGGTATGCAAGGTTAGATAGGTATTTGATTCAGCAAGGTTTCAACAAAGGTATGACAAATAGTAATTATCTGTATTTTAAAATTGAAAATGAAAAAATCTTAATTGTAGTTGTATATGTTGATGACATTATTTTTGGAGGAAATGAAAATATGTGTAAGATGTTTACGGAAGAGATGCAAAAATAATTTGCAATGTCTATGTTTGGAGAGATGAATTTCTTTCTTGGGCTGCAAATTAATCAAACAAAGAAAGGAATTTTTATTTCACAGTCTAAGTATGTGAAAGAGATGTTGAAGAAGTTTGGAATGGATGGTTCCAAACCGGTATGAACTCTTATGGTGACTGACTACAAATTGGGTAAAGATGATGATTCACCTAAGGTTGATTAGAGCAAGTACAAATCTATGATTGGTGAACTATTGTATTTGACTGCTACTAGACCAGATATTATGTACATGTTGTCTGTCTTGTGGCTAGATTTCAAGAAGATCCTAAGGAAACACATGTTGCTGCTATTAAAAGAATATTCAAATATTTGAATGGTAATTATGGATTATGGTATCCTAGGGATACTAACTTTACACTAAGTGCTTATACAGATGTAGATTAAGCTAGATGTGTAGATGAAAAAAAGATTATAAGTGGTGGTACATTATTTTTTGGCTGCAGATTGGTGGCATGGTTGAGTAAAAAGAAAGATTCAGTTTCCTTGTCTATTGCTAAAGTTGAGTATATTATTGTTGCATCTTTCTATACACAAGTTCTATGGATGAAACAAACATTGAAAGATATCACAGCAGTGTATGATGATCCTATTTCTATCTTTTGTGATAACACAAGTACAATTAATATTTCAAAGAATCTAGTGATGCACTCGAGGACAAAACATATATCTATCAGGTATCATTTCTTGAGAGAGAAGGTTGTGGAGAATGAAGTAAAGCTTGAGTATGTCCATACAAAGGATCAAATTGTTGATATATTTACGAAGGCTCTTCCTAAAGATACTTTTGAGTATCTCTGACTAGAGAAGTTAGGGGTCATTGCCCCTCTTTTCTTGAACTAGATGCATATGGAGATGCATCAGTTTGGTGAATCTATGGATCTATCTTTCTTCTGGACTGATGTTTTGGTGGCTACCTCTCACGAGGAGCAGGTAGTGTTATGTGTTGTCATTGTACATGAGAATTCTGTTTTTTTATGTCAAAGGGGAAATCAATGTAAAATATTTGTTTCCTTTGTCATTGATGTCAAAGGGGGGGAGGAAGAATGTGAAAAAAAAAAATTATCTACTAAGGAGGAGAAACAAGAAGAAAAATCTTGAGAAGTGCATTCAGAGCTAGTATGTTGTCTTTGATGGTTTTTCACATCATGTGTTGCCATTAATGACAAAGGGGGAGATTTTTGCAAGAATGAAGAGAATGAAGGTGTTGTCATTGATGTCAATTGCTCAATTGGTTATCAACTGGTTGTTATTGTCATTAATTTCATGGTTGCAGGTTATTGGTTGTTCGTGTCGAGGATATTGAGAAAATTGTATTGAAGAAAGGCTACAGGTATTGAGTGGTTTCTTCGAGTTTTTCTCTGAGATTTGCTCCTATGCTTGTGTGGTTCAGATATGTTTATTGTGATTGTTGGAAGTTGCTATATCTAGATTTTTGGCTTATGATTCATTGTATAGTGTGAATTATGTTCACCAGTTGTGAACTATAGTTTTCTGTGTTTCTAGCTAAGGTCTGGGAGAAATGTTGCTGGTCCGGATTTCTATTTGGTAAAGTCTTATGAATTGAGGTTCTAGAGTTAAGTTGATATGATCATGTTGAAGATAATTTTGGTATCTGGAAGATTTGTGCTTAATTGTTCTATGTGTTTTACACTGGTTTGGACGACCTTGTGTTGAACACTATCTTTAAAGTTGATGAAGCGTGTTGGACTTATTTGGGTCCTCATCAAGCGTGTGTTTGGGTTTCCCTCATTCTAATTCCACCCTAGGATGTTTTAGCGCCGACCTAATTGGAATTTACTAATGGATGGCCAACTTTGGATATGTTTCAAAGTTGAAGATGGTATAAATACAGGATGAGTTAGTGGTGAAGAAGTACATAAGAGAGATAAGTGCAAAGAAATGGAGCAGATAGATGTGAAATAGATGCGAATTAGTGGGTGTGTGTGATGCGAGTGTGGCAAATCAGTGTGAAGTCTAAATGTTGAGTTTCCGGATGCAGTGAGTTGAAGGTGTACTCTATCATTCATGCATGTCTGTAAGTGGTTGAGAAAATTGTGGTGGAAATCTCAGTTGCATTGAGATTGTCTTCTCTTTGTAACATATCTATTCTATCTTCTTTGTAACTCTATGGCAATGAGCCCTCCGGGTTGTTAGCCCTGTTGGACAGTGAGTCTTGATCCAGGCAGTGAGTCCTTGTTTTGGCAGTGAGCCTTGTTTATCAAGAAGTGAGCCTTTTGTAATCAGTTTTGATATTATCTATAGTGTGATTTAATCCTCAACGTGGTTTTTCCCTTATTGGGTTTTCCATGTAAATTTGGTGTTGTGTATGTTTGATGATTTTTTCAGTTTCTACAATTGCACTTAATGTTTAATCATTTAAGTAGTGTTAAAAATTAGTTCTGGTGAATGATTTAAAGGTTTAAATTTGTTACAACTGATTCACCCCCCCTCTCAATTGTCTTGTTCAATAATGTTGTGTAAAACATGCTTGCATGGACTGTTTGTGGATATCTTCTTTCTTTTTCGTATATTTCAAATCCCTTACCTCCATATCTATCTATAGTAGTTAGTAAAACAAAGACTTGTGTGAGTTATGTTGGCAAGTTTCATTGGTTCTTTGTACTATTTTGGGCATGAGGGAACCCATCTAAATCTTGGTGCATCACCTTTTTTTTGCATTCCTTCTTCCCTCTTTTATCCTTGCAAAATTAGTAGAATAGGATTTAATTTTTTTTTTCTGTTGAGTTGGATCAACATTTTGTACTTAGATTTATAAAGAAATTTGACTTTTTCCAAAGGTCTAATTTCATCTACAAGGTCACGCACCTTGAGATCATTCCAATGTTTTACTAGAATGATAGGCTATTTCTAGAAAGGGTGCAATTTTATGTGATAACAGGGTACTTGAGGCGCAATTCTATGAAAATGAAATGAAAATAAGTCAAATAGCCAAGAGGAGAGGGTAACCCAACCCTCCATCTTCACTTCCTTGGTATAAAGTTCTTGAGGGCTAAGCCTAGAATGATAGATTTTCACTTCCAAAAGGTGTATTTTTCAATTACCCCATCGCTATTTGTACCTTGTTGGAACTCGAAGGTTGAACTCATCCCCTATGGTGTAGAAATCCCTAAGTAGAAATCCTAAGAAAAAGAAAAGATTACACTTATTTATGATCTTTAAGATCGCTCTAAGGTGCAAGAGGAGAGCATACAGAGATACAACTTCATGATTAAAAGACACAAATTTTAAGCCCCAAATCGAAATGTGATAGTCACTTTAAAGTCCAATTTCAATTGTGATCAAACAATCTAAACAAACTATCCTAAAGTGAAAATAAATAACACCTTCAAGATTTTTGCAATTTTCTAATAGATTTAAATCACTAAAAATGAATTCATATGCTACATTTTATAAGCAATTAAAACTTTCAAAACAAAGCATGGTTTTCAAATGATTGTACCTTAATATTGGTGCAGTTTTTGCAAAAATGACTTGATCCAAGGTGTGAAGCTCCAAACCAGATTTCCAATGCTTGCAAAAAATTAAAAAATCTGTTTAGTAAGGAAATTTTTTGCAAGTGTTTAACTAAAAAGGTGCTATGCTAGACAAGTATAGAAAGAGAAAAGGTCTATAAAAGTTTGTTTTTCTAAACATTCTGCATAAAACTCTTTAGAAGTTGAAAAAATTGTCTTTGCAAATCATCTTTCAATTATACATGTTAGGAGTTTCAAAAATTTGTTCTTTGACTGACGTAAATACCTGCAAGCTATCAAATTTTAGGCATTAATTAAAAAACACAAAGAGAAAACATATTAATAATAACTCAAATATAATGAAAGACATCAAATCATAAGCCCAAACACAGGCCTTCACTCTATGTACAAATGCTCTGAAAAAGGGGTGTGTGAAGGCAATACTACACTACACTTACAAATAATTAACAATTCAAATAAAAATTTCCCTCCTTAAATGTAATTCTGTTCATGTATAGTAGTTAAGTATTAAATATCTATTGATATTGGTGATATTGGGTTATAATCTCGCTCGATTCTCTACAATAACATGAAGCCATGGGAGGTCTAGACTTGAAAAATCTTATATTTCTAATTTAACCTTCCATTTGGGCATGCCATTTTTCTACCAGTGTTTTAAAAATTATGTATCCTGGTTGTCTCTGATTTGAAGAAACATGCCCCAATTCAACATAAAAAAAGTATTACATTTCAATTAATCCATGTGCCTTCTTTCCGTCTTGGAGGCGCAGGTTTGAATCCAAAGGTTGGTAGGTATGTACCTTAGGTGGGCGTCTTGTATGAATTGCTTGACGCAATTCATAAGCCAAGAAAACAAGTAGTTGACATGATATACAATCGTTTGATGGAAGTTGCAGTCAAGGCGTCTTGCTAACCATTTGGTGAGAAATTATAAAGGCTACGGCTAACCAGGTATATGATTGATTTATACATTCAGAAGTTATGTCCATATATTATGGATTATAAAAAGGCTTGGGAATGTTGGAAGAGGGTATAGATAAAGGAATGGGGATTTTTGGTAAGATATTATAGTTGCAAATACCTTGGTAGAAACGTATGGAAAATATGTCAGCGTAGCACTGCCAGGTAGAAAAATGAAAGGGGTGCACTCAACAAATCAGTCACAATGTTCCTTCAATCCTCAGAGGTTTAAATCCGTGATGGTCTCTGGATAGTTTTTAAGTATCTGCACAAACAAAACAAGATTATTTATAAATATTACCATTACTAAAATGATAGCATATACATGAAACACTTGTTATCTGTAACACCAGTATTGCTATGACAACATGAAACACTTGTCACTATTGATGCCAGAGATATCAGGAAGAGGTGGTAGAAAAGGCATTAAAAACATTTAAATGATGATGTTAAATTTTTTTGTAGTACAGGTGTAATAATGGCATTTGTTCAAAGTCTGATTATTAAGAATAAGAATAGAATTAATGTCATTAGATTTCCACAATTCATGAGAATATTTTTGGTTGTTTTTGAATTTGATTATCGAAGTTTTGAATCACACTCCGTGATCTATCTTCAAAATGATAGAAAGCTAAAAAAGATAAGACCATGGAACTGTAACATACCCAATATATGAATGCAAAAATAATCAATGTGAAGCTTCAATCTCTAGAATTTTATATTATCATTGAGAAACAAGGTGCGCCTTTGCAATGAATCTATAACTCTTGACCATTATGCCTTATTACGCCTCAATAAGCTTTGCATGCATTTAAATACATTCTTTAATTGTACCATTATCAAGAGATATTTTATAATGTAACCATGAACCATAGTTCTAGCTACAGAAATGGAAATAAAATGCAAATTGTTACAGTACTCTATAATCCCACGCCTTGCAGCCTCCTTCACACGCCTATGCATCAATAAAAAAAAATTAGGCATCATATTATTTTATAAATATAAAACATGCCATATCAGGAATGACGATCACAACCTTCTTTTTTCATGCCAATCTCTCTTATTAGACACCTTAGATGTATTGCAAACCTATAGTCTAGAATTAGCATATACCAAGGATGTTTGAGGCTTAAACACCATAAATATGAAACGTCGTTGGATCATCAAAAAGTTTTGAAATGAAATTGACAGTAGGATCTTATCATTTCAAAATATAAATCAAGTATACGCATCATTAGAGTATCTAAAACCCTTTGTAGATATTAAAAAATCTTTGAAAATACCTCAAATTATTAATATATTTGGTTAAATGAATTAAAATAAGTCTACAACATTGTTTCGTACACCTACAATAGGCATTTCATTGGTTCATATGAAGCTAGCGAATCCTCCTTTTATGATATAAATCAATCAACTATGATCAATAGCATTATGTTATAGTAATATGATCAAATTTGTAGAGGTCATATGTGTTGATGAGATAAATTTTTTTATAAATCATATAATCAAACATCCTTGATTTCATAATTTTTTTTTGACATACCTTAACAATCCAAACATCAAATAAGTTGACATGGAAATAAAGAGGGTGTTTACTTCAAAAACTTAAAAAATGTTAATAGAAACAAAATAAGTGTTGTGGGTGTCTCATTGGTGTGTCAGATATGTAGTCCCTTTATCCAAGCTACAAAAATTGATTCAAGACAACATATAAACCCAAAAACTTAAATAAACATCTATACCAGATAAAGGAACAACGAAAGAAAAACACAAATATAATGAAAAAAACAACAATGTTTGAACCTCCATTGTAATAGTATAAATGTGCTCTTAGATGGAATGTAGGTTGCCCAAATCAACAAGATGTACCTGCAAAATGATCCTTCATGCCTATGGAAATGAAGGATGAAGGGTTGATTTGTAGAGTTGCAGAGAGAAATGTGAATAGTAAGATTCAATCCCAGTGAACAATTGAGATCAAATGAGAGAAAATGGGTAATTCTCATTGACTAAGAATAGTTAGGGGAGTTAAAAATGGATGAGAATAGTTATCTCTTAGTTTTTATTATTTTGGATAAATAGGTGTGCATAGGATAAAAATAGAGATGGCATAATGAAGGGGTTTGCAAATGGAAATTCTGAATTTTATTATCTATTAGAAATAAATAATGGATAGTATTATTTAGTTTTAATGGATAAATAAAAATGATTTTTAATTATTTAATTGGAAAAGGGAATATTTAGAGATATTATTTTAATTAAGAAGGGGTAATGAAAGGAAATTTTGAAAGGGGGCTAGGAAATGAGAATGGGTTATGACTAGGATGTGACATGAAATTAAGATGCAAAATTAGGTGATGGTTAGAAAATAGGTGTCTACACCCACTAAGTGAAATGCCCAAAATGAGGGTAAATAATTCAAAATTTATAATTTAATTGTAAATATTTCTCCCACGCCTAGGAACTATTAGCACACACAAAGAAAAATTAAACACAATAATTTTGGTGATGTCAATTACTCGGACCCTATGATGCCCCTACACTAGACACCCCAATTAGGAAAAACAATGAGCTCCCATTCATGACCAAATTTGAAGATCTTTAATGTTTCTAATTGAAAAAGGGAAACTAGGGTTCTAGGACCTTTAGAATATAGATAAAAAAGATCAATATGCTATATAGTAACTAGGGAAGATAGAGACAACACACATACAATATAAAATATAATAACAATAAAACTTCCTTAGCAATGCACCAATAATAGGCCCATATCCTACATAATGCTTGACCTCATCATAGCAATCTACATACCCTTAGCTTGGGTATGGGAATTTGAAATTGGTTTAGGAAGACCTCTCTTCCTTTTTTGGATGATTGTCCAAGAAACACCATTGCTAAAGTCATCAAACTAAGGAGAAAGAAGAGGGGACTCCTTTATTGATGCCACCACTCAAATCACCTCTCTTGATGAGGAAGCGAGTCTAATTTTGAAGATGTTTGGAGTTTCATTAAATTTGTAGGTAGAGAATGACCAAGCTCCCTCCCATAATCTATTGAGAGGGAAAATGATTTTGATGAGGAAGAAAATTGAACTTGGTCAAAATAACGCTCTTGGGATGAGGAAAAAACAACTGCACTAGTCTTAAGGGGTCCATCACCAAAGGAGTTTCTTGGGCCACAAAAGGATCTATCACTATAGGACTAAAAGGCCCAACACCCTCATAAAAAATGTCAAATGTTTAGGGAGAGAATTTTGTAACCGCATTCTTGAGCTTAAATTCCAACAATGAGTAGGAGAACAACCAGGGAAAAGATGTCTAGTAGTGAAGAATTGTCTACAAGAAAAGGGGATACTCTAATAATCAATTGGTTGAGTCCACAACATATCCTCCACCATAAGAACAATATCTTCAAGAAGAGCCTTGGAGGTGTCAATGTCCTAGAAGATAAACAAATGTAGAATGACTAATTTTGGTAGGTTCAATAGAATCGAGTTTCAAAATTTGACCAATAACATTATCAATACTCTTAAAGCATAAGTATTCCTAGAATTAGAGGGGAAGCTTAGATAATCAAACCAAAACAACATAATATTTAATAGTTCTATGTGAATTTTGAAAGAGGTAAACCATGGTTAAAGATAGAGTGAATTCTCAATCCACATCCAAAGCCCACCCTCTAACAGTGCTTTCCTATATTCATAAGATTGAAAGATCAAAATAAAAACCCCTTGGTATAGGAAAAAAAATCGGTAGAGCACTTATAGAGAAGGTTCCATAAATGTTGTACCCATACTAATCTAACTTTATAAGAATCAACCAAATGAAATATACCATAGCTCTCCTCTTCTCCTTAATTAGATATTTAGTGTTCTCTCTTCCCTTGATCCCTTGTTGTTGGTTTTAGAAAAAACCGTGCTTCTTCCCTTATCCTATTTTTCTATTTGTGGTCTCCAATAGTAAATTTCCTCCTTTATTCACCCATGTATTTTATATGATTGTAGTTCTTGATGCTTATTTGATACTCCCTTAACTATCTAGGCACATATGTACATGCTTCAAATCTTAAGTACTTTCCCTAACTATTCCTTACATCTTTACATCGGCCTTATGATCATTTTTACATGCTTCCCAGGGTGATTCCCTCTTACTTCTTTTTACCACATCCTTATAAGAAATATTGGAAACATGAGTATAATTCAGCATCCATGATCTCAAAACATCTTGTGTTTCCCTCCTAGTGGTAAGCATCACCTTCAAATATTTTCCACTTTCTTCTTATGATTCATTCACTATACTCATTTTGTGTTTCGTTCAATCTTGGAATAAGGGTGCATGTGTTTTCTCTACCATCATACATGGCCTCCCAATCAAATTACCAGGGTTTTCTTAGCAACACATAACACACATCCATAGGCATGCTATAAAGCATTCCTTCATCATTGAAAAATCCAATTTGCAAGCTTACAATACATTACCTTCTTAACACCACACGGTGTTCTTTTTACATTTGGTAACTTGATATGGATTTCCATGTGTCGAGTTCTTCAAGCTTATATTTTTCACCATCTTTATCAAAACTAAATTTTTAGTGCTCCCTATATCAATAATTGTACACTTAAAAATGTCTTGATGGATCACATTGGCTAACTAACATCATTTCATCCTAAAACCCATCCTCTTTTCACTTAATTGATTAAATTAGCCTAGTTATTTAATTAATTACCTCATTTTCATCTATTAATCTAATTGACCTAATTAGGTTAATTCATCCCCATTCATGCTAAGATTTCATCCTATTAAATTGAATAAATCAAATTATTTAATTTAATCCCTAAAGTCCTCTTATTTAATTAAATAATCCTAAGTTATTTAATTAAATATCATATCACTTCCCCTTTCCATTACATAAATTAACTATTTAATGAATATCCTAATTCCCCTAATTTGTATAATTGAAACTTTATTTAATTATCAAATTACTAATAAATCTAATTCCCCCCCACTTGCAAGGGAATATTCCTCCTTTGCACATTCCTTTAAAAGGAATATTCCCATGAAATATTCCTTCCCCTTTTGCACATTAAAATTTGGTTTTAATTAACTAAATATCTATTTCCCTCGCCCATGAGAATATCCTAAAGAATATTCTCTTTCTTCACTCATTTGAAAAAAAAGAATATTCTTCCTTATAACAAACTCACAAGACTTCATGCGCAAGTTAACTTACAAGACTTCATGTGCAAGTTAGCTTATAAGACTTCTTGTGCAAGTTTTGAAAGTGTGTTTGTTTGGATGAACGTAAGCCCTTGATTAAATATCAATTTGCATTTTCAACCCTTGATGAGAATCCATGATCCATGCCTCCATCTTCTTTCCTTTTTGACCATCGATTATATTTTTCAATCTTAGCACTTCATTTTTCATTTTCTTTCCTATAAATAAATCACTATTTAGAGAAAAATGGATCCATCTTTTAACATCAGACTTATGTTGTTAAAATCATTTGCATTTATACTCACATTTAACATCATTTTAGCTTAGCTTCCATTAATGGCTTCCATGATAACATAGATGCATACATTTAGCTTATTTGTTAATTAGGATTTTAAACTTTTGAAGCTTGCATACATTTAGAGTAGATTTTCATATAACCATATTGATCATCTATCTTAGCATAAATCATGTTAAAATAGCTTGTATCATGTTCATTTAGCTTTAAATCATGTTTCATCACATATCTTTCATCGGTTTCGTTAATTCTCTTCAATATAATTGATTGAAACAAGCTCATTATCCAAGGGATTGGGAAAGGGTCACCATTCCACATCAATGTGATGCCACTCCCCCAATAGGATAAGTTTCAATATCTTAGATTAGAGGTTTGTCAAGCTTTCATGATTTAGAATGTTAGTTTTAATGGCTTCTTTATCTTTGTTTACAGTGAATGATCTTATTGGGATTGATGCTTAGTGGGTTAAATATGCCTCGAATTCGTATGGATTGGGTGTAGTTAACCTATACTATGTCATTGGTCACAATAATAATCATACAACATTTTTTCTTGGAATTACAAGTAGTTTAAAAGATACATATTCTCTAAAGTGGTTCATTATTTTCCTGTAGTTTTGGAAAAACCCTCTTCATGATAGAAGCTTCTCCTTGCTCTAGCACCTCAAGAAGGGAATCAATTAAACTCTCATTGAATTTTTCAAGATGAATACTAATCTCATTCTCTTTAGAACCTTTAACTTGACATTGAGGACACTCAAAATCTCTTTGAGCTATTTGGCCACAACAAAATCAAGCTCTTATAGATACTCTCTCATTGTGTTTTAATGAATTCTCTACTAGGCCATTATAATATCACAAAAAATCCTAACATGCGCATTAAAATTCTTCTTTTAAAGGGAAAAAAGTAAATTTCAATTACATCCTTGCATCACATCCTATGTATTCAAATAAGTATTTCAATTATTGTGACAAGTTATACAACACCGTTGAGCTATAAGGCATAAAGAAGAACACTCCACATAATTCAATTAATTATTCTATCCCAACCAATACGAGATGTATCACTTTCAAAGAAATAATATATTGAATTAGGTCTTATGTCTCATTAAGTCACCATAAAAATGTACATGATAATCATGCAATACTTTAAGTCCTTAATACAACCCTTCTAGATTCAATAACTCATCTAATAAGTTAGTTATATCATTTTCCAATGCAATAATGCTTGAAGATTCATTAGTAATTCAACTATTTATTCTCACACAAGATTTATCAACTCAAAAATAATGAATAGAAAAACAAAATCCATCCAAACCCTAATTCATCTTAAGATGATAAACCCATGGAAATATTCCTTCTAAAGGTTTTCCTTGTTGCAAGATGGTGTGTCCCTTGGTCTTCCTTGTCCAGCACAACGCTTGGGTTTGTGATATAGTCTAACCGCCTCCTGTGGATCTTAACTGACGCTTGTATTAGACATTGATAGGTCGACCTTTTGGTACAATGACAAGAAAAACAATTGGTATCAGAGCTGATCATAGGTTCAAATCCATTGCTTGTGCTGGGGGGGATTATTGCAAGATGGTGTGTCCCTTGGTCTTCCTTGTCTAGCACAACACTTGGGTTTGTGACATGGTCTAACCGCCTCCTATGGATCTTAACTAACGCTTATATCGGGCATTGATAGGTCGACCTTTTGGTGCAATGGCAAGGCCAACATGCCTACATATATGTATCCACATGATCAAGTCACATTTAGTTCTTCACTCCAAGTTTAGTTTGATTGATATTTTTTAATATTGATTGATTAACTTATAACATAATTATAATTCATTATGTTTTATCAATCCATTTGACGATGAGTTCATCTAAAAATGGGTTAAAATATTATTTATAGATCAATTGAATCATAATATCAAAATTTCACTCCAAAAAAATATAGAGCACATTTTTTTCCACTCATCCTATGTATTCACTTGTTTGATTACATAAGTGGAATTGTGCTCTGCATAATGACAACATAGTTAGAAAAAATAGAGAACTTAGAAAAATATACTTTCAAGGCTTCAAAAACATCTCCTCTATCGACAACATATGTTGCATAATGACCTACCTCCAATGCTGGTGGAGATGATGATGAAGAACCACTAGAGAGAAGGAAATTGGAAAAGACTTATGAAGGATCCATGATAGGGGTGAATTAGAAGGATAAAGAAAGAGAAATATTAAGTCTTATGCTAGAGAAGAATTGTGAGATGAGAATGTTATTTATATATTTTCATCTCCATCCCAAGTGAGTAAATTCATCATGTTCACATTCTTCACCCAATTCCCCCTCCCAATATATCTCAAAATCCTTCTATGCAAGTTGAAACAAACCCATTTTCCTCTCTAGAGGTTGAGGCATCTATCACACCACCCTTGAGGAGATCTCTCTAGTTTTCTTCTCAAATATTTCTACATACCCTTTTGTTTCATGGTTAGAACAATCCTTGACAAGAAAATAGGAGAATTATTGAATTGAGCATCCCAGATAAGGATATTGTAGCTCAATTACTTCAAAGAACCCCTCAACCTAAAAATCTAAAGACTACTTCCAAACTGTTGTGTAGAGGAGGAGATTCACTACTCCTGAGTCTTTAGGATAGGGAAGAGTCTAGAGGGAGAAAATTGTCCTCAAATACCGAGCAAAGGATACTAGCTCAAGTGACAAAGACAAGTGAAAGGGAGAATTTTGTAATGCTTTATGTTTTATGACTATTTTCAAGAAAGGGACTTCATAAACCGAAAGAGAAGGCTTTAGAGGTTTCAGAGACAAACTGGTTAGCTCTCAACTAGAGGACAGCAACATAGTGCACAAACGTCCCTGCGACACATTGTGGTTTCGTACGAACCAAAAATAGAGTGAGTCTACCAAAACACATAGAACCTATTGACAACTCAGGAACTAAAATCCAACTATTTAACTAAGCTAAAAAAATGCTAGAAATGATAGAAAGTACAACAAGAAGAATACTAAACATGCAAGAATCTAGACTAAATAAAACAAAATGATGAGAAAGATGGGAGGAACAAACTCACGGGAGGTCCAATGCTACGTAGCCTCTTGGAAAACTTCACACAAACAACTTGCACACACTAAAAAAATGATTTTTTTTGGAGTTATTTCAATTCTTTCCTTAGTCAAACCCCTATTTTGATGTTTCCACCTCCATAAACAACCAAGAAGACAAAGAGACAATAGACAAAAGAGAGTGACGAGATAAAGAAAGTAGACACGTTAGATATTCTAGTGTGGGAAAATGTACTCCTTTACATTTTCACACTTTGTTTGGGTCCCCTCAATTAAATTGGACTTAATTATGCCTTAATGAGCCCTATTTTGCATCTACAAGCCTAATAAATTACATTTTCCGAAGGGGAAACCCGACAACAATTAATTCCAACACAAAATACTTTACCTTGAGCAATGTGTGTTTTAGGAATAGGGACTTGGGACCCATTCGCCCATGGGTGAATAGGTCCTTCCTAGGCCTTTGAACCAAAATTTAAATTATGTTTTTGGTGGCATTTTAATGTCATTGAATTCAAATTTCAATGTCGGCTTGTAATGTTTAAATTTCGGGAAGTTAAGGATACATACCTATAAATACAAGGTTATTTTATCAATTCAAATCACCTAGCAAGAAGGAAAATTTCACAAAATAAAAGATTATGATCAAGGGAATCCAAGAGAAGATTTATCAATGATTTATTGCAGAAATCAAGATCTCAAGTATCATGTCAAAGTCTTTTACAATCATGCATGTTTTTGGAGCTAACATTGTGATGTAGGTTTCAAGCATTCAATTCAAAATTTCAAGCATCAAGATCACATCATCAATCAAGCCATTTCATGCAAGATCAAGCTCAAGATTTCATACTTCTAAATGGTTATTCAAGAGTTTGGTGAGTTGAAACATAGCATTATTTATTCATCATTCCTTTTCATATTTCATCATTTCAATTCAAGGTTTAATTACCCAAACAGGGTTTGACCAAGGAAAACCCCCATTCAGCAAAAACAAGCAATTTTTACCTTTTGTGTTTGTGTTGCAGATCTTAGGTTGAAGAAGGATTGAAGATCTCTTGAATAGAAAAATTGGAAAAGTTGTCAAAGTTGCAAAAGTTATCAATTCACAAAATCTCACCTACAGATATGATTTCTAACTTTTTCACAATGAAACTTGGATCAAACAGAAGCTAAAGATTGGAATCAAAGGCTCTCAAAAGCTGGTTGAAACCTCTACACAAAGACCCATTCACCTATAGGTGAATTAGTCCCAATTAGCCTCTCGAATCTACATTTTGGTGATAGGTACACATCACTCTGCTCTTTCTAGATCTGCTAGAACTTTGTTGTTTTTGTCTGTATTATGCTTTAAATTGATGTTTCAAGTTTGAATGGGCATAATTGAGTTGATTTAATATTTTTAGTTTCTCTCCTAAAAGTGCTATTTAGGTTGATACCCTTGTCCTCAATCATAACGAAATTAGTAGATTCCCTCATCAAGTTGACTCACCTAAGGGTTGCAAGTCAATTCTTTATGTGGATCTCATTTTCATAAACCTATTTTTTCTTCATTTCAGATATCAATATATTGTTTAAACAAATACAATAATACCAATAAAAGAGTGTTTACCCTCCCTTTAATGAGCTTGAAAATCCGAAAGAAAGTGTAACACTTGAGAGAGATGAGACAAATATGTAGGAGCCAAGAGCGTACAAGAATCTTGAGAAAATTGGTGTAGAAGAGCTTGAGAAAATGAGAATGCAAGAAGGAGAATGAGAGAATGAAAGATTGAGAGATTGAGTTACAAGAATGAGAATGAATGAGAGGTAAGAATGAGATTTTGAATGAAGAAATACATACAAGATGGTCATTTTTTAGCACATATATGACCACAAAGGCATTACACTTCGCTGGAAGGAAGAAATGTAACATCCCAACAGCCATAGGATCAAGAATCTTGTCAAGATGTTTATGCAGCGTGTAGACATTTGTGCATTGTGAAAGTGTCCTTGACAAAAATTCTTTCAACTAATAAAAGTGATAGGGTTAAGGATGAAATTGAAGGTGAGAAAGAGATGGATTTACATTATCATCTTTATTAGGCTAAAGTGAAGGTTATGTAATGTGAATTGCATTGGGGGTGCAATTTTATGACATTACATTTTTCTCGGGAACTTTAGCAAGAATATGTATTCTAAACATGTGTGAGCTAAAGTAGAAATAGGTTGAAGAGAATATACCCAGTTGAAACTTTTTAAAAATTAAGCAAATATGATAGCCCCCCCTAGAATGATATGTGTTACGTAGAGGAGCACATGACATTCTAAGGAGAAGAGAAATATAAAGAGATGTTGTGGCATGAGATACATGGTGAGATGTACTCGTGGAATGTTGTCACATGAGGGACAACACATAGAATACAAAACATCATGAATTGAAAAGTACAAATGAAGAAATCAAGATCATAGGGGGATCTGATTATTCAGGGTCAGAATTGATCATAGACATTGGTAGATAAATATAGTATAATAAAATTTCATCACCCCCCAAATAGATCAAAATGAGGAGAAGAGCACATGAAGAAAAAATAAAAATAAAAAATCGAGTCAATATGGAAGAGGCCTAAATGCCCCAATGCTTTGCGTCGTTCCTGACATGAAAAAGAAAAGTGTGCACCATATAAAAGAATGGTGATACAAATAAAAGAAGTGTACGATATTTTTTCTCTCTTGTATCCAAGCACATAAAAGGATAGTAAGGGTCCTCCAAGTGAGAGCACAAATATCAATATACAAGAATGGTAGAAGACCAAAAAACACACAAAGCTAATCTAAAGATGAAGAAGAGGCATCACTCTAGTCTAACACCTCTAACAGGTCATCCTACTCCTAGTCTAGATCATCATAAGGGGAGGGAAGATGACCCTATAGGGGGGATAGCTAGAGTGGTGTTAGCTGACTCTCCTATGGTAATAGCCAAGGAATAAGCCCCTTCATGGTCTTCCTTGTCGAGTTCATGTGAGACTAGTGTCATTGATCTAACAAAGATCGATGAAAAAGTCAGAATGTCCTCCAATGAGTCAAACATGCACTTCTTTGGAGTGACATGATGCAATTGGATAGGAGAAGGATGAGAAACCCAAGAGTCATTATAAACCTTGGGAAGAGGGGAAGTGACAAACTTCAGGGAAGGATGCACTATCTCCATCACAAGGATGATACAAGCCAAGGTGGAACGAGACTATAAAGACAAAGAAGAATTTTTTGACCATCACTTGAAACAAGATCTCTCTCCAGATTATGCTTCAATGGAGGATATGCGACCCTTGTAGTAGAAGTGGAAGAGAGAGAAGAAGATGAAGCCACACAAGACAAAAAATTGGTAAAAGACTTGTCAATGGGATAGGGAAAAGGAGGAAGATTAGGAAGAGCGGTGATAAGAGGAAGCTTCGCAGAAGAAGTGATGAATACTTGCACCCTCTTGGGGTGCGTTTCATTAGGATTTGCTAACAAATTTGGGAACAAAACGAAGGTGATGGGAATGGAAGCAGAAGGAGAAACAAAAATAGAAGCAACAAAAGTAGAAAGAGAAGGCTCCTCTTCGGTCTTTTACAAAGCTTTGCGCTCCTTAGCTAAGGTGTGTAGATGGTGCTTATGCTCACACGTAAGCCAATTACGATGGCTATGGGAATTAGAAGGTGTAGATTGAGAAGAATTTGGAGGCTCATGTTCCATCAGAGGAGCAACCTCCATATCCATTGCTAACGAAAGGGTAGGCTCTTGTGAAGGAACAAGAGGAGGAGTCATAGAGATAGGAAGAGAGATGAGCATCTCAACAACGAGCCCCTTTCCTTCACCCGCCTTAGGGATAGGTGGAGGAACAAGGGGAGGCCTCAAAGGCTGAGACATAGGAACAACCCCATGAGAATGCTTCATCTTTTCATAAAGGGTGGGTTGGGGAACTGTGGGTAGAACTAGGATTTGGGAGACTTGAGGCCTTGACTTCCATAATGCAGGCACCTTTCCCTTTCCTGTGACAAGCACAGAAGGAACATAGGACACCACCAGAGGTTGGGAAGAAGAAGAAGGAGATGGCCTCTGAGCAAGAGATTTCTTGTCCTTACCCTTCAAAGGGGTAGAGGATGAAGCACACTACTGTGCACACAAATAAGCCTTCAAATAAATAGCTTGAACAGAAGGTGGAAAACCACTTTTAGGAACTGAGCCCCCAATCTTATACCTAAAATGAGCCTTGTCTAATAGGTCTCCTATAGGTGGTAGAGGTCCAACTAGAGTGGGCCAAAAGTGATCCAGGGAGAAGCCCCCACGTGACACCAGTGGTTTGTACCAATGTCATGGATAGTGTACACGGTTCCCTCATGGGGAAACTTCAAGAAATTTTGGATAACATAAGCAACCACATTCATAGAAAATAGCCATGGGATGCCTAATATAATTTTTAATAGGTCAGACTTTGGTATCACAAAAAATGGAACTTCTAGAGTTTAAGGTCCAACCAGGACTGATAGAGAAATGGAACCAATGGGCAGAATAGAAAGTCCATCATGTTTTCACAACATGGTCTATGACTTGTATTTCTCCTTATGCAAATAATTTATGAAAAGAGTCTCCTTCATGATAATATTGACCCGACTCATGGGGTCAACCATAACGTTAGTTAGGACATTATCATTGATACAAGCAGGGATATACAATATAGAGGGCTCTTTTTTAAGAGGTAGGTCATGTGGTGTAAATAATATATCAGGTATACTATCCACATGGATTGGAGGAGGACCGTGAGTAAATGAAACCATGTTCTCATACATAGATGGATTTAGATCAGAATAAGAAGAATTAGGGGTTACAAGATTGGAAAAATGGGATGGAAAGGGATTTGTGTAAATCTGCAATTGGCTATTAGGCTTCACTATAGATTTATTAGAGTTTTGTTTCTTACCATCAAGTCAGATGGTACCATTGTTGATGTGGTCTGGTATGACATAACGAAGACACACACATCACTCGGTATCATGACCTGATACTCAATGGTATAGGAAAAAATTTCATGTGTCGTAGCATTGAGGGTAAGGCTCAAAAAGAGATATGATCTCTAGAAGATAAATTACACCATATTTTAATAAATTCTATAGGAAATTTGTATAATATTCAAATAATTTTGTAAATATTCTATTTCAGCCTACAAAACTCTTATATGTAGGAACAAACACCATGTTCGCTACTGCTTTATTTTTCCTTGAATCACTAGAGATAGACATAGCTAACTAGCCATCTGGACAGGAGGATGAGAAAGAATCCCCTTACTAAGAAACCGTCTATTCGTACTCACATAGATTAGCACACAGGTGGGTGAAAGAGGGATATTTTATTAGTAGAAATTTATCTCGCAGTGTCAGTAGCAAGTTCTTGATGAACACTTGTTGTACGTCAAAATTTGGTAGGACATAGGAGATCTAAGAAAAGAGGGCTTGGTAACGGGTGATGAAATAAGTTACTTTATCATGTGCACCCTATTAGAGTAATCATGCATTAGCTAATTATTAATTAATCTTTATTTAATTATTAGTCTAATTTATTCTCATGCACTTAAGCTAAACTTTGGAGTGATTTTTAATGTTAACTAGAGAACTATTATCAGATCATTATGTCTCATTACAGGATATGTTGACACTTGTCATGATCTAATCCCTTTATCATTTAGGGTTTATCCTATATAGCACTCAACCCTCGTTGTATTAGCATACTCTTCTTCTCTTGAGTTTTCATCTCTTGAACTCTTGAATCTGTAGTTTTTTTTGTTGAGGAATATTGCATATTATTGTTTGTAGATCTCTTGTGTGGAAGGTGTCTTTGTTCATTGTTTGATCCTATTACTTACATCAAATGCGATTAGTATAGGTGACCTTTGGTCCGATATTAGCATGGAATTGTTGTAAGAAATGATTCACAATCTGGTCAAAATAAAAGATAGTATTATCAAGGAGAGATCAATACCATCCCAAGGCAACATCCTTGAGAGAACATGGGAATCATTTTGCTAGCAGAGCATCATGATGGGTGAAATCGGTGCACATAGCATTGAAAGACGAGATGTGTATCTGCTAATCTCCTCAGCCACTATACTTTTCAAACTTAGGGATATCCATCCCTTGAGGGATGGAGTATTCAAGATAGAAAAATATAAAGGGCTACGGTGAAAATAAGGATAAAAAATAGGCTGAGAAGAATAACTAGTCAAATTTGCAATTGAGATTGCATCTGCCCCATGTTTTGCAATGGAGAATGATGATAGGATTTGTAGAAAAAGTATTACTAGATGAAGCACTAGAGGTAGAGATTTTCTGAGTCCCATATGTAGGAATATCAAAGCCCAAGGGAACTTGGTTTACTCTAATCATAGAAATCTCCTCAGGTGTGGTCTAGTGGTATTATTAATAATAGTATTGATGGAAGGACTTGTGTTGACCATATGTACAAACACTCTAGGCATCAGGACATTCAACTGGTGAGCAGTGATCTCTAATTGAACATATTAGGGATTTCCCAAGATATAAGTGTATGATGAGACATGGGTCTCCACAATATTTGTTATTCCTCGAAGTAGCTCCAAACCTCTTCAATCGATAATTAGTAAATTGCTCAAATTGTTGATGAGAGTAGCTTGAGAATAAGAATTTTGTTCACTAGGAACTTTGTGAGCTCTTTGAGCCTAATTTCAAAGAGTCAATATGATCAATAGGAACTCTAAGAGCATATTCCTCAGCTAAGGAAGAGGAAGAGTTCGAATGAGAGGCTGTTGGGGTATGAGTTTTTATTCCAATACAAGGAGGGGAGAATCCGATAGTGAGTCTTGTAGAGAACTCCTCAATTTTTGGACTTGAGTGAGGTGGACTAAACCTTCTATACCACATATCAATATGTCAATAGCTCCTTTTTACTACATGATTAAAGGTAGTGGATTGGGTTGTGAAGTTCATAAAAGTATCACAATGCGCTATCCAATACATGTCCTGATAAGAGAGAAGAAAATTTTGACACAAAAACAAAGTGAAAGAAAGTTTCACGTCGGGTTCACCAAAATGTAGAGGAGGAGATTCACTACTCTCGAGTCTCTACGATAGGTGTACCATATAAAATTGTACCCATTGCTTGACATGGGATTAATTCACAATAATTGGACTTAATTAGGCCCTAATCTAGTGTTGTGAGGCATTTTATGTGTCCACACTAGGTCTTGGACCCTGGAAAATCAAGTAACATGTGTTTATTAATGTCTTGTAAAGGTGTTGTGAATTCTTGTAATAAGCTTTCACACTTTTCTATACTTAATTAACTTATTTCTCTCTAATTCAATATTATAAAATGTATAATAACATTATTACATCAATTTAGAAGATTCTTAATACAAACTTAATGTAAACTAGTGTTATAATGTGATTTAGACATTCACATTGGTTCTTGTGCCATTCTATGCTAGGTGGACCTAATTTTAGTGTTGTAAAGTTCATTTAATTACACTTTCACATTGATTTAGGTGTCCCAAGCCCTATTTAACATTCACATCATCACTAACATGTCCTATTTTACCCATATTGTGCATCTTGAGGCTTTAATTGATCAAACACCCGACAAGAAAGCAATTTAAACCTTATTTCCTATCTCTTAAGCTTTGCTTGGCGAATGAGTCCTATCTGGCCACATTTTGACCTTGAGCGGGAAAATGTGAAATTTAAAGTTTATTTTCACTTTATGTTAGCCTGTGATGTAGTATAATTAGGTACTAAGGAACACTTGTCTATAAATAAGAATCTTTAACCTAATTTTTACATTCTATCATCCATATTTCATCTTTTATCTCATACACACATCTCTTATCATCAATCTTTCACTACAAGTCAAGCAAAATATTCAAGTGAGCATTCTAAAGCATTCAAGGGTTGGTTCTTCTTGTTATGTTGCAGAAATTCAAGATCAATCATCATTGCAAGGTAATCTACTCCATGTTTTCATTTCTTATTCACTTATTTCATCGTTTTGATTTAATTACCTAAACGGGGTTTGACCAAGGAAAACCCCCATGCCCTAACAATCAATAATCTCTCTTCTTGTGTTGTTTGTATGTAGATTTAGGTCCTTTGGAAGCTTGAGGATCATTGAATATTGCATTCCAAATTCATTCAAGTCATCTCTTCATCATTCAAGTCAAAATATCAAAGAAAAGTCACTTTCAGACCTGATTTTGGTAGTTTCAAAAGCAGAGACCTGTAGGAGGCAGAAATACAGATCTAACTCCACAAAATCTTCCTCTGATTTTCTAGATTTATGTAGGTGGATTTATTTTCCACCCTTGGTGAATGAGTCCCACCTATAGGCCTGAAAAATTATTTTCTAATGTTTCAACTCCCGACAGTCAGAAATAGGTTTTTGAAAGTTTTTAGCAGAAGCAGGACTAATTCGCCATGCTTGGCGAATGAGTCCCAGTGACCATTTACAGAAATTTCAAAGACATTTCAGAACCTTCCAATGACATCATTCTACCTCCAAGTTCACTATGTTTTCATCAATTTCTCTATGTTCTGCATATTTCTTTCTATCTCTTCATATTTCATAGTTTCTGCATATCACACTGTGTTTTCAAACAAAGCATAAATCTTAGTTTTGCATTGATTTTAGATCATTTCAATCAGTTAATTGAATTTAGTTTAGTTAATTCACATCCTATCACATCATACATGTCCTTATTTGAATGAGAACCTAGCATTTTAGGATCTAAATCTCTCTCTTTCTAGGTGAAAAACTTAGGAAGCATTTCGGGTCCTAAAATCTACGTTTCAACAGGGAAGAGTCTATAAGGATCGAATTGTCATAAATTACCTTAAAATATAAGCTCAAGTGAAAAAGACGGGTGAAGGGGAGTTTTCTACAATGCTTTATGTTTTATGACTATTTTCAAGAAGGGACTTTAGAAGTTGAAAGAGCGAGTTTTAGAGGTCTCAAAGACAAACTAGCTAGCTCTTGGCTAGAGGATGAGAACACGATGCATGGATTTCCTTGTGGTGCATTGTGGTATCGTATTAAAAAAACATAGAGAAAGTCTACCGAAACACACAAAACCTATTGACAACTCAAGAACTAAAATCTTTCTATTTAACTAAGCTAATAGAATGCTAGAAATGACAAAAAGTACAACAAGAAGAATACTAAATAAAATAGAATGATGAGAAAGATGAGAGGAACAGAGTCATGGGAGGTCCAACACTATGTAGCCTCCTACAAATCTCCACATGAACAACATGCACACATGAAACTAATGAAAATTGTTGGGGCTGCTTCAGGGCTTACCTTAGTCAAACCCCTGTTTTGGTGTTTCCACCTCCATGGATAGCTAAGAAGAGAAACAGATAGAGAAATAGATAATAGAAAAAAGAGAGTGGTGAGATAAAGAAATGAGACATGTTATATATCAATATGCTACTTAAAAAAAAATGATAATTTCAATAAAAGAGTGTTTACCCTCCCTTCAATGAGCTTGCAAAGCCGAAAGAGAGTGCAACACTTGAGAAAGCTTAGACGAAGACATAGGAGTCAAGAGCGTACAAGAAGCTTGAGAAAAATGGTGTAGAAGAGATTGAGAGAATGGGAATGCAAGAAGGAGAATGAGAGAATGAAAGATTGAGTTGCAAGAATGAGTGAATGAATGAATCATATTAAATGAGAGGGAAGAATGAGAGTTTTAATAAAGAAATTCATGCAAGAGGGCCATTTTCGAGAACGTCTATGACCATAAAAGCATTACACTTCACGGGTAGGTGAAAGTGCAGTGTCCTAATGACCATAAGATTAGAAATATTGTTAGGACATTTGTGCGGTGTGCAGACATCTACACGTCATTGAAGCACCCTTGATTAAAATTTCTTCAACTACCCAAAGTGATAGGGTCAAGGATGAAACTGAAGGTGAGAAAGAGGGGGATTTGCATTATCATATTTATTAGGCTAAAGTGAAGGTTATGTAATGTGAAATTTCATTAGGGGTGCACTTTTATGATATTACATGTTGAAATATCCCTCCTCTAGAAATATGTATGTTGAAGTCGCTCACCCTTCTACACTAAAAGATGTTGTCAAGGTGACTATAAAGGATTTCAACACAACTAGGATCAATTTGTCACATTTTATAAGAGATGGAGATGTCTATAATTTTCAAGTAGTACTTGTTGAGCTGGTGGAAAAGATAGAGAAGGATAAAGAAATAAAAGATCAATTAAAACAAAAAATTAATACTCTAATCAATTGTTTAAAATCTCTCATCAATTTTTCAGCTCAACCCACTAGCTAGATCAAAGTTGTTTTTGTTTTGAATTAAACCAATGGAAAGGAGATAATTGATAAAGTCCATGGATATAAGTATTATGGCAAGACCAATGAAGAATGGGTTAAGGATATAATGGTGAGGGGAGTTAAATTCATTGGAGAGATGAAAAGTTTTTGTGAATACATTGATGTACTAAGAAAAAAGATTGATAATGAAATTGCAGTGACAAAGAATGAATAATCTATCTAGAAAAAAAACTAACAATAATCTGAAAGAAATGATCAAGCTAGGATTGTAAATGTTAGTAGTTGAACAAATATTTCCTAATACTGATGGAAATTGGTGTTTTAGATGGAAGAAAATTATAGAATGGAAATTATAATTCTTAAAAAAAAACATCTTGGAGCAAAACAAGTTTCTTAAGGAGTGCAATCAAATTAGGGCTGACATTCAAAAAGGTCTCTCAACTATCAAGGTCCACCTCTAAAATAAGGATGATTCTCAAGATGAGGATACAGAGACATTGAAGAATGGTTTCAAAGAAAAATTGAAATTTTGTTCAATAAACTATATTTTAGTGTTGATAAAATGAGAAAATTAAGCAATATTGACTCACCTTGTTTCAATACATTGGAACTGTGACTAGTTTATTTGGAAAATTAGATAGATTCAAGGGAACAAAAAAAATTGGAAGTTGAGAGCCAAAAATGTTATTGTAGTGCAAAAAATTATACTCCCTTCTAGGTGATTGTACAATTTCACACTTGGTTTGGACCTATTTTAGTGACCTCACTTTTATTCACTTTTACCCTTCCTAAATAGGCCCCTAATCCCCTTTATTTTGCATCCCAAAGCCTATTTTTATTGTTTTTTAATATTAAAACATGCATTGAATAAATGCATTTAGTTAATTAATGACCTTGAAACACATTGGTATTGGACTTTTATGCTGGGACCCATTCTCCCTTGGGTGAATGGGTCCCCTTCAAGTCCCAAAACTAAATTTTAAATATGTTTTTGGCAGCATTTTAAAGTCCCAAATTCAAGTTTCAAAATTCAAATATCGGGATCTAATATTCGGGAAATTAGAGAAGCCTATAAAACCTAGTTCTTTCACCATTTTGATAGAAAGAGGGATTCATACCATTCAAATCTGAAATCAAATACTTCATACACTCTAAAACCTCTCCAAAAGCTCTCATAACAAAAACTTAAAACAAAAATAAAGAACTTGTGAATTAAACTCCATAATTTGTTTGCAAAAGAAAACATTAAATTACTCAGTTAAAGAAAGCTAATTACAACTTAATTTTCAGTCATCATTGGACTGATGAGAAACAAATAAATCCTTACAACATCTGATATGCTAATGGAAAAACATTCAAATACAATCCATGCTCAATCTTGTGAGCTTTTGCAAACATCTCCTCATCCCAACACCTCAACTCCACCTGTAACTAGATTGTAACTTCTACATATTCATTTGAAAACTTAAACGGGCTGATATAAATTAGTCTCAACCTACAAAAAACATCCATGAGGCTTCTCCCAAGAATGCTATGCCTCCCCTTGCTCTATCTTCTAAAATTCTTCTCAAAAACTCTTCAATGAATAGTTGGTTTTATGATTTTTTGTACCTCTTCTCCAAAAATTAATTTTGTGAAATTTCTGTTTAGCCTCCTCAAATTTGGCATGCCTATTCCTATAGCTGAAAAAATCAGACCTCAAAATATAATTAAAACTCAATTAAAATCTACTTACAACAACCTTGACAAAGATAGGAGGTTGCAGTTTTTTCCCCCCTTCTTTATCTCCTTAAAAAGAAAAAATCCAAGGCAAGTCTTGGGCGGACATTTCTCACTTACTACTTTTTTATGGATCAACATTAAATTTTTAAAACTCCCTTATCCCATTTCCAATGCCTCGTAGTGGTTTTTTATTTATTTTGCAATTTAAATGCTTTATTTTGTTTTTTGCTTTAAATCCCACTAGCCAACTTGTCAACGTGCACAAGAAATTAATTCAACAAGTTTAATTATTCAAAGATATTTCATTTGCAACATTTTATTATGAATTTCAAACCAAAAATTGACTCTCACCAAAATTAAAAAATGCACAAAAAAATTTAAATCTTTTTGATTGACACAAGATTGTCAATTGCTATGGATGCTCCTGCATCAGACACCCACGGTAGAAAGAAATGTTTCCTGAGTTGCACTCAGAAACATTTGTAGACTCTGTGTCTATCTTGGATCCATCTCATTTCTTTGTCTATTTGAATCTTCTTATTCATCAAATTCTGCAAGATTACAATATTTTATCCTTTCATCTTTACTCCTCTACCCTTCATGTATTTCAAAAATTTTAATCTGTCCTCCCACCAATATATTCCAACAAAATTAACAATCAAACATATACCTCCACCTTCAATAAAACAAATGTACTTCATTACCTCTATTTCTGTTTTACATTTCTCCTCTCCTTCCACTATGTCTTCTCCCTGAAATTCCATTATTTCAATGCCTTCTATAAGACATAACATCACTACAATATGATTTATTTCACACAATAATATTAGTTCCATTAACAAGAGACTCATTTTCTACTTTCCCTAGCAAGGAATTGTAGTCACAAATCAAAACATCTTCATCTCCACTCTTCTCTAGCAAATATTTATTAGAAAACTCTTCATTTACCTCCACTTTACACTCTTCAAATTCAACTTTATCAAATTGGTCTACTACTACAATAAATTCTTCATCAAAGAAAACATCAAAATATGATTTTACCTCACCTTCTGCTGCATTCTTCATCTCACTTGAGATTAACTCATCCCACTTTCTTTCAACTACTGTGATCTGCATCAATAAATCATCCCCTTCACTTTCTTCTATGTCCTTTAAAAGACACTCTTCTGCTGCAACTTCATTATACTCACGAGTGTTGTCACAATAGTGGTTTACAATTCCTGAGAGGAACAAATTTTAGCTGAAATCACATATAAATTCGTCTCCTTTACACCTATCAAAATGCTGATAAAAAATCACTTTTGATTTAGCTTTTGGGGGATCAAATGAATTCATTTAAAATTTATTTGAAATGATTATGGTATTCCTCAAAATAAGCTATCCAATGAATATAATTTTAATATGTTTTGGTTTTGTTATGTATTTTTTTTTAAGTTTTATTAAACATAGGTTTTTCATCGAAAATGAATTTCTTTGTTCTTCACATGTGGAAAAATAGAAGATTATCAAAAAAAAAAGAAAAATATGAGTGCACCATATATTGAAGTCCTTGATCCAACAAAAAATTAAATTAAATTTTGACATATACAAAAAAGTTACGTTATACATTGTTGTGTTTGAATTGTAATTCGTTTGACTTTGAAACTTGATTAAGGAAAAATATTCAATAAAAACTATCTAACCAAGTGGAAGCACTAGATATTAGAGTTACAAATCTAAATTTGAAATAATTAAATTTAATCCTTCATGGAAAAAAAGTTATCGTTATACGCGTCACTTTTTAAAAATGTTGTTTTCGAAAAAACAATTTTCGTGGGAGATGGAAAAGGAAGTGCAATTTGATTCCAAAATTTTGAAAAAATATTTTTAGAATCTACAGACAAAATTTGATGAGACTCTAGTTTGCACCATCTTCAAATTCCTCACGGTTTAGCCGCTATAGGTGCCCAAATGTGAAGATTTAGTTAAAAATAATAATTTCAGTGTCCAGTTAGGCCAAAAATTGTAAACCACTATTATGGGATCACCCTTTGAACATTCATCTTCATAACAACATTTATCAAAATTAAATTTTACCTTAGCATCCTCCATTGCTTCAACTTTTTCTTCCCCTACAATAAGTTGATTTCATTTTCTTTCAATCTGAATGAGTAAATCATCCTTCTCAACTTCATAGGTGTTCTTTAAAGAACTCTCTTCTACTATTGCAATCACTCTAGTCCCATCCTCGATGTCTTCCAATAGACATCTCTCAGCTTTAGGTTCCTCAATATTTTTCATACTCATCCTCTTCCTCTTCCTCAATGTCACATGCATGACACTTTGTTGCATCCTCTTTCTTTCCTGCATTCAAAAAATCATTAGAAAGATAATAAAAATTACCTTCAACTCTTCCCTTTTCTTGTTTCCTCCTCTCAACCTATACTCTCATTTCATCTATCTGCTGTTGCATCTTTATCATTTCTCTTTCTTTGATTTTCCAAAGCCTCTCTCTTATTTCTTCTAGTATGGGAATCCTTAGAATCCATCCAATGAAAAAATTTATTTTCCTCTTTCTCCTTTCCTTTTTTAATACCTTTCAATTCCTTAACAACATAAATTTTCAAATTATCTAGTTTTACTTATGTAAACTACCTCCTTCAACAATCTATTTACAAAAGCCTCTTCCACTATTCACCAATATTATTGTAAATTTCCTCCTTCAGCAATATGTTTACAATCATCGGAGCCTCAGTTCCTCAACTCCTCTTAAAAATTTTTCTTGCTACTTGCATATTCATCTGCAATCAAAATTCACAAATTCTCCACCCTCAGGTCCTAGTGTAAACTATGTCCAATCAACGCTTCTACCTGCACACTCAAGAACTCCTACTCTGATACCACTAATAGAAAGAGGGGTTCATTCCCTTCAAATATGAAATCAAACACTTTATACACTCTAAACCCTCTCCAAAATCTCTCATAACAAAAACTTAAAACAAAAATAAAGAACTTGCAAATTAAACTCCATAATTTGTTTACAAAAGAAAACATTAAATTACTCAGTTAAAGAAAGCTGATTATAACTTAGTTTTCAGTCATCATTGGATTGATGAGCAATAAAAAAATCCTTACAAAATCTGATATGCTAATGGAAAAACATTCAAATACAATACATGCTCAATGTTTAGAGCTTTTGCAAACATCTCCTCATCCCAACACCTCAACTCCACCTGTAACTCCTGTAACTTCTACCTATTGATTTGAAAACTTAAACAAGATGATATAAATTAGTCTCAACGGGTGATTCCACAATACTGGTTTACAATTTTTGGCTAAACTGGACATTGAACTGATTTTTTTTTAACTAAATCTTCACTTTCAGACACCTATAGTTTCCAAACCATAGGAATTTGAAGATGATGCAAACTAGTGATTTGGGACATTTTGTTTGTAGATTCTAAATATATATATTTTAAAATTTTTTGAATCATATTGAATTTCTTTTTCCATCTCCTTTGAAAACTAGTTTTTATCATTAAACACCATTTTTAAAGAGTAATGCTCACCATAAACAACATAACTTTTTTTCTATGAAGGATAAAATTCTTTTTTTTTTTTAATTTAGCTTTGTAACTATGGTCCATCTAACCCGTTCATTTGGTTTCATAGTGTTTTATTGAATATATTTTTCTTAATCAAGTTTTGAAGTCAAAGCAATTATAATTTAGACATAGGCAGACCTAAATAACATAACTTTTCTTATGTGTATCAAAATTCTTTTTGTTACTAGATCAAGGACATCAATACCTAGCCCAAACATATTTTTCATATTTTTTTTTAATAATCTACTATTTTTCCACGTGTAGAACAAAGAGCTTGATTTTCGGTGAAAAACCTACATTCACAAGAAATAAAAAATAAATATAATAATCAAATTAAATATATTTAAAATTATAGTTTTTGGGAAGCTTATAATAAGGACTACATACAAAAAATAAATTTTAAATGAATTCATGATCCCCCAAAAGGTAAATCAAAAGTGGATTTTTATCAACATTTTGATAGGTGTAAAGGAGACTTTGTTATAGGTATGGTTTAAAACTAGCGGGTTCTATCCAAGGGGGTTTGATCTAAGGTGGTTTGATCAAACCTTCTTCAATTGGAATCCTTTAAATGAAACTTTTCAAGGCTTAAGTCATTATATTTTCTAAAAATATGTGATTTCAACAAAAATCAAGATGTCCCAAAAGCTGTAAACCACTATTGTAGGATCACCCCAACCTACAAAAAATGTCCATGAGGCTTCCCCCAAGAATGCTACACCTCCCCTTGCTCTACCTTTTGAAATTCTTCTCGAAAATTCTTCAATGAATAGTGGGTTTTTTAATTTTTTGTACCTCTTCTCTAGAAATTAATTTCATGAACATTTTGTTTAGCCTCCTCCAATATGACATGTGTATTCCTATAGCTACAAAAATTAGACTTCAAAATATAATTAAAACTTAATTAAAATCCACTTACAACAACCTTGGCAAAGCTAGGAGGTTATAGTTTTTTCCCCTTCTTTATCTCTTGAAAAAGAAAAAATTCAAGGCAACTCTTGGGCACCCATTTCCCACTTCCTACTTTTTAAGGATCAACATTAAATGTTTTTAAAACTCCCTTATCCCATTTTCATTGCCTCATAGTGGGTTTTTATTTATTTTGCAATTTAAATGCTTTATTTTCTTTTTGCTTTAAATGCCACTAGTCAACTTGTCAATGTGCACAAGAAATTAATTTGAAAAATTTAATTATTCAAAGATATTTCATTTGCCACATTTTATTATGATTTTCAAACCAAAAATTGACTCACCAAAATTAAAAAATGCACAACAAAATTTAAATCTTTTTGATTGACACAGGATTTCCAATTGCCATCGATGCTCCTACATCACATTTCAAACTAGATTTGGACAAGTAAGAAAAAACAACTTTTAAAGAGAAAGGATAGAACATTCAAGAAAAGTTGAAGTCTTAGAGCAACATTTTGTTGTATTTACAAGCCTTCAAGCTCATTTTATCAAAGATTTTATCAAGCATTGTTCATTATTGAAGGTTGATGCCTATGGTGGATCATGATGGATTCTAGGCTTGGGAGATGCATTTGGCCATTTTCCTTAGCCTAATGACTTGTTTCCTATTGTTCCCATCTTCAAAATTCATTCTGCTAGAAACTTACAAAAAGGTATTATCATACTTCAAATTTATTAGGGTGTTTTGACTTCTCCCTAATTGGATTTGTCATTTATCATTGTCATATAGGAATCATGCTCTAGTGCACTTGAGTAGGGTTTCTTTGCATATTAGCTCATTAAAACCTTAGATGCACTTAATGTTAGGGCTTGCACACATTATCATTTATCAGATCTATATTATTCATCAAGGTTTAATTACAAAACTTGGGGTTTAATCGAGGAAAAACCCCATACACACAAAAAAAATTATTTTGTAGATTTGCTATAGGTCCAAATCCGGAAGTCATAATTTGTAGGTACAAGAGGGGAGTGAAAACCAAGGGCTACAAATTTAGATTTTGAATTTTTAGAAAGGGACACTAGTACCCATTCACCCTTGGGCGAATGAGTCTTGCCACAGATCTCAAAACCTAGTTTTTAGGCTAGGTGCACACCATTTTGTGCTTCTCAGATCTTCTTGCAAATTATAACTTTTTTTTTTTATCATAATATTCTGAATTTCAAGTGTTAGGTCATACAAATTAATTTGTTAATGCATTTTAATTCATCTCCCAAAAGTGTCAATCAGTCATTTTCGTCATAAGAAAACAACAAATCTCCTAACAGGGTTGACTCACCTCAAGGTTGAAAGTCAATCCTATCCCTTGGAGATCTCTTTTTTTAATTGAATTAGGGAAATTTTTAGTGTGTGTAAACCTTTAAATAATTCCATCATTGAGACCCTCTTCACACACTCTCATCCTTTTCCTGACATTTCATTTTGGTGAACCCAACGATGTGCATCATAAATTTTGATTTGGAAGTCTCTAAAACCCTAGATCTAGGATTTGCATTAGTTAGTCTTGCATCTCATTTAGGGTTTTTCATAATTGCATTTTTCATCATTTAAAATTACATTTTACATCCTCTAAAATCATAAAAGTCCAAAAATATTTCATACATTCCATATAGTAGTTTGCATATTGGTTGTCTATGGTGTCTTTTAGTCATTTAGATCAAATTTAAGACAAGATTGCATTAACAAAAGTTGTCATTCTTTTTCATCTTTTGTCATTTCTTGCATTTTCATTTAGATAAAAAAATATAAAAAGTTAGCAAAAAAAGAAACATTCTACAACTTGAAATAGTAAACACAAACAATATTTCAGACATTGCATTTTTTATTTTTCAAAACCCTAAGAAAGGACCCATTCACCCTTGGGTGAATTTGTCCCTGCATAGGTGTTTTAACAATATTTTGGGTGCATTTATGTCTTTTTTCTTTCTTTTTGTTTCTGTTATCACAACTAGAATTTGAAATTATGAAATAATCTATTCTACACATTGTTGTGCCTATAGCACACACACCCTGTTTGGATTAGAGACCCCCTTTTTTTCCTTTTCACCTTTGTTGGGTTGTTTTTGCTTTTTCCTCATTTTGTATGCCCCTATTTTGGAGCTTAAGTTGGTCACACATAGTAAAGTCATCAAGTTTCACTTGACCAAAATCACCTATCCTAAAATTTGCTAAGTCTTTTTCCTTTACGGATTTGGCCCTGCAGGTTTCCTTGTGCCCTTCGTCATTGCACTTACCAAGCCTCACAGACCCGCATTTGCAAGTATCCCCTTGTAGAACGCCACTATCTCCCCAATGTTATCTAGTGGCCAAACCTAGGCGTCCGCCCACATGGTGGGGTCCGTAACTACTTTCGCCACCCAAGTCTTTGAGGAGTGCCCAACCTAGCGTGGGTTTTTGCAACCCCACCAACATGCCTACTCATCATACTAGAATTTAATGCACGCCATTAATGTCATTTTTCCTATAAAAGGTGGTGCCCCACCTATCATTTTCACCCCTACAATTTTAATTTTGAAGGAGAAGACAAAGCTCTCACCTGCGCAAGCTTCCAACAGATTTAAGCTAGGTTCTCTTCAGACTCTTTAGTGATTTTGAGGTAAGTTCCTAGTTGCTTAATGTTGGGTGTTTTAAAAATGTTTCTTTAATAGTTAGGGCTTTGTAAATTTTAAAAATCCTCAAGGATCAAACCCTACTTTTCCCCAACAATCTCATTGAACCCTTTCAAGCTTCCAACCCTGCATTAGCTATTTGCCTCACACTTTGAAATTCCTTAACTCTAGCTAGAATTGTAAAATTGCACTTGTGCAGAATCCCACTTTACCTTGGTTGTTCATCATATGGCCGATGCATCCCTGCGGCCCACACTATTATCCTCGTCATCCTTGTCAGCATTTAAAGTTTTAAAAAATGACTAAGTTTGTGGCTTCATGTAGGAGTACCCATGTTGGATTCCGCCTATGGGTAGCCCCCATCCTTTCGCCATTGAAGCACGACCAAACCTTAACGTCATCGCGCACCGTAGGATCTACCTTCGTTGTTTCTGCTGGAAGACCGAACCCAACACTTACTAAAATTCGCTAAGTCTTGATCACTCTGCAGGCCTCCTCATGTGGCTTACCATCATCCCACCACCATTGTTTAACAATGAAGTCACCTCATCGTTCCATAGTGCGAACCCCACACCATTTGTCTCCATCTTCAAATCTCGTCGAGCCATAATGCCAAGTCAAAAGTAAAATACGGGTGAACCTATGCGGGCAGACATCATCAGAGGTTCGTCTACCTCGTGTCTCTATCTTACAGGCAGGCACCTACATCCTTCCACATTGCAGACTCCACAGGAAGGTTTTCCCTATCACCAAGTTCTAAAGATTGTTAACAAAAAACTTAAGTCTGGGCATTGTTTGTGGTCCCGCTTATGTGGACCACAGTCTGTGGACCGCCATCCCTTCGAGGTTGTTCCTTAATAGAAAAAACTTAGGAGTGGCCTGGTAATTCACTTCCACACTTCCAAAATCAATGAAACTCCAAGGCACGACTCATAATGTCCTAAGCGCCGATGGGTTCTGCAATGAGGACTTCCAAATGCAGGTTGTCGTCTCCTGAATGTCGCTTCTCAATGGCTGAGGCTAAACACCCTTCCACCCATGGTGCCTGCATCCTCAAATTTGCAAAAGAATCAAAGCCTAATCTAATGATCCCCATTACCTTATGGTCTATTTCTAAACATGCCTAATCATTCTACAAGAGATATTCCCTTCACACAAGTCATGCAGAAGTTTCCCCGCGAGCGGCTGTCTACGAAACTCTGCTAACCCAATGTCATCCTACTCCTGGCTGCTCTGAATGACTTCCACCCAAGGGAAACCCGTACCCTTGAACCCGTATTTGTGCAAATGAACCAAATGATCCTTAAAAATCATACAATGGTGAATTTTATGATCTTTTAAAGATGTATGAATGGATCTAACCTTGGATTTGCAAGATATAATTGATGTTTCCCTCTCTGTATGCAAAAACACTTCCTACAATCTGTGTGTGCATAATTTATGGAACCTATAGAGGGATCATTAGGGAAGCCCATTGAGAAGGTTGATAAGGGAAGGAAGCTTGGAAGAACACCAAGGGGAAAGGAGGAAAAAGAATAAATGAAGTATCAGTTCCACGGGGTGGAATGCACCTCCAAGCTTTCCTCTACTTGGGACATGGTCTAAGACACAGACCTTGGACACATAAATATAGATGAATTTAAGTAGAGGGTGATGGTCAACCCGACCATAGAGGATATCTGAAGGATCAAATGAAGTGGTCTTGAAAAGGCATCAAGTTTCCCTCCTGCTCTTATAGCTCCAGAACTAGTCATGGCCTTCTAGAAGTGTTATCACTCCAATAGAAAAATCATTGACAAATATGGGAGAGTATTGGCAGGATGTTTGAGATCCCAAAATTTGATAAGATGGAGGAAATAAAGAAGGGATTTTCTGAAAACATGTGGAAACAAGACCCTCTTGCATGTAAAAGGACAATAACCTAACATTGGTTAAAGACCAAGAGGGGCAGCGCTAACAAAGTTCCTTAAAAGCTATTTCGAAGCAACTTGTTCAAGGAGTACCATAATTTGGTTACTCTCCTAAGCAGGGTAATGGGCCTGCCAACTGCAACATTCTTTAAGGAATGGATGTTATACTTCGTTGAAGAGATCATCTAAGGTGAGGCCAAGTTCCATTGGGAAAAGATGATTAGTGACAATCTGCATAGCCAACTCCTGGTAGTAAAGAAGACCTCCCAATTCTACATGACTTCATATCCAATATACCTCCTTGCAGAGAAGTTCTCGTACAAAGGACTCTTCTATGCAGGCACACTAGGGATAAAGAAGGGAGAGCTTAAAGTCTATAACTGCTATCCCTAGTTGCGGTACAAGAACTTTAAAAGAGAATACAAAATGGTGAATGATGCCTTCATTGGGAACATAATCAGACTCCTAGGAGGATATTTTGAGAGAAGGGTATCACACAGCACAAAGGCCTTCATCAAAGGATTTGGGTATTTTTTCATTCAATTCCCAAAGTTTACCTGCATTAGGGTAGAAGGGTTCTCAAGTAAACCCTACCGGTTACTAGGCTACCCTAACGCCCACATCATTTTGTTGGAGGTTTCTCAGCAGTTGCAGACTACCTATGCATTCTTAAGTGATAAGCACTAAGCCGGGATTCTGTATTCCCTAACCTTTTGGCAAGGAATGTACTCCTTCCTACTGCCCAATGTATCAAATTTTTAGAAAAGGAATTGGAGTATAACTTGGACCTCCACATGGATTGAGGAAGAATGGGTCCCCATGGACAATAAAAGAAATGGTTTTGGAAGCAATACGCACACCAACCTCACATTGAGGATTTCTGGGCCAATTGTAGTGATGAAAAATAGGTGCGAATGCGACACTACATGAGAATGACTACTCAATTTGTAAAGTCTATCAACTTGTTCCTAGTGCTAGATCAAATTGTTGAGGATGATGATGATATTGTAGATGATAGGTACCGTGCTCTGGCCAATATGTCCCTGCCAGTTATAGATTGGGATGAAGAAGAGGTCACTGACCTTGACATACTAACCCAACCCATTGAAAATAGGACAAGACACTGGGTGGGCACGCAAGTAGCTCAACTCAAAGAGCAAGGCACAGAGTTGACTTATGGTGAGCTCAAGGACGAGCTTGAAAGTGAAATTAATAGTGGCATAGCCATCGGCTTGTCAGGGGAGGCTCCCAAGTCCTCACTAATCACAAGATCAAAGAAAAGGAAGGATGCACTCGAGCGTAAGCCCAAACATAAGATGTACTCAAGGAAGACTACTGAGAGACAATCATCTAAAAAGACAAAGAGAATGGGGATGTTTATGCTTGAAATTACTACCATAGAGGAATATCCCCATCATGAAGAAGAAGAAACTGAGCAGTCACGTTCACCACCTACCACTTCTGCTCCCACCACTGCTGCTACCATCACCACTCCTTCACCTTCTGATCCTTAGAGTTTTCCTGTCTCATTTCTGCCCACCATGGACATCTTTTTCCACCTTGCCTCTGCTTCACTACCTTCCCTGGTAATAACACTAGAATCTTCCTCTTCTACTACCTCCTCGCTATCCTCTTCATCGCTCCTACCTCCATTGCCTACGTTCTCTACTCTGCCACCATCCATACCCTTAGCTTATATGCCACTGCCCATGTTGCTGCATGCTTTTGTGACATATACGCAAAACATACCTATTGAACTCTCTGGGGTAATCCTTGACCCCAAGGTCCAAGCCCTAATGGCCCAAATTTTTGTTTCCCTTCCTCTTCTCCTGCCATCTACTGACCCACCAAAAATGGAGGCCACAATGCAGATCTCAGAAGAAATGGAAAGGCACAGTGTTGAGCAACATAAAGAGATTGTAAAGGATGTAGTTGATGAGCCCAAAGATTCTAATCGGGATGATGATTTCGAACACCCAAAGGGAGGATTGAATATAAACTTGGAAAAGGTAGCTTTTGATGAAGAGAGGTCACAAAATTTGAAAGAAGATGTTGAGGCACTTGGAGAGCACTATGTGATAGAAACATCAGATCAGGGACGGGATGAAGAGTTGCCTCCAGAGCACACAGATGTAAGTGAAGAGGCTAACCCTGAGGAACACTGCTCCATAGAAGAGGAAACAGATATTGCCATGGATGTGAAGATACTAGATGAGCCTTTGTGAACCGACCAAGGTGAGGGCCTGAGAAAAGAAGGACCGACACAAGAAAAAGAAGTACCTCCAGAGAGGGAAGAAGATAAGAAAGCTAACCAACAAAAGAGCTTTGAGCCTGAGCATAGTTTCAAGGCTGCGCATGAAGAAGAAAGGGCAGCCCAAGAAGAAAACATCATCAAAGAAGATGTGGAGATCACTGATCTTGACATTGAAAGAACCACACCAAAAAAGGAGCCAAGTGAAGAAGAAAAACATGATGACAAAGCTCCTGATGATGAGGAGGATCAACCTCGAAATGAGCAAGAACAAGAAGGTGATCATGAATCACCTAAAGGAAAAATAGAGGTTCCTATGTGGCTGAAACAATAGTTAGTAGTTGAAGAAGAAATCTCCTGTGGTTGCTGATCCAAAATATAGGCTAGAGGTGATACTAGCCAAAGCACAAACAAGGACCAAAAAGGAGAAAAAGCCCAAAATTCGCTCTCACATCATAGTTGATGCTTCTGGGCCTCGAATGTTGCAAGTTTCCACCCCGAGAGCCGGTGGAGGTACAAGAGCTATACAAGGGTAGGAATATCAGATATCTACGATCAATCTGGGCTCAGTGACCCACAAACAGAAGATAGATGAGTTTCAAGGGTCTATCTCCACCATAACTCAATATATGAATAAGGATCAATCCACCAAAGAAGAGTTAAAAGCACAAGTGGCGGACCTCACTACTTATATTCAACAGTGGGCATCCATGGAAGAAGAAGGTCCAATAGAATCATCTATGAAAATCATCTTGTCTAAAGAAGAGCTGAGTAAAATGGAGAAGATGAAAGACTGGACCAAGTCCACTTTAGATTGGTTCAATCAGGTGATATATAATGGCGACATGGGCATCTGCCACACTTCATAAATGTTCAACAAGTTTCAAAGTTTGCATAAGTAGCTAGAGGACATAATAAATACTTGCAATAATTACTTTGAGCTTTATTAAATCACCTATCCTAAGCTCGAGAGCATCCTTAAGCTTTCTCAGGGAATATGGGAAAAGGAGTAAGAATTTCCAGATGATGATCATTCATTGGTGGAAACATGGCATAGGGGCCTAGATTACATAAAGGAGACCCTGGTGAGGGTCTTGCACAAACTAGAGATTGATCTTGAGTGGGTTGCAGAGCACCAGACTAATAGTGAAGATTATATGAAGATGATGACGGACTATGGGATGCCTGCTCTAGAATTAGATCTTGAAAAAATCAAGTTGTTCTTTCATAAGAAGATGGAGCAAGGGGCTATAGATACACTATCACCGAATTTCATGGATTTTTTTGTAAAATCTTTCACTTAGTCTGAGTAGGTTATCAAGGCTACACCCAAATGCACCCAACACTAGGAGTGGGTCACCGATAGATTTGAGAAGATAACCTTTCAAATCCTCCAATTTGACCTCATGGAATGGGACAAGCTCCAAGCAATGATCGAGAATTTTGTGGAATATGCTACTCTCTAAAACGGCGATGGAAATCTAGTCATAGATGATGGGTATTTGACAACATAGCCATAAAAGTTGGAAGTAGCTAGAAGACAAAATAGACATAGTATAAAGGTAGCTAAATGACAAAATAGGCTTCATGAAAAAATAGGGAAAAAGACAAAAGTCTTTTTTATATTGCCATATATTTGGGGGTAGGTAAAACCCTAATGTAAAATGAATCTGAGCCACACAATGTAAATTAATGAGAAATGCATTGTTTGATGTTTTCTTGTGTTTTCTTCTCATGTGTGCATGATTCATTCTCCAAATATTAGATTTTAGCTTCATTGTTCTTAGTTTTAAGTTATTGTTAGTTGTTATTTCATGATGTGCTTTAATGGTGGATGTATGCTACTGTGTTTGATGTCTTCTTGGCTCATACTTTTTGTTGTTTATTGATGATAAATTTTTGTGTAAAGTTGGTCCGAGCATCATTTACATTGTTGCAATTAAGTTTAGTTATTTTTCATGCTTTAATGGTGAATAAATGGTTTGAAAATATGTAGACCTTAGAAGATTGCACTAGTTTCATGAGACTGTAGGTTGTCCTTGGTTAAGTGGAACTTAGTTTTGGGAAGTATGTCCATTGTAGCATCCTCCATTGTTACTATTCAACATTAGTTGCAGATCTAGAAAACTTCTTTAAAATCTAAATTTAGGATAAAGTCCTAGCATCATTGTAAAGCCAAATCTAATGGCAAAGGAGGAGTTTTAGTTTATTTTTTGAACTTGCGGCATTTGTCCTTCATTTCTAGAATTTAAAAAAATCCTTTTACAGACCCAATTCCCTTCATGCTTAGTGACCATAAATTCCCTTTGTGATTACTAGAAAATAACATCAACCAATTGAACTATTCCAAGCTTAGTCATGACTTGACACCTGAGAGACCTTGGGGTGATTTCTAAAACTTAGTTGTAGAAATTACCTTTCAAGAGAGGTAGCATACATGTGTGTTTCTTGTGTTGAGAAAGTGCAAAAACACCCATCAACAAAATAGGTGCTAGAAGGAAGGTAGCCAAGCTAAGCTAGATTGAATTGGGTCCTTCTCCCCTTAAAGGTTTCATAGAGTGCTTCGATCCACACCCAACAAGGGAGAATTTCAAGAGTTAAGGACCTCTACAAAGGCTAAGAGAGCCAAGAAAGGGGAAGCATTAGCTTCAGCCTCACCCACTCGACCTCCATCTCCTTCATCCCCTTCACTCCTGACAGTACTTTCATCCTCCCATTCACTCCAAACTACATTTTCACCTTTCACTTCCCACAACCAAGGGGTTGTTCCGACCCTTGCACTTCTCTTCTAAGGCTACAATCCCACTTTAGCCCCAAGTTACTATAGCACAACAATTCCAACCTCCACTTCCCATGATGGCTTGGTTGGGAAATAATCCATCCCCATTGTCCTTCAGTGACTACCATGACATGCCCAAGAATTTGGAAGGCTTATGCTCCAAGTTCCATCCACATGATCCAAAAAGGATAGCAAAAGAACACATTAAGACCTTCCAAACAACATTGAAGGATATGCAGATTGAACATGAAGATGTGGCTTGTAGGCTCTTCCCTTACTCATTGGGAGATGAGGCTTTCTATTGGTACATCCATCTACTGATTGGATCCATTACTTCTTGGGATCAAATGAAGAACACCTTCTTGCAAAATTTCAAACTTCTTGTTAGGCCCACATAATTATATCAATAGTTCATATATGTAAGGAGGGAATTCAATGAGCTAATAAGCTCATTCAATAACCGGTTTCATAGAGCTTTCATGAAGTTGCAACTGCTTTATGTGGTCAATGATTCCTCTACTAGACTAGTGTATTATGCTGCCTTAGATAACCTCATGTCCGCTTTGGTAAAAAGGATGCATCTGCCACTTGCTAGGTTGGTGGATGCATACATAGAAGCAATCACAACAAGCATAGACTTGGGGAAACATATTGCAGGTCTTGTACCTTCCTTGGGGCTAATTGCTAATCTAACTCAAATCCAAGGGCTTACTCATGCCTTGACTCATCAAGTGCCAATGTTGAATCAAGTCCCTCAGTTACCAATGGTACAACATCTAGGGAATCCATTGAACCAAGCGCCTTCAACTCTTCATTACTTTTAGCCTTCACAGTAGCAGGCTTACTCCCAACAGCCTCAAGTTCCTTCATACTTGCAAGGCTCCAAGTTCCCAACTACTCAACAAAATCAACTGGTGACATAGTTTGTATTTCTTCAGAATTCAGTGCCACAACAGAATAATGTAGAGAAGGATCAAATCAATGAACTGACTGAACTAGTAAATAAGTTGTGCACTGAGATGACACATTTGAGGAATCAGAACAACCAATTACAAGCCTCTCAAAGGAGCATTCAAGCCAACCTCAATCAAGATACTTGTGATTTAGGTGCACCCTCGGTTCAAGATTATGGAAGAGGTCAAAATTCAGTGTAGAGCTTCGAAAGGAGGTCTTCACAAAGGAAAAATTGAACTTGGAATACTAGGCCAAACAATGGAGGCGTCCCCACACCTCTTGACCAACCAAGTGGTGTTGACAAGTCTAGAAGCGGTGTTTATCTGGTTGAGGCTTCCTTATCCAGATGGTGTCGAATTCACAAGAAAAATAGGCATTCTGAATTGGATTTTCTAGAGTTCCAAACTGTCGTAGAAGTTTTTCAAGTGGAAGTCCAAAATTCCATTGATGGATCAGGCTGCAGAGACTTGGTTCCTTCGGATCCATATGAATCCTCGATGTTGGTGGTCAATCAAGATCCTTTCCTACAAAGCAAAAGCAACTCGCACAAGAAGGAGGTTGCACCCAAAGACAAAGAAGTGAAGGAGGTAACGATTGCTCCCTATCTCAACTCTTTGATTTAATAGATAATGGTCCTGTAGATGAGGAAGAGCCACAGGAGGATGAAGTTCACATGTTTCACCAAAGAACAACCCCATACAACTTAAGGAATAGACAAGTTGGTGGTCCCTTCACGACCTCTACTCCTCCCAACAACTTTAATACTCTGCCTGATCCTAATGCCAACAATAATCCAACTTACCCCCATGTGCCCACTCAATACTTCAATAGAAATAGGAGGCCTAATCAAACTCAAGATCAGCCCACTAGTTCTTCCCAAAGTAAATTTTTTGAAGCAAAAGTTGAACAAATGGGGGAATATGTAGCAGATGAATTAAAGAAATTCAAAGTGAGTTTGTTAGCCTTTGAATTGTTAAGGGCACCCACTATTAGAAATTCTTTCTTTAGGTCACTAAATAGAACCTTCTCATTAATACCAACTCCAGAAGTACTTGTGAAAAAGGTTTCGTTTGATGCCTCAAACAATGAGCTTGTGATTAGGGAAATCTTGGGAAAGAAACCTGATTAGCCCCCAAATCAGCAAGTAAACAAGCAACCAACTAAAGAGAAGAATTAAGTACAAACTAGGGATAAGAACAATGATAAATACAAGGCTCAAGTAGCCCAAGCCAATGTATCAATAGGGATGTTTCATGGGAAGTTGGAGACCCCTCCTTTCTTGACAACAAGCAGGATATTTGGCAAGACTCTACACAACTGTTTACTTGATTCAGGAGCCTTAGCCATTGTCATGCCATTCGCAATATGCAAAGCACTAGGAATAACTTCGACTCCCTCCCAAAGGAAGGTAACTCATTTGGATAAGACATACATAGTGGGGGAATTGAACAAAATTCCCATGCAGATTATGGTGGATCCAAGAGTCGAACAAGTCATAGATATCTAGATTGTCGACATCCCAGATGCCTACAACATCATACTAGGAAGGGATTTCACCCAAGCCTTAAATGGTTACACTGCATTAGATCATTCCCACCTATGTCTTCCCTAGAAGGGACTGCCTAATCAAATCTGTATTGATTGGGAGCCCAGAATGAAGTTCATGATTATTGAGTATGACAATACGAATGAGGTGTTTTTTATAGAAATGGAATTGGGAAATTACTATCCTATTGCTTACCAGGATGACGGAGAGAGTGCAAAGGATGTCCTTATGTTATGCAATGTTCCTATCAATCTTACCACCCTCCCAAATAGCACAGAAGTCTTGGTTGAGTTCGATGATGAAGAACTCTAGGATGACAGATGCCTTGGCTTGTTGGACGGCTTCCAAGAGTTTAAGCAGAAATGTGCGCAAAACCAACTCAACCTAGGAACTAGGATGGAATTTAAAGAATCGTTGCTACCCATTTGGTATGAGGTTCATGATGTAGCTCATTCTAAGTTTGAATGTTGCCTATGCCAAAGTGTGGTGGATCATATCAAGGGATAGGTTGCTCTGAAAAGGGAACCCTCTAGAGGGGCAACAAGATCAAGACCAAGCCAGATCTACACACTCACCTAATGATACAAAAAGTTTGGATGCACAACCAAGAAAGGAAATATACCCAGCTAGTTCCAAAGCCAAGGGTCCCCCTAAGTTCTGGATGATGCGCTTTGATGGATCCAAGTCCAAGCAAGGAACGGGAGCTGACTTTGAACTTATTAGTCCCACGAGTAAGATGCATTTTGCTACCCATAGACTCCAATTATATTGTAAAAATAATGTAGCAAAATATGAAGCTTTAGTTCATGGGCTTTTAATGGCCTTGAGGAAGAAAGTCAAAATGCTACAAGTTTTGGGTGATTCTGAGCTAGTTGTAAAACAAGTTAGAAAAATATACTCCTATCATGATAAAAAAAACTAGCAAACTATAGGCACAGGGTGTGGGATCTTATAGAAGGGTTAGACACATTTAATATTTAGTTGATCCCATGTAGTAAGAACCAAACCGCTAATGCCTTAGTCCATACAACTAGTACCCTCCAACCCCTGTCCTTAACTATGTTAAAGAAGTTCACCGTAGAGCTCACTTCTACCCCATCAATACTCGACAATGTCACTCACTTTCAAGTTTTCAATGATGAAAAACACATCCTTGAATTCATCACCAGTACAAATGTATTTGTGTCACAAATCATTGATGAAGCAAAGCCGAAAGAGGCTAAGATTTATATTGAAGGAGTGGTCAATTTAAAGAGCAACACAATACCGCAAGGCATGGTTCAACTGGAAAGAATATTTGATCTATATCAAATAAGGGACCAAGATCAATAGACTAAGAAATAGTCAATAGATAATCAATGTGATGCTCACAACATGGGTACGGCTGAAGGAGTTAAAAATATTTTCATTAGCAAGTTGTGTACCCCAGAGGAAAGAAAAGGAATTGTTGATGTCTTGTGCACTTTTCATGATGTTATTGCTTGGGGTATGAAGACCTTAAAAAGTATGATGCTTCAATTATTACTCATACCATTCCTCTTAAGCTAGATGTACGACCCTTTTGGAAATGTTAAGGCCCAATTAATACACTGTTAGAGCCTATTATCTTCAAGCAGGTGCAAAAGTTGCTTTCAGCTAGAATTATCTTTCCTATCCAACACTCCACATGGGTGGAAAATTTGGTTTCGGTCAAGAAGAAGAACGGGGAAATTATATTATGTGTGGATTTTAAAACCTAAATAGATCTTATGAGAAGGACAACTATCTGTTACCTTCATTAGATGAGGTATTACAAATTGTCAATGGGTCCCAGATGATGTCATTCCTAGATGGATACTCTGAATATAATCAGGTGATGGTATAGTATGAAGATAGACATAAGACAATGTTCACCACAAAATGGGGGACATTTGCATATAGAAGGATTCCATTCAAACTAATCAATGTAGGTGCGACATTCCAGCATGCCATGACATAGCCTTCAAAGACCTCATCGGTAAATGCATCATCATATACATGGATTATCTCACTGTGTTCTCAAAAAAAAGAGGAGACCATGTCTCTGACTTATGCAAGGTTTTTCAAAAATGTAGAGAGTTCGATATTTCGCTAAACCCAAAGAAGTTCATTTTCAGAGTTACTGAAGGGAAGCTGCTAGGACACGTGATTTTAGAGAAAAGAATATCCATAGATTTGGAGTGCATATAGGCAATATTGAAAATTTAACCTCTAGGCAACAAAAAGGAAATGAAGTCCTTTTTCGGGAAAATCAACTTCGTCGGGAAGTTTATCACGAGATTCATAGAAATTGTTAAGCCCTTGAATGCAATGCTCAAGAAAGATTCCAAGGTAGAATGGACACCAAAATCCAAACATGCTTTTGAAGAAATTAAGAGACCTATCACATATACCCTAGTGTTGGTTATCCCATACTATCTGAAGTTATTTTACATCTATTATTTTTCATCAGATCACTTATGCGTCAACATGTTAACACAAAAATATGACAAAGGGAATGAGCATCCCATTGCATTTATGAGTGCTCCATTAAAGGATGCAGAATTACACTATCACAATGTCAAAAAGTAGGCATAAGCCTTGGTCATAGGATTCAAGAATTTTTGACACTACGTCTTGAGGAACAAAGTGTTTGCAATTGTCCCAGATCTAGCCATCAAGACCTTGCTGATACAAAATGAGTTAGGTGAAAGAAGGAAAAAATGGGTCACACTCCTACAAGAAAATGATATGGAGATTCATCCCATGAGGCTAGTTTGAGGACAAGCTCTCACTCGCACAATAACAGAAATTGAGTCAAAGCTCACAGTGCAACAATACCACTTAGAGGATGTTTCCCTAGGTGAATGGTACGATGGTATTGTTTACTATTTTCTAAACAATAAGTTTCCACCCTGGCTACAAGGAGTACAAAAAATGGGCTTTGAGACTGAAGAGTAGTAGCTACATGTTGCAAGGATCCATATTATACAAGAGAAATCATGAAGGAATATATCTTAGGTGCCTAGGAAAAGAAGAAGCAGTAGAAGTGCTGACACAATTTCATGACAAGTTTGGCACTAGTCATGGATTTAGACCCTCAACTGCTCATTAGATTCTATGGGTGAGATACTACTGGTCAGAACTATTCAAAGATGCACACAACCATGTTAGATCTTGTCATGTCTATTAGACTGCAACCACCAAGGAAAGGAATTTTGTTGTCCCACTCCAGCCAGTCGCGCAGGTAAGGCCTTTTGCTCAGTGAGGACTCAAATTCATCGATCTGGTAAGTCAACCATCCTCTATAGGCCACAGGTATATTTTAAATGCTACTGATTATTTTACTAGATAGACTAAAGCAATCAATTGCATGTAGGCAATGTACAACTGAAGTAGTTACTAATTTTCTAGAAAGTTTCATTTTAAATCACTTTGGTTGCCCATTTGCTTTGGTTTGTGACAATGGTCCTACATTTGCATCCCTCAAGTTTTCTAGTTGGGCCTTTGATTATGGGATTGCATTTAAGTTTTCATCTAACTATTTCCCCCAAGGAAATGGCTTAGCCAAATCCACAAACAAGAACCTGTTTACCATTATCCCAAAGCTACTCAATAAAAATCCAAAGGACTAGCACACCCAGTTGCAATTTTCTCTTTGGGTAGATCACACTTGTCATAAGGCAGCCCTGGGAAATCCGCCTTTCCACCTCATTTATGGCCTAGAGCATGTTTTCCTAGTCCACTTCAAGATTCACACACTCCAATTTATCAACACATACTTTGAGGAGGGAGAGCACCATGAAGCCTGCCTAGCTAAACTACTGCATTTAGAGGAAGTCCATGACCAAGCAATAGAAAAAATTTCCAAACACCAAGGCATAGTCAAGAGATGGTTTGATCATTGAGCAAAAGTTAAGGCCTTTAGAATTGTTGATTTAGTCCTCTGCTAGGACAAGGCCCATAAAAAGAAAGGGGAACATGAAAAATTCAACAAGCTCTGGCTTGGCCCCTTTTAGGTTTCCAAGATCTTAGGAGATAATGCCTTTCGCCTTAAGATCCTCACTGGAGAGGATGTCCCATTTCCTGTCAATGGGTAGCACCTCAAGCATTATTTCCTCGCCTGAGTTGTCTGAACTCACTCCCTTGTATATAGTTGTATATAGTTAGAGTAGGGTTTTTTTCTTTGTTGTTTTTCTTTTGCTTCGCTTTCGCTTGCTTTCCCGACTTTCATTTTGCTGAGGGTTTCTTCTGATCTTGATGCGGTGGTTGTGCTCAGCCTTCTTAAATGGATCACTTTGCTACATGATCCTTTTGTTCCTTGGATAATTCTTCATCAACTACCATGATTTTCTGTCTACTACTGTGAGGTGGGTTTCCTTACTTAAACTCTAACTTAATTTAGGATAGAGCCCTTATTTGAGTCCCTTCACATTTATCTTAGATTACACATGATATATATCTTAAATACTCTCGATGAGCTATACGGTATTCATTATGAGGCTTTGGCAAGTGAAAAATCTTAAATTCTGCTCCAATGACCATTGTGGTCTCCAAGCCCACTATGAGCTTCAGTGCTTATGCAGTTGAGCAAAAGCTTAGCAAAATAGTATCAAAAGGAAAATATTACAAGAAAAGAAAAGAAAAGAGAAAATAAAATGTTGAAAACAAGCAATTGCATGGGTGTGTGAGCAACTCTATCGGGGCTATGGACACTCAACTGGCAATAGAGTAATGTTCATGGTGTCATAGTAACAACTCCATCGGGGCTATGGATGTCTGACTGGTAGTGGAACAATATCTAGGTTACTTTTGGGGTTAGATAACCTATGTATCTTGCCTTAGCTGATTGATTGTTGTCCTCTGTGGTCTCTGATGGAGGGGAATAAACTCACTTTACACACTTTTGAGATATTTTGTGATTTGATTGAACCAAGGATTCCATTCTCCTTTAAGTCTTTAGTTCATTTGAGGACACTGGATACTGGTCTACGAAATGAGAGATTTTGGGTTCTGGATGAATCCTTACCCTTAGAATGCTTAGGAGTGTTTTCCCAATGGAGTCTCCATTTGTTGTTCCTATAGCACACATGCCTCGTTCAGACCGGGGACCCCCTTTTTTCCTTTTCACCTTTGCCAGGTCATTTTTTTTACTTTTTCCTCATTTTGTGTGTCCCTATTTCTAAGCTTAAGTTGGTCACACAGTAAATTCATCAAGTTTCACTTGACGAAAATCACCTACCCTAAAATCTGCTAAGTCTTTTGCCTTTGTCGATTTGGCCCAGTGGGTTTCCTTGTGCCTTTCACCGTTGTGTCCGTCAAGCCTCATGGACTCGCATTTACAGGTCTCTCCTTGCACAATGCCGCTATCTCCCTGACATTATCTAGTGGAAAAATTCAAGCATCTGCCCACATGGCAGGGTCTGCAACTACTTTCACCACCTGAGTCTTTGAGGAGCATCCAACTTGACACGGGTTTCCGCAACCCCACCAACCCGCCTGCCTGTCATACTAGAATTTAATGTGCGCCATTAATGTTGTTTTTCCTATAAAAGGGGGCTCCCCACTTGTCATTTTCACCCTTGCAATTTGAATTTTGAAGGAGAAGACAGAGCTCTCACCCACACAAGCTTCAAATAGAATTAAGCTACGTTTTCTTAAAACTCTTAAATGATTTTGAGGTAAGTTCCTAGTTGCTTAACACTGGGTGTTTTAAAAATGTTTCTTTAATAGTTAGGGCTTTGTAAATATTGAAAATCCTCAAGGATCAAACCGTAATCCACCCTAGCAATTTCATCGAACCCTCTCAAGCTTCCAACCCCACATTAGCTATTCTCCCCGCATTTTGAAATTCCTTAATTCTGACTAGAATCATGAAATTGCACTGGTGTAAAATCTCGCTTTACCTTGGTTATTCATCATACGACTGACACATCCCTATGGCCTGCATCATTGTCCCCATCATCCTTGTTAGCATTTAAAGTTTTGATAATTACTAAGTCTGCAACTTCATGCAGGAGTACCCATGCGAGATTCCACTTGTGGGTAGCCCCCATCCTTTCATCGTTGAAGCACGACCAAACCTTAACGTCATCCTACACCATGAGATTTTCCTCCATTATTGTTGTTGGAAGACCAAACCCAACACTTGCTAAAATTCATTGTCTTGACCACTCTGTGGGCCTCCTCATGCAGCTTGTCATCATCCCATTGCCATTGTTTAATGGTGAAGTCACCTCACTGTCCTACAGTGCGGACCCGCACCACCTGTCTTCGTCTTCAAATCCTATCAAGCCATAAAGCCAAGTCAAAATTAAAATACGGGTGAACCTATGTGAGTAGATGTCATCTTAGGTCTGTCCACCTAGTGTCGCTATCTCACGGTTAAGTGCTCACGTCCTTCCACATTGTAGACTCTATGGGAAGGTTTTCCCTATCACCAAGTTCTGAAGATTGTTAATGAAAAACTTAAGTCTGGACGTTGTTTGCGGGACCACTAATGCGGACCACAATCTGTTGACTATCGTCCCTTCGAGGCTATTCCTTAATGAAAAAGACAGCGGCGGCTTGGTTATTCACTTTCACACTTCCAAAATCAATGAAACTCAAAGACACGACTCATAGCATCCTAAACACCCACGGGTTCCGCAATGCAGACTTCCGCATGTAGGTCGCCATCTTTTGAATGTCGTTTCTCAATGGTCGAGCTTAAGCACCCTTCCACCCCATGATGCCTGCATCCTCTAAACCTACAAAATCATCAAAGCCTAATCTATCGATCCCCATTACCTTGAGGTCTATTTTTGCATGTGCCTAATCATTCTACAAGAGATATGCCCTTCACACAAGTCATGCAAAAGTTTCCCTATGAGTGGCTATTTGCAAAACTCTACTGCCCCAGTGTCATCCTGCCCCTATCTACTCCAAATCACTTCCACCTAAGGGAAACCTACACCCTTGAACTGACATTTGTGCAAATGATCCAAACGAGACCTGAAAAGTGTACAGTGGTGAATTTTGGTGAATTTTATGATCTTTTAAATATTTATGAATGGATGTAAGCTTGGATTTGCAGGATCTAACTGATGTTTGCCTCTTTGTATGCAAAAATATTTACTGCACTCCATGTGTGCATAATTTATGGAAACTGCTGAGGGATCATCAAGGAAGCCCAACAAGAAGGTTGATAAGGGAAAGAATCCTGCAAGAACACCAAGGGGAAAGGAGGAAAAAGAACAAATGAAGTATTAGTTCCATGGCATGGAATGCACCTCAAAGCTTGCCTCTACCTAGGATACAATCTCAGAAACAGACCTTGGACACATAAATATAGATGAATTCAAGTAGAGGGTGATGGTCCACCCAACCACAAAGGATGCTCAAAGGATCAAATGAAGTGGTCTTGCAAAGGCAGCAGGTTTCCCTCCCACTCTTGTAGCTCCAGAACTAGGCAGCAGGATGTTTGGGATTCCAATATTTGATAAGATGGAGGAAATAGAGAAGGGATTTGCTGAAAACATGTGGAAACTAGACCCTCTTGCATGAAAAAGGACAATCAACCAACATTGGTTAAAGACCAAGAAGGGAAGTGCTAACAAGGTGCCTCAAAAGCTATTCTGAAGTGACTTCTTCGAGGAGTACCATGATTTGGTTACTCTCCTAAGTAGGGTAACAGGCCTGCCAACCGCAACATTCTTTAAGGAATGTATGTTCTACTTCATTGAAGAGATCATCTAAGGCGAGGCCAAGTTCCATTGGGAAAAGATGATTAGTGACAATTTGCATAGCTAGCTCCTGGTAGTAAAGAAGACCTCCCAGTTCTACATGACTTCGAATCTGGTATACCTCCTTATGGATAAGTTCCTGTACAAAGGACTCTTCTATGCAGGCACACTAGGGACAAAGAAGGGAGAGCTTAAATTCTATGACTGTTATCCCTAGTTGTAATACAAAAACTTTAAAATAGAATACAAAAGGGTGAATGATGCCTTCATTGGGAACATAATTAGACTCTTGGGAGGAGATTTTGAGAGAAGGGTATCACACAACATGAAGGACTTCATCAAAGGATTCGGGTATCTATTCATTCAGTTCCCAAAGTTTACTTACATCAGGGAAGAAGGGTTCTCAGGGAAACCCTACCGATTACCACGCTGCCCTAATGACTGCATCATTTTGCTGGAGATTTCTCAATAGTTGTAGATTTCCCATACATTGTTAAGTGATAAGCATCGAGCTAGGATTTTGTATCCCCTAACCTTTGGGCAAGGAATGTACTCCTACCCCGTTGCCCAATGTGCCAAATTTTTAGAAAAGGAATCGATGGAGTATAACTTGGACCTCCACATGGATCGAGGAAGAATGGGTCCCTACAAAAAATTAAAGAAATGGGTTGGGAAGAAATATTCCCACCGACCTCACATTGAGGATTTATGGGCCAACTCTAGTGATGACAAAGAGGTGTGAATGCAACACTACATGGGAATGACTACTTAGTTTGTAAAGTCTATCAACTTGTTGCCAGTACTAGATCAAATTGTTGAGGATGATGATATTGTAGATGATAGGTACCTTGCTCTGGCCAATATACCCCTGCCAGTTATAGATTGGGATGAAGAAGAGGTCATTGACCTCAACATACTAACCCAAACCATTGAAAATAGGACAAGACAGTGGGTGGACGCACAAGTAGCTCAACTCAAAGAGCAAGGCACAAAGTTGACTTATGGTGAGCTTGAGGATGAGCTTGAAAGTGAAACTAACAATGGCGTAGCTGCCAACTCATCAGGTGAGGCTCCCAAGTCCTCACCAGTCATAAGATCAAAGAAAAGGAAGGATGCACCTGAGCATAATCCCAAATAGAAGGTGTACTCAAGGAAGACTATTGAGGGAAAATCACCAAAAATACAAAGAGAACGGGGATGTTTGTGCTTGAGATGCCTACCATAGAGGAATATCCCCATCATGAAGAAGAAGAAACCGAGTAGTTGCATTCACCACCTACCACTTCCACTCTCACCACTATTTTTTCCATCACCACTCCTTCATCTTCTGCTCCTCAGACTTTTCATGTCTCATCTCCACTCACTGTGGATATCTCTATCCACCTGGCCTCCACTTCACCAACTTCCCTAGTAATAACACTAGAATCTTCCTCTTCTACTACCTCCCCACTCTTCTTGTCCTCACTCCTGCCTCCATTTCCTATGTTCTCTACTCTATCACCATCCATTCCCTCAACTTTTATGCCACCACCTATGTTGTCGCATGCTTTCGTGACATATATGCAAAACATACCTATTGAACTCTTTGGGGTAATCCTTGACCCCAAGGTCCAAGCTCTAATGGCCCAAATCATTGTTGCCCTACCTCTTCCCCTGCTACCTACTGAACCGCCAAAAATGGAGGCCACAATGCAGATCTCAGAAGAAATGGAAAGGAACAGTACTGAGCAACATAAAGAGACTGCAAAGGATGTAGTTGATGAGCTCAAAGATTTTGATCAGGATGATTATTTTGAACACCCAGAGGGAGGATTGAATATAAAATTGGACAAGGTAGCTTCCAATGAAGAGAGGTCACAAACTTTGGAAGAAGATGTTGAGGCACTTAGAGAGCACTATGTGATAGAAACATTAGATTAGGAATGGGATGAAGAGCTACCTCAAGAGAACAAAGATGTAAGTGAAGAGGCTAAACCTGAGGAATATCACTCCAAAGAAGAGAAAATAGATACTAACATCGATGTGGAGATACTAGATGATCCTTCACAAACTGACCAAGGTGAGGGCATGAGACAAGAAGGACCGACAGAAGAAAAAGAAGTACCTCCAGAGAGGGAATAAGAGAAAGATAAAGAAGAGAAGAAAGCTACCCAAAAAAATAGCTCTAAGTCTTAGCACAATGCCAAGATTGCACATGAAGAAGAAAGGGAAACCTAAGAAGAAAACATCGAAGAAGAAGATGTGGAGATCACTAAGCCATACATTGAAAGAACCATAGCAGAAAAGGAGCCAAGTGAAGAATAAAAACATGGTGATGAAGATCCTAATGATGAGGAGGATCAGCCTCAATATGAGCAAGAAGAGGAAGGTGGTCATGAATCACCTAAAGGAAAAACAAAGGTTCCTGCATGGTTGGAACAACAGTTGAAGAAGGAAGCTCTTGTGGTCACTGATTCAAAAGTTAGGCTAGAGGCTATACTAGCCAGAGTGCAAACAAGGACCAAAAAGGAGAAAAATACCAACATTCACTCTCACATCATGGTTGATGTTTTTGGGTCTCGAACGTTGTAAGTTGCCACCCTAGTAGTTGGTGGAGGTACAAGAGTCGTACAAGAGCAAGAATATTAGATATCTACGATCAACCTAGGCCTGGTGACCTGTGAATAGAAGATAGACGAGTTTCAAGGGTTTGTCTCCACCATAATTCAAGAGATGAATAAGGACCAGTCCACCAAAGAAGAGATAAAAGCACAAGTAATAGACCTCACCACTTATATTCAACAATGGACATCCATGGAAGAAGAAGCTCCAACAGAATCATCTGCACTAGCCATCTTGTCCAAAGAAGAGCTAAGTAAAATGGAGAAGATGAAAAACTAGACCAAGTCCACTATAGATTGGTTCAATCGAGTGATATATAATGGTGACATGGGCATCTGCCACACTGCCTGAATGTTCAACAAGTTTCAGAGTTTACAGAAGTAGCTAGAGGACACAATAAAGACCTACAATAATTACTTTGAGCTATATAGAATCATGTATCCTAAGCTCGAGAGCATCCTTAAGCTTTCTCAGGGAATATAGGAAAAGGAGCTAGAACTGTCGATGAATGATCATTGGTTTGTGGAAACATGGAAGATGGGCCTAGATTATAGAAAGGAGATCTTGGAGAGGGTTTTGCATGAAATATAGCTTGATCTTGAGTGGGTTGTAGAGAACCAAACTGACAAAGAAGATTATGTGAAGATGATGATGGACTATGGGATGTCTGCTCTGGAATTAGATCCAGAGAAAATCAAGTCATTCTTTCATAAGAAGATGGAGCAAGGGGCTACAGATACACTGCCACTGGATTTCATGGATTTTGCTACAAGAGCTTTCACTCAGTCTGAGCAGGTTATCAAGGCTACGCCCAAATGCGCCAAACACTGGGAGCAAGTCACTAAGTGATTTAAGAATATAACCTTTCATATCCTCTAATTTGACCGCATGGAATGGGACAAGATCAAAGCAATGATTAGGAATTTTTTGGAATACGCTACTCTCCAAAAGGACATTGGAAATCTAGTCATAGGTGATGAGTATTTGACAACATAGCCACAAAATTTGGAAGTAGATAGAAGACAAAATAGCCACAGTGTAAAGGCAGCTAAATGACAAAATAGACTACATGAAAAAATAAGGAAAAATAAAAAATTCTATTTTATATTGCCATATATTTGGGGGTAGGTAAAACCCTAATATAAAATGAATCTAAGCCACACAATGTAAATGAATCTTGTCAATTCATTTTGCCTTTGGAAAACTATAAATAGGGGCATCCTCTCATTTTCAAAGAGAGTTGAGTTGTTGTGTAAAGGCATGTTGTAGAAAATTAATGAGAAAAGCATTGTTTGATGGTTTCTTGTGTTTTCTTCTCATGTGTGCATGATTCATTCTCCAAATCTTAGATTTTAGCTTCATTCTTCTTAGTTTTACGTTATTGTTAGTTGTTAGTTCATGTTGTGCTTTAATGGTGGATGTATGTTGTTGTGTTTGATGTCCTCTTGGATCATAATTTTTGTTGTTTATTGATAATAAACAGATGTGTAAAGTTAGTCTAAGCTTCATTTAGATTGATGCAATTAAGTTCAGCTATTGTTCATGCTTTAATGGTGAATGAATGGTTTTAAAATCTATAGACCTTAGAAGATTGCACTAGTTTCATGAGACTTTAGGTTGTCCTTGCTTAAGTGGAGCTTAGTTTTGGGAAGTTTGTCCACTGTAGCATCCTCCATTGTTATTGTTCAACATTAGTTGTAGGTCTAGGAAACTTCTAACCCTTTTTCCCTTTTGACCTTTCTTTAAAATTTTGAAATTAGGATAAATTTTTAGCATCATTGTAAAGCCAAATATGATAGCAAAGGAGGAGTTTTAGTTTGTTGTTTTGAACTTGCAATAGTTGTCCTTCATTTCTAGAATTTACAAAATTCCTTTTGCAGACCCAATTCCCTCCATGCTTAGTGACCATAAATTCCCTTTCTGATTACCAACAAATCACATCAACCAATTGAACTATTCCAAGCTTAGTCATGACTTGAAACCTAAGAGACCTTGGGGTGATTTCTAAAACTTAGTTGCAAAAATTACCTTTCAAGAGAGGTAGCATACTTGTGTGTTTCCTGTGTTGAGAAAGTGCAAAAACACCCATCAACACACATTAAAGAGGGTTGTTCTTATGATGAAATATTGAAGAAAATTGAAAAATATTTTTTTCTATTTCAGCGTTAGATAATTTCATATTTGTAGACATTTTATTTACTTTTTACATCATTTAATAGTTTAGATAGATTATCTTTCATTTTGCAAACATTAGAAACCATAAAATATCCCAAAACATTAAACAAAAAAACCATACACTAAATGATAAACCTTGGAGAAAGCATAGTTATATGATTATGTTAGATCTCTTTCTACACGTTAATATATCCTTCAAGCCTTTTAGTAGTGATGACTTTGACATGTTAGATGAAGCCCTCAAAGATTTCATCTCATAAAGTTCATCCACGAAGGCTTATCATAACAAACCATTTAAATAAAGGGAAGTTAATGCAATTACACCTCAACTTATCATCTACCCAGCTTCACAACAACCACAAGTCCAAACCAAGCCTATCCTTATCATAGGATGACTTAAAAACAAACCAACACCTCTAGGACATATCTTAAATTTTGTAAGGAAACTCACTAGTAACAATGTTCCACAACAATTGAGTTACAATATCATTGCTCACACATATAATACAAGGAATAATAGGCAACCAAAAACCATACCTACTTCATTACCACTACCTCAACCCATTTTGCCTAGTGCTCCTCATTTTCCTTTGCACAATGGAAAGGAGTATGATCTTGTGGAACAACTTAGAAACAAACTTGCTAAGATTTCTTTATGGGATCTCATTCAAGCATCACCTAATTATCATAGCATGCTTCAAAGTGATTTACAACAAGTTTTGGTCCCTCCTAGTGCACAACCAAATGATGTAGCAACCCTAATTCAAGGTATGAATTTGGTCAACTTAGACATTATCTTTAATCAAGATGAATTACCTCCATTAGAAGTGAAAAAAAAAATAAGGCTTTGATGATAATGTTTTTCATTAACAAGTGTTGCATAAGATGTACTCTTATGATAATGGTTCAACACTCAATATTTGTAGTGTAAACCTTCTAGATAAGATTGGAGTGGACAAAAGTAAAGTTCAACCAGATTCTTTATCTATCTGTGGATTTGATAATATGGGAAAACAACTGCTTGATGTGCTAAAATTACCTATTAGAGTGGTTAAGGTCACATTGCAAACTCCTATTCATTTCATGCCTCAAGAACTCTCATATAATCTTCACTTAGGAAGACCTTGGATTTGTGAAATGAACATGGAGTCTCGTCAATGCTTCACTATTTAATGAAGAACACTTATCAAAACAAGGTCTACATAATCAAAGTTGATCTTCAATCCAAAACTTGTTTGCAAACTAAAAAAGACATGAAAATCCCTTTGAGAACATTGATACCAACTTCAAAAGTTGAACCTGTGCTAGAGGAAGAAAAAGAGAAGTTCTTGTAATCAATCATGAAGCTATCAGATGATGATTGGGGTTCATTGGATTTTTCATCTAAATTCATTTGAGAATATAAAATTACAATGAAGGAATAAAAATAGGACAAAGAAATAGTGGTAGTGTCAACACAACATTCAAAGAAGAAACATCACAAGCATCCAAGTTGACAAATTTTCACAAGGAAGAAGACACAAATCACACAACCAATTATGAACTTGATCATGAGAAACCACCATCCTCGAAAGCAATGGAAGCTCTCTATGGAAGAGGATAACAACTCTTGAAATAACTTTGTTACAATGGAAAAGGGTGTGGTGTGAGCGAACAAGGCATTCGTGTCCCTATAGAGCCTAATATACAAGAAACAGTGAGAGGTCTTGGATATTGTCCTTCTAAGATAACAAAAGCATCAAAAAATCCTTCACTTAATATCAACACTATTAAACAAGATTTTCCTAAGAAAACTCTCACATTAAAGCATCTCGACTTAATAGATACCACAAGTGATGATAAGCCATTGTATTACTTTCAACATAATCAAGCTTTTGCAGAAATTTTGGGAGTTTATGATAATTTACCAATTCATCACCACAAATGAATATTCACTTGTACCTTAAACAATAAGGTATACTTTGGTGAAGAAAATAAAATAAGTGATATTGAACAAGATGAAGATCAACAAATTCCTAAAGTTACAAACCAAAGTGCATTACTTGTGGGAGATACAATCAACATACCAATGGATACATCTAATGAAGAGAAGGTGATTCAAATAGGAAAGTGTCTTGATGATGATGAACAAGATCATGCAACATTGCTACATTACTTTCTTGAAATCTTTGCTTCGATTTATTCAGATTTTTTAGGTATTGATGCTAAGATAGTCACACACAACATCATTCTTGGAAAAGATGGTAAACCCTAAGAAAAAAATACACAAGGTGAATCCTAAGATAGCTTTGTTGGTAAAAGTTGAAACTGAAAAGCTCTTGGATGTTGTCTTTATTTGTCCCATTGATTATTCACTGTGGATATCTAATATTGTAGCCATGGCAAAACCTGATAATCGTATTAGGATATGCACAAATTTTTCGTGGTTTGAATAAAGCATCCTTAAAAGAAGACTTCCCCCTAACTAATACTGACATGATAGTGGACTCAATACTAGGTCATGCTTTATTGTCATTCATGGATGGTTTTTTGGGATATAATCAAATTTTCATTAACCCTCAAGATCAATATAAGACAAATTTTACTACACCTTAGGGAATATTTTGTTGGGTTGTTATTCCTTTTGGATTAAATAATGTTGGAGCAACATATCAAAGAGCTATGACACTAATATTTCATGATTTCATCGACAACATTTTGGAAGATTATGTTGATGATAATTTGGCTAAATCTTTAACTCATGAAGATCATGCCAAAATCCTTTATAAGATCCTCAAAATAAATTGTAATTACAAAATAAGGTTAAACCTGAAGAAGTGTGTCTTTGGTGTGGATAGTGGAAAAATCCTAGGTTTTATAGTGTCACATAGATGCATTGAGGTGGAGACAAAGAAGATTTATTCTATCATAAACATGCCACCTCCTAAAAATATTTCTCAATTGTGTAGTTTACAAGGAAAGATTCAAGCAATCCTCCAATTTGTGGCATTGCTAGTATATTGGACTCTCCCCTTTACCCAAATTCTTAAGAAGGAATCATAATTTATTGGAATGAGTATTGTAAACAAGCTTTTGAAAATTTGAAAGAGTATCTAGCTAATCCTCCCATCTTTCAATGTACTATTCAAGGAAAGCCATTCATTCTTTACATATCAACATCTACTCATGCTCTAGCAACATTATTAACTCAACAAGATAAAAATGGCAAAGAGCATCATGTTTATTACATTAGTCAGACTTTAATCGATTATGAAATTTGGTATACAACAATAGAAAAACAATATTTTTTTCTCTTGTGTTTGCTACTATTAAATCAAGACATTATTTATTGAATGCAAAAGTGCATGTTTTTACAAAGTTAGATCCTTTGAAGCACCTTTTTGCTAAAATAGATTTATCAAGATGTTTAGCTAAATGGGTTATGTTTAAAACTGAATTTGATCTTAAGCTTTTTTCTCAAAAATAAATAAAAGGACAAGCATTGAATAACCATTTAGCTAATGCTCCTTCACCATTAACATCACCTAATCATGACTTATTTTGTGACAAAAATGTGTTGAAAACATAAAAGGAAACATGGGATTTGTATTTTGATGGTTCTAAGCTTGGTTCTTTCACCATTTCAAACTAGATTTGGACAAGCAAGAAAAGAGAAATTTTGAAGAGCAAGGAGAGAACATTCAAGAAAGAAAAGTTGAAGTCTTGGCGCAACATTTTGTTGTATTTTCAGGTCTTCAAGCTCATTTTTTCAAAGATTTTATCAAGCATTGTTCATGATTGAAGGTTGATGCCTATGGTGGATCATGATGGATTCTAGGTTTGGGAGATGCATTTGATCATTTTCCTTAACCTAATGACATGTTTCCTAGTGTTCCCATCTTCAAGCTTCATTCTACTAGCAACATACAACAAGGTATTATCATACTTCATATTTACTAGGGTGTTTTAACTTCTCCCTAATTGGATCTTTGTCATTTATCATTGTCATATATGAATCATGCTCTAATGCACTTGAGTAGGGTTTCTTTACATATTATCTCATAACAACCTTACATGCACTTAAGGTTAGGGCTTGCACACATTGTAATTTATTGGATCTCTATCATTCATTAAGGTTTAATTAACAAACTTGGGGCTTGACTGAGGAAAACCATAACTGAGCAAAACCCCCATACAAAAAAAACAAAATTTTCTTTTATAGATTTGCTACAGGTCCAAATTTGGAAGTCAAATTTTGTAGGTACAAGAGAAAAGTGCAGACCAAGGGCTATAGGTTTAGCTTTTGAAGTTTTATAAAGGGGCACTAGAACCCATTCACCCTTCGGAAAATGAGCCCTACTACAGAGCTCAAAACCCAATTTTTAGGCTAGGTGCACAACATTCTACCCTTCTCAGATCTACTTGCAAATTGTTTTTTTTATCATAATATTTTGCATTTCAAGTGTTAGGTCATACAATTTCATTTGTTAATGAATTTTAATTCATCTCCCAAAAGTGCCAATCAGTCATTTTTGTCATAAGAAAATAGCAGATCTCCACATAGGGTTGACTCACCTTAAGGTTGAAAGTCAACCCTCCCATTTGGAGATCTCTTTTTCTAATGAAATTAGGGAAAATATGAGTTTTTTTAAACCTTTAGATCATTCCATCATTGAGACCCTATTTCACACTCTCTCATCCATTTTCCCAACATTTCAATTATCATCCCTCAACACAACGAGATGCCACTGATTATCAAAGCTTTTTAGATGTACAAATCCAAATGTATCACACAATCAGCTCAAGCATCATAGGCAAAAAAGAACGACGAAGATTCCAACAATGTGCCACTTCAACAAAGATGTGTTTATATCTATTTATAATATAACATTTAATTTGTGAGAGGTGTTAAAGTTTCCAATTTTTTAAACGATTCTTTAACCTCTAAGAAACAATTGTTTTTCAATATTCAGTTATTCTTGCATGTTTATATTTTGGATAAGATGTTTTTGATACGGTAAACAACGTTTACATGGTGTTGTACCCTTTACACAGAGAGCCTCAAGGGCCAAAAAAGATCAAGTCCAAAAAGCATTAAAAACTAAGCCAAAAAACATACACAGCGAACCAACAGCCAACAGACAAACAACGCAACAACAACAGATTAATTGGCATTTTGGATAAGATGTTACAAAGGACTCTCTCTAATATTTTTTGGTTAAGTAATAGAAAAACTTAAAAAATAGAGGAACATTTTTTGGTGAAATAAGATGTTGTAAGTATGTGAGTGTATACTTTTGGATTTGTAATAAATATATTATGATGTGCATTATAATTGATTTTTTTTAGTTATTATACTTCTTTGTGAGTGTAAGCTATTCTAAGTGTCTAATCTTCTCAAGTTGGCAATTAGTTATGCATTAAGGAATTCATTGGTTGATATTCTTGGGATTTGAATTACCTTGTGTTCTAATTGATTTCATGAGTAGTTTGTTTTCTAGAGTGGTATGAGAATTTACAGATATCTATAATGTAAATTATTCTTTAAATCTTAAAAAATTATCATTTTTACTTTAACCTTTCACTACTTTCTGGTCAAAAGCACACATGAAGTAAATTTTAAATTTAGAAAAGAATAAAACTTTATCCAACGAGGGAGTTGTACCTCTAAAATTCAAACGGAATTTATTTTTATAAGAAATAATTACCTAACTATTGATAAATGTTTATCTTATATTTGGGCATACGTAGTGTAATTTATAAATTTTAGATAGTAACTAATATGTTAACCAACAATAGGTAGATGGAATTGAACTTCTCACACATCTTGTTGCTAATGAATTTTCTACCCAAGCCATAATTGATCAATTTTCCTCACTTGTTAGAATCTGATGGCTAGGTTGGTTTGCAAGTATTTCCAACTAAATCAAAAATCATTCAAAGGTATAGATGTTGGCCGAAGTTCAACATAGTTTTGATGGAACCTGATTTCTCACCATATTCCAATCAAACCTCCCCTTGCAAAAATTTCCATATGAACTTCCTCATTTTTTATCTGATCTAGTTGGACCTTTTCGTGTGTCCATTTCTACTTCATTCATCCACCCCTAATGAACTCACCCCACCCAAACCCAACATTGACCATTTTCTTACAAAATTGAATGTGTTTGAGGATTCCTTAATTTTTCAAATTTGTGGAATTCCCCAAGTGAACAAATATGTCATGATGTATCCCAGTCTCTTGCCACATCTGAATGAGGGTTGGATTATTACAAAGGATGAAAATAAAGGTGGGGAAATGGAGGTCATATTTCTGAAATAGGCTATTTTTCAAGGATTAATGTCCTGGAAATTCCATATATGCTAGTGACTTCTCCAACTGATAAATCTTAGTCCATGGAAGATTCAAAGGTAATTTTTAATGAATTTTTTAATGTGATTTTTGGGGAAGAAGAAATGTCCATGCTTATTTATTACTAAAAACATTCCTTTCTAACATTCCCATCTCCATGTCACATTTTTAGTGGAATTCTTGGGTGAGTTTGACCTATTGATAGTCCATAAATGAAGAATTTTCTTTCACAGCTTTTGGTCAATCAAATCACATTGTCAACATCTACACTTATTTGGGTGACTTGATAGATAGGGTTTTCTTGGGCCATCCACGCCTCTCTCTTTTTGGGATTCCTCTTTATGAATAGAAGGAATGTTAAGCCTCATTATAAAGTGGTTTTTTTTTCTCTAGAGAGATTTGGATGCTCTATAACTTTTCTATTGTAATGGGCTCCATGCCTTTAAATCAATATGGCTATCCTATTTTCACTTCTTCTCACTTTTGAAGAATTCTATAAAATATTCTCACCTTCATGTTTGAATGATCATTTTATGGATATGTACTTTTTTGGAATCTTGTTTCCAAGAGCTACATGTGGATTTTCACTTTCTCTCTTAGTGCTTGTCAAATCTCGACCTTCATACATACTTCTAGGATTTGGTATAACATAGACATGTGTGAGTCCTTCTAGATACTTTCTTTGATTTGTTATGTTGTAGTAGGTAGGAAGAAACACTATTTAGTCTAGGTGCATCACCACCCTTTTCTTTTTTATGCATCCCTTCTTACATTTTCCCTTGGAGAATCAATACAATAGGATTAGTTGTAGGTTTATATAGTATTGGGTGGGTCCAACACTCTTACATCTAATTAGAGTGGAATACAACCTTCTTTGGAGGTTTGATCTCATCTATAAGGTCCCACACCTTGAGATCATTCTCATATTTCACTGGAATGTTGAACACCAGGTTCAACAAGGGTGCAATTTCAAGTGACAATGGGATCTAAAAGCATAAGTGTGTATTTTGATTGAATATGGTAATAATACTAATGCTTATAAACTTTGGAATCCACTAACCAAGAAAATCATCTAGATTATAAAGATGTGTGTTTTAGGGAATTTAGAGTATTTTTTACTTTGAACATGTAAAATATATAAAAAAGGATTCAAGGAGAGCGTACTTTGAGACTAAGAAAAATATGAACCTAAAGAAAAACAAAGAAATTATGGATTTGGAATGAGAAGGAAGAAGAGGGTTAATATGAAGATTATGAGAAAACTAAAGAGGTTAGGGAAGATAACCGATAGGCTCAACAAAGTCAAGAATAAGAAGAGCCCCATACTCTTATTCTTAGGAGATCCATAAGACAACAAAATCTAATTGACAAGTATCTATCTGTATATTTCTATTGTATATTTACTTTAGTGAGTAATATTGATGAACCTAGATCCTATAGGGAAGATATTATTACAAATGACAGTGAGTTTTCGATACAATCCATGTAAGAGAAGATGATGAATTTCAAATCTTGTAACACTTATGATCTTGAATATTTTCCCAAAGGAAGGAAGGTCATTAGTTGTAAATGGATCTTTAAGAAGAAGTTCAAAGAAAATGGTTTATTAAAGAGGTATAAGGTTAGAATAGTCGTGAAGGGCTACTCCCAAAGAGAGGGAGCTAATTTTGGTAAAATATTCTCTCCTATTGCTAAATTATCCTCAATTAGATTTCTTTTATCTATAGGTGTTGATAATGATTTTGAGATTGAGAAAATATATGTTAAACTACATTTTTGTATGGAGACTTGTAAGAGAAAATTTATATGCAATAGCCCAAAGGTTTTGAGGTAAAAGGAAAAGAACATTTGGTTTGTAGGCTAAAATGTGATCTTTCTATGGTTTAAAGCAATCACATCAAACATGGTATCAAAAGTTTGGTTCTTTTATTTTTGAGTTGGATTTTGTACGAAACAAAGAAGATTGTTATGTTTGCATTAGATGTATTGATGATCGTAGGCTAATTGTTGTCTTGTATGTAGATGATATGTTGCTTTTCAATAACATCAAGGATATGATAAGTGAGCTAAAATTTAAACTTTCATGCACATTTGAGATGAAATATTTGGGGAAAGAAAGGTACACATTGGGAATTAAAATTAGAAGAGATTAGGTGAACATAAAAATTTCATTATCACATAGTATGTTAATACTATTTTAAACACATTTAGTATGTAGGATTGTAAACTAGTGAGATTTCCTTTACTAGTTGGCACTAATATTTTATTCAATATGTGTCTTAAGAGTAAATATTATTTTGAAGGTATGTCTAATGTACCCTATTTTAGTGCTATAGTAAGTGTAATGTATGCAATGGTTTTCACTAAGATAGACACTACCCAAATAATGTGAGTTTTGACTATGTTTATGTCTAACCTTGATGGAAAACATTGAAATTATGTGAAAAAGGTATTATGATATTTTAATGGTACTTTTTATTATTGTTTTTTTTATTCTAGGACTAAAAATTATGGTTAAGATATTGGAAATACACAATTTTTTTGATGCAAATTGCATAAGTGACTTGAACATTCAAAGGTCCACTAATGAGTATGTCTAAATTTACTTTGTTTGGAGGAGTCTAGTGAATTGGATGAGTAAGAGATATCCCACTGTTATTTTATCCACCACTAAAGCAAAGTATATGGCTACTATTCATGTCTCGAAGGAAGTAGTTTGGTTACAAAGTTTGTGGATATGTACTGGTTTTGATTGCAAGACTATTCATATTGGTTGTGATAGCAAGACTATTCATAATTTTATTTATAAAAAATCCTATTTATCATGTATGGACTAAGCATGTGGATGTACAATACCATTTTGTTTGTGAAAAGATTTCTAATGGAAAGATATAGCTAAATAAAATTGACACTTAGGAGAATGTTACAAATTCACTTACTAAACCTATGAGCACATAAAATTATGCATGGTATAGAGAGGGCATGGACCTTATTCCTAATATTGACTTATGCATTCCTATTGCTATATTTACAATGTATGGTATTAAGGGGAAGAATTTTATGATTAAGGTGCCATCAACCTTGTTAATCCTATGTATTTATTTAATCGTAATATTGCTTGTAAATAATTTGTAAATGATGAGGAATTCACCATCAATAGAAACTATTTTTTACCATAAGTGTTTTATTAATATGATAATTAGTTTTATTGGTACAACAATTAAATTTTACAAGGAGTTAGTAATTAAATTTTTACTAACAATGATTTACTATGTATTGGATAAGCATCTTGGAGGTTATGGTGGTTTTGGGAACCTAACTTCCCACGAGGTTATTATGACACTTTGTGAGGCTATTATTAAAGATAAAAACACCTTGTGGTTAGAATCAATAACCACCTAAAAACTAACAACTAGTGAATAATTATGGTAGATAAGTATATTGGTTGCAACCTACATTATATAATGTCATTAATACTTAAATTTTTCAATGAGGGGCATTGGAATTTGATAACCAAATTGGAATCCCCATTAGGGGGTGAAAATGCTATATAATCAGTGTTTAAGGTGGTAGTAAGGCAATCTATTTAGCAAGTAATTTCTATTTACACAAGTGTTGAATGAGTGAAGAAATTAGAGAAGAAATGAAGGATTGAATGCAATATTTAGTTTTGAAAATAATACAGACTTGGGCCTATGTTTTTGGTGGATTTTTCTTTTGGAAAAGGTTTCTCCACATAAACACTATTATGTGTTTTTCTTTTGTTCCATATTTCTCTATATTACTAACTTAATTTTCTTTCAATCTCCATTTGGTTAACTACTAGATAAAATAAAATTTGTAGTTCTAATCAAAATTTCATTACATATTTTTTTGCATTCATTTCTAACAAAAACCAAGGTCATAATCTTTATATTGAGAATAAAAATAAGAAAATAAAATTTGAGATCAAAGGAATCCCCTTATAAGTGATAAATGACTACAAATATTTGGGTCTTGATATTCACAACAACCTCAATTGGGAAAATTTTAGGACAAAAAGGATACACAAAAGATGAAAAACTATTTACATGCTTCAAAACATATACAAAATAATTAAGCCATGTGATTGAAAAATAAAGAAGACATTATTTGGGCTACTTGTTATGTTGATAATGTTGTATGGGTGTGAAGTTTGGAGAGCAACATGTTAACATAAAAAAAAATAGAAAGGTTACAAATATATCTATTTACAACCAATTTCAAAATAAAACTATTGTCTCATACGAGATCCTATTAGTTGAGGTTGGATCATTTTCAAATAATATGACGATGATTCAATTGTTAAGATATTTGAAGAGAAAAAAGAATATTGAACGACAATCTAATCCAAAATAGCAACAAAGAAAAAGTTAAATAGAAGAAAGAACATGTGAATGAAGAAAAATTCTAAGTGGATGACTAAATGGAGAATGAACATGCAAGAGTGTCAAATACAAATGTGAAAATAAAAAAGGTGTGTGAGGGAGAAATTCAAAGAAGCCACGCGGACAAAACAACTCAGAATAAAAATAGCATTTTATGTCAAGCAATTAAATTCCACATATGACCATGAGTAAAAGTATTATATAGGATTGAAATAAAATGGAAAGCTAAAATACTAATAGTCTAGCTAAGAACTAGCTCGCATCATCTTAGGTGTAAAACAAGCAGGTGGACAATACCCAAAGAGGAATGGGTCGACAAAGTTTGTTGCCTTTGCATGTTAAGATTAGTGGAAACATAATGATATCACATCATAAATAGTATGACATACAAGGACATACAAATTAATTATGTTGATAATCTAAAAGTAGAATCTTTAATAGTTTTGTTTGAAGAGGAGTGGATAGCAAAAAAACAAATTACTTGATCAAAATTCATAGTAGAGGATCCATGATCAAAAAAGAAATAACTTGGAATAGTCATAAATAGGGATTATAAATTATTGGTTGAGATTTTTATTTCTAGTTGATCCTTTCAACTATTGAATTCTATAGATTGTTTAGTCTCATATATGTCACTAAAATATTTTATTGTATTTTATTTCAATTAATAACTAATTCAAAAAAATGTTAATTTTTTCAACAACAAATAATAAACACATTTTCACTCATCAACAAATAAATCCCATCCATTAAACAACATAATATTGAAGAGAGCAAAATATTACAAGAAGCAAAGACAAAAGTCATTGAAACCAATTAAAATAGTCCAAACATATGTGTCTTTTGCCATGGCAATATAATAATCATGTATTTTGTGATAAAAATATTTAAGGGAGAGGAGACCCAATATTTTTAATGATATAACGTGCTAGTAGTTATGACTTTCAAATTGTTATTGTTACTTGTGAGTACCCATAATTGAATGAAATGTATTCCTTAGATCTAAAAAGTAATAAACCATATGATGCCATATATATGGACCAATAAAATACAACTTAATGCACAATTAATGGTCTACCCTTTTTTTGGCCTTTTTAGAAACCTCAACTAAAAACATGTTGATTGGGACCATATTAGATGGCATAGCCTTGAAACTTGAATTATAATTAGGTCCTTGCCAAATAAGACATTGTGAAAAAATGGGAATGATTGAAATCATCCCATAAGATTTTAAAGAGGCACAAAATTAAGATGTTGAACTACTCAATCCTCTCCCATAACAATACAACTACTTATTGCCAAGGTACGACTTCTCAAAATTATTTAAGATTGTCTCTTTTATCTCTACAATATCATTTTTTAATCTATTGTTGTTATTAGCTTTATATTTCTGCTTGCATTGGATGTTATTGCTTGGGGCATTCAACTGAAAGTGATTCTCTCAGAGGGATTCTAAGAAAAATAAAATGAATTTAAGTGATAATATATTTTTGGGCTCTCCTTACAATGTTGATGTGGAGCTAGTGGTTGCATGTTGGAACATCCAACTAGCCTCCTATCCATTGTATATACATATGTCAATGCATATATGTATGCCCTCATCACCTAAATTTATTGCATCAAGATACATATTATGAGATTAAATAGGGAAACTCCTATTGAAGCAAATTCTATGGTGTCTCATAAGATATTTAAAAAGAATTGAACAAATGGAGACTGTTAGATGGCCTAAGGTTGTTTTCAATGACACCACAAACAAAAGGAAGAAGACATGGATGAAGCAAAATAACAAATTGATGAGCAAATGAAATATTTATTTGAATGCATGCCCCATGAATACCAAATAGATAAAGGCTTTTGTATTGGATAAGTTTCACAAACGTATATGGGGTAAAGTGCTAGGGAGAAAGAAGAATTATTATCTCGAGGAGTTCAATCCTACATGTGATCATCAACAAAAAAATGTACATAAAGACTAGCTTTTTTTTTAGAGTCAAGATTTTTATCACTCAATTAAGAACTAGCTTGCATTGTGGTGGAAAAAAACTAAATAAACATGGAAAAAAAAGTGTATTTTTCGCTTTATTGAAACAGTGGAATAAAAATGTACTTTATTATGAAGTGTGATGTGTTTGAAAACATCAACCACAAACATGCCAATATCATTAATTTTTTTATTAGAGGTAAATAGGTTTTGAACAGGCCCTGAAACCCTTTACAAAAAAGCATAGTTGAAGCTAAAGATAACTACATAATGCAAACAGGAGCCAAAACACAACACACCATCAACACGACAGGAGCCAGAAACGAGGGATAAAAGCAGCAGAACTACATATTCTTCAAGATACTAGCAGCTTCCATGTCGCACACCACAGTCTTCTAATAGTCATCCATAACTTCAGACATATCTTTAGCAGGGACCCCAGCCTGCCCTTTGGTTTTATTGTGCGTTCTAACTCCAGCCTCCCCCACATTTACCTCAGTAATCAAAACATTTTGCACCCCACCAACCCTGTCAATAGAAACCTCCTCATCCATATGCCTTTCACCAACACCAGCTTCCTCACCGAGAGCAATCTCCATACAATGCTTGGCCATTTCAATAGGAGTAGAAATGCCCAAAGACTCAAACTTCGCAATAGATTTAGTCCCGTCCCCACCCTTCTCCAAATTAGCACTAATCCTCTCTAGCTGGTCTTCAAAGGTCAAGATTCTTGTTCGAGCATTTGTTCCATCTTCAGTGTTTCGTCAACAACAGTCTTTAAGGATTCAAACAACTCATCAATTTGATTTTGAACCAATGAATCACCCACTTTGCTCACCGCACCCCTTACCTTGACATTCGTCATGTTGAACTCATGGAACACCCATTTAAACAATTTAAACAAAGAGATGGTGCCCTCCTTGGCCAAACCCAAAACTTCGGGCACCAATATTATGAATGTTGCTCTAGGTACAATTTATTAAAAAAGAACTCTTGAGAAATTGAAGATGTTCATAATCTCCTTAAATAATAAGAAAATGATTGAAATATAAAAGACAAAAATGTCATACTGATTGCCCTAACTTTTTTTAACCTTGTAAATGCTAAAAGTTACATTTATTCATTCGTTCATTCATTATAATTATCAGTGATGATAAATTGATTGACTGATTTCCCGCAGTAAACAAAAAGTAAACGTTTCATATTTCGTACAAATCGAAATGATATTGAATCAAAATAAATGTTTAAACCTGTCAAATGTCATGGCCCTTGGTCCTTTCTACAGGTTAGTGGCAATACGGTACAGCAGTCACATGGCTCCAGAGTACTCAATGTACGGGCATCTGTCCATTAAAGCAGGCGTTTACAGCGCTACTGTTAGAATAGAAGGCAAATGGATTTCCCATCACCCATTTATCCTAAACAATGTTTTTCAAAGCAAAACCCAAGTGCAGTAAATTGATGATAAGCCTATGTGATGCAGAGAAAATGTTTTGAAAATGGTAGATCAGCCGTGGCAGAGACGTGTCCAGAGAGGAAGGCATAGAAATCCGCATTTACGTTGGCGTTTTGTATGTACAAGTGGATGCGACAGTTCGTTCAAGTTTGTCGAATGTTCTTGTGATGGTGCTCAGCTGTTGGGTCACAATCAGGATTAAAGTTAAGGTGAGGATCAGCAGTTGAGGAATATGAAATGGGAACATCTGGGACGACGACGTCACCTGCATCAGTGGTAACTGACACCTCCGTTGATCAAGGGAAACCCAGGTGAAGTTTGGAAGAATCTGGAACGCGGCCTTACTGTGCTACAGTAGATAAGATACTGACTCGTGCAGAATATGCCAGAGAACAAAGTTAACTAGCGCACCCCGTGGGGACCTGCCATTACCACCTGTAATAGTGGCTAATGTTTTGATATTTATTAGCCGATAGGCTATATTATGCATGAGCTTTTGGCCTGAAACAAGTCTCACGCCGGAAACAGGTCGCCATTAAACCATTTGTCGACTGTTGTTTATTGGTACTTTTTCCTAGCCCTAAAAGTTAGATATTTTCAGACCCACTTTCGTTTACCGAGCGCGGTGGGTGGGACGAGATAGATACATTGAGCCTGAACTGAAGTCGGTCGAGTGCATACAACTTCTCTATTCATTCGCACTTGACAATGGGGATGTCGGCAGGGAGATGTGTGGTCACGTCTGCGTATGACTCTGTGAGAAGGGGGAAGTGACCTTGTTTTACCCTACTCGTCTCTCATGGGGCCTTCTCTTTCTCTTTCAGGGGAGTATGCCAAAATGATTTTAATGAGGTGTGGAGCTTTGCACCTGACATTCGTTCAACTTCCCTCTGATCAATCGACCTCATTGCTCTATGGCGGTTGTTTTGATGTTTTCTTTAAGTGCTCATTGCTTTGTACCCATGATTGTTGGCTGCTGCAAAAACCAGACAAGGAAGGGTCTGGACCGAAGACTGCCAGTAAAATCACTATTGAAGCTGCTGCAAAACCTTTCACTCACCGCTTCCTTCACTCTCTTCGGTTACAAAACTAGCCACGAGTCTATTGTAAGAGATTGAACACCAAATAGCTGGTAAGGTTTGCGATTAAAATGACAGTTAGGGTTTGAAGAATATGCACTGCTGCAAACTGTTCGCACACCGCTTGTTTTCTGTTCACACACCCGATACCATAACTTTCATCTTACCTAGTTAAATGCTCATTGACAAAGATTGTATCTTTAACTATTCAACAATAGCCACCAATTTCTGGCATTTCTTTTTCAGTTCTCGTTTTTGTATCAGTGTTCTTTACTGTGTGGACATCATTTTGATAACATTTCTAATTAAATGTTTGTGCTCGTCTTTTGCTACAAAATAAGCTAATAATTGTTGTGAAATTTTTCAGTTGAGTGTACACGTTTTACTTCTTTAACCTAGAGGAGGGGAAAATGAAGAAGAAATAAGGAGACATTGGCGTGATTAATTATGTTACTGGCATGTTCTTGATTTATTGTTTAGGCTTGGAGACATGCGATTTGGTAGTGTTCAAGTATTTGATACAATTTTTTGTTGCGAATTGGAGAAAATTTCTGAGACAAAACTAACTGTGAAATTTGAAGGTATTTACGGCTCTGTTTCAATGTTAATTGGATTTTCAAATTGTTGCATCTGCCAGCTGAGTGGAAATTTTTGCACTTTACGCCACCCTTTGGGCTAAACGAGGAATAAAGAGATAAGGCCATGCATCTACACGCGTGTTATACAAACCCTAAAACTAACTGTAGTTTGGAATTTGTAAGTCTGTAATTGAAGCTCAGAGACCTGCAACACAATATGTTTGAGTATTTAAACTGCATTTTATGGCCTAGGATATAAGAGAATTTCCTAGATAGAAAGTCACAAGTATGTTTGAAGGTATTTACTAGCGGAGGAACTCGATGATAATTAAATGAACCATTGTTAAATTTGCTAGAAGAGTGCAAATTTTTGCTTCTTGCACTGCACTTTCACAGTAACAAGGAGGAAAGAGATAATTAAATGATTTTTCCTGCACAGGCTTGTTCTGTAAGCTTTGAGCTAAGCCTAGGTGCAAATTCTTAAGTATCTAGTTTAGTCTCAAAGATGTGGTATATTGCAGTGTTCTAAGCATTTAAAATTCATTCTATTGTTTTGTTTTTGTGTGAATTTCTGAGACATAAAGTTACAAGTTTTTTGTTTCACCCAGGAAAGGGAAAAATAGAAAAATATTTGCATGCACATTGACAAACCAAAGAGTCATCCATTACTTCGTAGCTAATGATTTGATTCATCAATGTAGTTGTTCCTTAGATTTTGTTCATTCATATTCACACAAAGACAAAATAGTCTTACCAAAAATAGTGAAGAACTTAAACAAACAATACAGTACCAAATTTGAAAACCCTGTAGTTCAGTATAGAAGTTAGAAACAGATCAAGTTCCTTAGTAGACCCTTTCAAAACATTTAACATTAAAAAGGTTCATAAGGAAACATGTAACAAGTTAAACAACAATGCAATATGAGTTGTACCTTTTCTGTTTCCAGCTTTGCAGGGTCATGAAAATACAACAATATATTGTCATGGAAACAGTCTCTTGCACAACTAACATGTAGCTAAGCTGCCTCAATTCCTAGTCTAATCACTAAAGTATCCTAAATAATGCCCGATAAGTCTCTGCAAATGTTTCAAGAAGTTCATTACACACTGCACAAGATTGTTACTCAAATGTATACAGTATCATTCCTTTCAAATATTTCAAGAATCAGATAAAAGGTGAGATGTATCAATCACATCCTTTTCGCTTTTCAGCTGTTCATTCTTGCGTTTGATTATTTCTTCTCTCGCCTTTTCCTGGCCAAACAGAGAACATTCAATCAGGAAAAAAAAAATGGGTTACAACATACACTTAAAGATATCAGACTTCCAAAATCCATATGTAATAAATAATAGGCCTACTTAACATGGACCTCGGAAAATTACCAATTACATGAATAAATTCAAGCCCATTGATCTTTTACTGTATATTGAAAAATCAACTCAATATAAAAGTGCACAAATTGTTGAATTTGAAAATATCTGACACAATTATCAATTACGTTAATCACTTATTAATGTACAAACCATAGTTGTGGCACTACCAACTAGGAAAGTTTTTGCAGAACTAATTTCTATCAATTATAAACTTGCTTGTAAAAGGGTGAAATTATAAGGATGAGACATTTTTTATTCTTAATTACTGCTCAGAAAAACATTTGAAAAACTTAGTTGTTGTTGATGGATAACCAGAATTGATGTCTAAATTAATTTCCGGCTCCATAGTGTCTAAAATTACTATACTGAAGGTCATTATTCAACAGTTTAAATTATGGCAGCTTAACAAAGAAGCTTTATCTCCAATTCGAATCATATTAGCTATTCTAATACATATTATATAACTTAAAAACACTAATAGGGTATTTTTAGCCGATAGGCTATATATTGCATGAGGTTTGGCCTGAAACAAGTCTCACGCTGGCATGGTTTCCCGTCAAGCTTTGTGGTTTCCTATTTAACTCTGAAACCACTTGCCAATAACTCTGAACCCACTTGCCAATTGGTATAGCGTAGAAATATTGGGTAATCAATGCATGGACCGTCCAACTAGTGGTTGAGTGTGATTTGTGGTTGAATCAAATTGGATTTCAGCCCTAAGTCCCAGATATTTGTAGGTTGTGAATAGTTTGAAAAATCCCCAAATCAAATCGGATTTCAGCCATAAGTCCCAGATATTTGTAGGTTGTGAATAGTTTGAAGGAGCAACAGTAGGTAGATAGGTTTTGGTTCGTCTCATTTGAAAAAAAAACTACAGTGGTAGGGTTTCGTAAAATTTTTGCATATAATGTTGACCTTTCTGGTCTCATGCTCAAGAACACGCTTGTAGGCCACAACGGCTATGTGAACACTATTGTCGTCTCTCCTGATGGCTCACTCTGTGCTAGCGATGGGAAGGATGGGGTCACAATGCTCTGGGACCTAGCCGAGGGCAAGAGGCTTTATTCACTCGATGCCGAGGACATCATTCAAGCCCTCTGCTTAAGCCCCAACAGGTACTGGCTATGCCCCGCCACACAACAGTACACCAAGATTTGGGATCTCAAGAGCAAGAGCATTGTTGCTGATCTTCGTCGCGATTTCATGCCCACCAAGAAATCCCAGTTTGTTAGTTGATCTGTTTTTATTTCGTTTTCCTTTGCGAAATTCATGTTCCTTCATTTTCATTTTGTGAATCTGTGCTTGAGAGCTTGCAACTATCTCCCCCATATAAAGTTATTCTGGACTTGCACCCTGCCCTGAATTGAATGCATTGAAGGTGAATCATTTGGTGCGTTCTCCTTTATTATTTGTTAAATTCGAATATTGAGGTAACCTTTGACCTGGATGGCAATATCTTACACCAACCTTCGTCGTCTTGACCTACAATGCACTTTCTAAGTTTCTACAAATGTTGGTTTATAAAATGTTTAGATTTTTTGGGTATTATTAATTTATTTATGAAGATATTTGGGTAATTTATTAATGTTTTGGTCGGATTTATAAGTGATGGATTTTTTGGTCTTTAGATGCATCTAGGCGGTTTCGTTTATCAATTTTACTGTGTATGCATACTGCTCTTATCTATATTTGGGTGTATTAAAAAATTTCATTGCAAAAGCCCATAGTGTGACAGAAACCAGTAGAGAAAGTATCCATGCACAAAGTGTTTCCACTTTCCAGTAAGCCCTTATACTGTTTTAGGTATGTAATCTAAAGTTATGTCGGCCGATGTGTCTAAACAAATTTCAAAACTGTTCGCAGTTGAGCAGTTCTTTGTAAAATATATTTTCAGGCTACAAGATTTTAGGATATGTATATAAAATTTGACAGAAAATTATTTTTAAACTAACAATTTCATTATAAGTAGTTGAACGGGATGAGCTTACATGGTAAATTGTCGAGGCTCTCATAGTGGAGGTGTAAGTTTAAAACCCAGAGACATGTTCTACCTTAATATGCATGTTTAAATTGGGTAGATTGCCAAAACTAATTCTGAGTGAGGAATTTGCCAACAGATATAGCCAAGTGAATTTGATTGAAGAGATACCTCTCAATCATTACATCTAAGTCAAAGGTTAGCCTTTTTGAGAAATCTACAAAATAACAGAAAGTATCATAAGAAAATTGCCATTTTTCACAAAACTAGCATTTTTGTGTGTACATACTGCTCTTATGGTGTTTTAAAACTTGTCATTGAAAAGGCCCATAGTGTGATCTTTGTGAGTCCTCAGTTGAAAAGAGAGGATTGCTTTCTGCTGGTGATACGAGTAGGGAGGAGCTACTACAGTTAGCTTCTATAAATAGTATATGGTATCGTGTACCGTTGCCTGGCGGATTACTGATGCTGAGATGATGTTGACCACCAGGTTCAATTTGCAATAGTAATCACACACTCTCCTTGAACTTTCAATATCTTTGTCATTATCAAAGTCAACTTCTGTCTAAACCAGTATAGCATCACTATTTGCAGGTCAATGGGTTGAGTGGAATGGATAAATTAATCACTAGTTAGAGGATGTATAAATTTCTCATATGCTTTGGAGACTCTGGTCTTGGATGTTTATCATATATTTCATGGAGTGCTATAGTTCAATCGGAGGTAGATATGTTCTTTTTTGTCTCCTGCTAGATTACTCCTAACTGATGAACATTGATATGCTTTTGGTGTGCAATATTTTTGTTCAAATTTCACATTTAAGAAAATTCTTATTGGTGTATGCACAACTAACATGTAGCTAAGCTGCCTCAATTCCTAGTCTAATCACTAAAGTATCCTAAATAATGCCCGATAAGTCTCTGCAAATGTTTCAAGAAGTTCATTACACACTGCACAAGATTGTTAGTCAAATGTATACAGTATCATTCCTTTCAAATATTTCAAGAATCAGATAAAAGGTGAGATGTATCAATCACATCCTTTTCGCTTTTCAGCTGTTCATTCTTGCGTTTGATTATTTCTTCTCTCGCCTTTTCCTGGCCAAACAGAGAACATTCAATCGGGAAAAAAAACTGGGTTACAACATACACTTAAAGATATCAGACTTCCAAAATCCATATGTAATAAATAATAGGCCTACTTGCTATTTATGTTCTATGGTACTTATTTGCACCTATAGGTATGATTTTTACATTCATCTCAATGTTCTTTTTCTTGGACAGAGTCAAATTTTTAATGCTTTTATTCTAATAGAATTATGTAGTCCTAAATTAGAGTTTTTTTAAATCAGTAGACCCATTGTTCCATATCGTTGAGCATGTCTAGAGCCAGGGGAGCAAATAAGCTACAGTATATGCTGAAGAGCAATATTATATTTCACATTCAGTGGCTTCCTTAACTTTCTCAAATGAAGGAAGATAGTTGCAACCAGCTGAACCATTGAAGTAAGACCAGTAAGCCAAACAGAACTCAGTCTTTCACTCTGAGTTTTATGAGAATTTCATCCTCATTGTATTCAGGGCAGAACACCGAGTATCAATTGTACATGGAATATTTCTCATCTTTTCCTGTGCTCTTTGAAATGGCAGGTATTCAAGTGCTTTGTTGTGGCTCTTTGTCTATAATCAAGCAAGAGCAGAATCCAAAGTTGACTATATATCTTCCATGTCTAAAATCAGGCAAGAGCATAACATAATGCATCACCAATTTCATTTGATTAGCAGCTACGCAATTGGACATTCTAATATTTTTGTATTTTACAAGGGATTTGTTTTACCATTACCATTTGTTAAATGGAATTGAATTGAATTTGTGTCGTATAAAGTTTTCTCTTTTGAATGGAAGATTTCTATATACTTTTCTCTTGTCTGAAAAATAAATAGAAATTGCATTCCAGAGACTTGTATAATCAATTAATTTGATAAAAAGAATGATGTTTTTACGTTTATTTGTTGTGTCAAAAGAGTATTTTTTGAGTAGTAATTCACTTTACTATGAAATTGTAATATTGGCAAAAAAATTTTTGTGTCAAGTCCTTCCAGAAAAATCTATTCAACAATAAAAGGACAACCATAGTATATATTTCAACCATAGTAAATATTTCAAACTACACTTCATTACCATGTTTACTATTTTATAGTATTCTATCGGCGTAACCCTTGCACCCTCTCTGGTGCAAGTGCTAGTGTTGTAGATGAACCAAATTCTTCTCAGTGGGTTTCTCTACCCTGTCATAGTGTGTTGTGGAGACATTTTGAGAAAATTGTGAAGTAGTAAAATTCAGTTCCTGTCAAAAGAATTTTTAACCATGTATTGTTTCATTCTTTGAATCAAATGAGGTATGAAGAATAATATAGGGCACATTATCATCCACTTTACTTTTTTCATGTTTCATTTTAAATTTATAGTAAAGCATTTTTATTTAATACTACAAAGGCAAGGGTTTACCTTTAGTTTCCATGAAATTGTTCTAAGAATTTAACCGAATGAGGTAGGAATTGTCTATCTCTAGCTTCCATGAAACTGTTTTAGGGATTTAGTAGAATGAGGTAGGAAGAATCATATAGTCTAGAGTTAAATGTAGATGTCTTCCACTTTTACCTTGCAGTGTTACATTTCAAGTTTTTGGTAAAGCATTTTCATTTAATATTGTAAAGCAAGGGTTTAGCTATGGCTTCCATGAAATAATTTTAGAAATTTTCTCAAAGGATTTCATGAGGCTTTGTGGGTCTTAAAATTCACTCTTTTCGATTTATATGACTATTTTTTTTTTCATATGAGGTTTATGTGCCTAGGAGTGTTATTTCATTGTATGGATACCATTCTTGTCTATCATCTCTATTTTTACAATGCTTCACAACTAATTTTTTCTTTGCAAAACTATAGTCTTTTGGATTTCAATGAGATCTATCATTACACTCATATGAGATTCATGTGCCCAGGTTGTGTTATTTCATCATATACCTACCATTCTTGTCTTCCATCTCTATCTTGGTCATTCATTATTACTATTTTTGTTGTTTGTGGAAGTTCTACTCTTGTAGATTTATATGACATATATTATTGTGTTCACATGGGAGTTATGTGTATGGGTTGTGTTATTTCATCATAGGCTACCATTTTTATCTACCATCTATATTTTTACCAAGCATCAAATTACAGAGTTATAAAACAAGTAGTTTAAGTTTTTTGTTAAAGCATTTTCATTTAATAATGCAAAGCACTTGGGTATGTCTTTGGCTTTCATGCAAGTATTGGGGATGCCTCATAGGTTATCACGGGGTCCTATGGATCTTCAAAAGCTACTCTTAGAAATTTATATGACTCCTATTATTGCACATTCATATGATATTTATGTGTTGAGTTGTGTTAATTTATTGTATGGCTATTTGTTAGGAATTTGATAGTTGAATATCCTTTCATTGTTAAAGTGGGTGTCTAATATTAATGTTTGTAGGATTGTATAGAAATTATTATATTTGATTTGTATAGAAAATTGTAAGTTGAAATGCACAACTTGCACTTGTTTAGTTACCTAACATTTAAAGGGCGGTAGGCTTGTATATAAATTATAAGATTTAAATTTGTGTTGCATTTTAATTTGTATTGAAAATTGTAGGTTGAAATACAAATTTCTTTTTCCAGCCCACATTTGTTTAGTTTGCCAATATTTCAAGCAAATCTTAAAAATCACGAAGTAAAGTTTTGTAGAGTTTTATAGAAATTACTATTCTTCATTTGCTATGAAATGAAGTTTGATTTGTATAGAATATTGTAGGATGAAATACATATTGTGTGTTTCAACTTGCACATGTTTAGTTCACCAACATTTGAAGGGCATCTTATAAACCATGAACAGAAAATGTACAAGTTGAAAAGCATAATGTCTATTTCAACTTGCACATGTTTAGTTGATGATTTGTAAGATGTCTTATGTGTTGCCTTATATTGACTTTTTTTTTTCCTTTAAGGAAATGCAAATTCCATCATTTAAGATTTCAAACAAAGAAAAACATAAATGTGATTATGCTAATAGAAAATGGCAAGGTTGAAACATGAAAGTTAGCACCATGGCTCTTCAAGAACATATTGGAAGTTATTATATGTTATCCAAGAGCCATGGTAAAGTAGTGAAAAAATCATGTGATAAGGTAATGGACATCTATGAATTGTTTTATAAACTTGTAAAGTCATTGGTGTTTCTTCAAAATTGGGAGAGTGAGAAGTTGGAGAAGATTCATCCATGACATAAATGAGACAATAATGCATCTTTAACACCTAACCCCTATAATTTTGATGAGCTTTATATGATGTGATTTTTTTGAGGTGTTTCATAACAATTATGCAAGTCAAATTTAGGTGACAGTGTATCTAAGAAGGTTACTTGTGGGAAGTTGGAACTAATATCTATTGTATTGGCATTTATTTTTCATTGATGTCAAAGTCTCTAATGGTTTTCCATTGGTAGTCATTCATCAAGGTGCTTCAAGTCATTCAGTCAAGGATTCATGACTTCTACTTGTTGATGCTTCCACATAGTTTCAAGGGTTTTATGATGCTTATTCATATTCTAGGGTTTAGGTTTTGTGAAGAAAGCACTTCATTATGGTGCTTATCAAAGAAACCACTTCATTATGTGAGGAAAGCATTTCATTTTGTGAAGAAATCACTTCATTCATTTTTATGGTGCCTATCAAAGAAAGCACTCCATTATGCATTTGAAGCTTCAAGGTTGCTTTGAGGGTTTGTTACAAAACCCTAACATAAAGTAAAGGATTTTTTTTTAAAGTCATTGTTGTTATATTTTGTAAGTGACCTTTTGCCACCGGTCACATATTACTTAAGTGACTTGCTTGAGGGGTTAAATCATATTCAATGACTAGTCCTCCTTGGCACTGTAACTGTTCGAGCAGGTTGAAGTGAGTGGTTAAGTTATTTGAAAAGAGATCAACGGTTCTTATTCAAGTTTGATTTAGTCGCAAAAGTGAATCGAGGGCTCTTATTTAATTTTCCTAACAGTTGTTTCCCGATGGTGCAACTTTGAAGGGAGTCAAAACATCAACATTTGCTTTTACAAGGTTGTTTCTATTTTTGAATGCGAACAGTTATGTGTGGTTTTTGTAATGAGCATCAAATCAATTGAACACTTTTTCCTTTTGGATTGAGTGATTTTTGGAAGGTGTTGTGTCGATGAGTGTAGATTTTTTGAAAAATGAGATAAAGCTTCTATTTAGAACTTTTATGAATTTGACAAGTTCTGACCAAAGAATGTATTTTTTACTGCAATCTTTGTATAGGTTTCTATTGTCAAAGAATCAATATAATGTGAAGATATACAGGGTTATTGTATGTGTATTTCCAGGATTTGTGAATAAAAGAGAATGAAGATTGACGACAATTGCCTATGAAGATTGAGAAAAGCAGACGACTGATGAAGAAGTTTGATACTTGAGTTTTTTCATCAAGCACAACAATATCAGAGGTGACAATTGGTTGTACAAGAAATGATTTCATATGAAATAGGTGTGATATTCTTTTTTAATCTATGATAAAAATTTTGTTTGAGTGGAATAGTAATTGATCCTTTTTGAAAAGAAAGGTGGTGGTTGCAGAATGATAAAAGAATAGTAATTGGGCTTTTTTGAAATTGGGAGTTCAGAGATTTTAAATTAAGTGTACCTTGTTCAAGGATAGAGAATTCAAGAGTGTATGTGTTTTGTACTGAGTACTTGAAAGTCCTGAAGATTTGTTTCTCTTTGTATCAATTTGGGAGAAATAAGGTGTATGCACAAGTGTTATAGAATACATCTATAACCTTTGTTTTCAATGGAAATAGAGTAGTGCTCTGTATTGATCTTCTTGTATTCGAAGACTGGAGTTGGTGCTTCAACCACTTGAGTTGGTGCTTTGGTTTTTTTGGAGTTGGTGCTTTGAAGGAGAGTTGGTGCTCTCGGTGGGTTGGTGCTCACTAAAATTAAATAGAGTTGGTGCTCTCAGTGGTTTGGTGCTCACTAAATGTAAACAGGGTTGGTGCCCATTGGAGTAATAAAATAAATTGTTCAAAGTCATTTTTTCACCCTTTAAGGGTTTTTCCACTAATAAATTTGGTGTCTCATGTTTCCTTGATGATGTGTTACTTTGTGCATGATTCTGTATTTTCAAATTTACATTTGTTGTTGTAATTTTCACATCTTTGTGTTCATTCATTAAAAACATATCTAAAGTTTTGTGTGGTTAAAAGTGTTAAGGTTTTGAGATTGATTTTATCTGACCACTGATTCACCCCCCCCTCTCAGTGGTCCTGTACTCCAAAAAGTGGTATCAGAGCCACATTTCCCTTTGCATAAGTTTAAATAACTTGGAGATTTTGGTAGAGTACTCATTATGGCTAACCAGGAAGGTTGTTCTATTTCTAAAGCACCTTTATTTGATGGTTTGGGTTTTTCCTTCTAGAAGTTTAGAATGGAAAATTACTTATCTTCTCAAGGTTATGATGTTTGGGCAACAATTGAAATTGAATATACTACAACTACAACACCTACTACTGTAGATGAGAAAAGGGCTTATGAATGTAATGCTAAAGCAAAAAATGTTTTTTTTTGGTTTGAAAAATGATATTCTTGTTAAGGTTATGTACTATAAATCAACAAAAGTTGTGTGGGATAGGTTAATTAGTATCTATCAGGGTGATGATAAGGTTAAGGAAGCCAAGCTACAAAACTTTAGAGCTAAATTTGAAGGGTTAAGAATGAACGAAGATGAGAAGATTGTTGATTATCTTTTAAGGGTTCAAGAAATAGTCAATGCTATTCAGGGCCTTGGTGAGAATTTGGAGGAGAAAAAGTTGTCAAAAAGGTGTTGAGGTCACTTACAACCAAGTATGATTCTAAAATATTTGTTGTTGAAGAAAAGGATATAAACAAAATCACCTTAGATGAACTTCATGGTACATTCACAACATATGAAATGAGAATTTATAATGAAGACTCCACAAGAAAAGAAGTTGCTTTTAAATTAGTCAAGAAGGATAAAGAAGCAAATTTTGATTTAGAAGAATTAAATGATAAAGAGTCTATCTTTGTGAGCAAACCGAAAAAAGGATTAGAGAAGTATAAGGGGAAGCTTCCATTTAAATTTTTCATCTATGGTAAAATTGGACATTTTTCTACTAAATGTCCATATAAAGATCCTGAAAGTGGTGAGGAGAATAATAGAAAGCAAGGAAAGAAGGAGTTTAACCCTAAAAGAAAGAAAGAAATCAAAAAAGAAGAATTTTTTTTTTAGCAAGGATGCTAATGTAACGAACAGTTGCTCTGAAGATTTTGTTGAAGATGAAGAAGAAACTTTATTCATGGCATGGTAAGTCAACAAATGTTGATTATTTCAGAATCTTTGGTAGTAATTTTTTTATCAAGAGAGATGATGATAGTTTGGGCAGCCTTGAGTCTAGAGTTGATGAGGGTATTTTCTTAGGCTATTCTACACAGTAAAGCCTATAAGTGTTTCAATAAAAGACTCAAAAAGGTAGTAGAAAGTGTTAATGTTAAGATTGATAGGTTTCTATTGTCAAAGAAATATAATGTGAAGATATATAGGGTTATTATGTGTGTATTTGTAGGATTTGTGAATAAAAGAGAATGAATATTGACTACAATTGTCTATGAAGATTGAGAAAAGTAGATGACTGATGAACAAGTTTGATATTTGAGTTTTTTCTTGAAGCACAACAATATCAGAGGTGACAATTGGTTGTACAAGAAATGATTTCATATGAAATAGGTGTGATATTCTTTTTTAATCTATGATAAAGTTTTTGTTTGAGTGGAATAGTAATTGATCCTTTTTGAAAAGAAAGGTGGTGGTTGCAGAATGATAAACGAATAGTAATTGGGCCTTTTTGAAATTGGGAGTTCAGAGATTTTAAATTAAGTGTACCTTGTTCAAGGATAGAGAATTCAAGAGTGTATGTGTTTTGTACTGAGTACTTGAAAGTCCTGAAGATTTGTTTCTCTTTGTATCAATTTGGGAGAAATAAGGTGTATGTACAAGTGTTATAGAATACATCTATAACCTTTGTTTTCAATGTAAATAGAGTATTACTCTGTATTGATCTTCTTGTATTCAAAGACTGGAGTTGGTGCTTCAGCCACTTGAGTTGGTTCTTTGGTGTTTTTGGAGTTGGTGCTTCAAAGGAGAGTTGGTGCTCTTGATGGGTTGGTGCTCACTAAAAGTCAATAGAGTTGGTGCTCTTAGTGGTTTGGTGCTCACTAAATGTAAATAGGGTTGGTGTCCTTTGGAGTAATAAAAGCAATTGTTCAAAGTCATTTTTTCACCTTTAAGGGTTTTTCCACTCATAAATTTGGTGTCTCATGTTTCCCTGATGATGTGTTACTTTGTGCATGATTCGGTATTTTCAGAATTGCATGTGTTGTAATTTTCACATCTTTGTGTTCATTCATTAAAAACATATCTAAAGTTTTGTGTGGTTAAAAATGTTAAGGTTTTGAGATTGATTTTATTTGACCACTGATTCACCCCCCCCAAATCTTGGTGGTCATGTACTCCAACAATATCTACATTATTAGACATTACAAAATAATATTCAAATTGTAAGTTCCTCCTTTGAATCTCTTGATAGCATAGTGATGTATGAACATCCCTAAAAAAATGAATCTTGTATGGTTGAGATCATATTATGATTCCAATGAAAAACAAAGTTTAAGACCATTTTCTTGAAAATTAAGAAAATGATCACATTGTGAATCATCTCATGATTTTGATACCTTCTTAGTGATTCACAACTTATAAATATTCTAACATTTTTAGGGAGACATGCCAATACATAAAATCAGATTTATACATTGTTTATAGTAGGGAACAAAATTTCTTTACAATTTAAACTACCATCAACACTTGTAAGAAATGGGTGGTTGTGCAAGTTGAAGTACACACAATGTATTTCAATTTATAATTTTTGTCTTCAACATCCATATAAACATGAAAGCTACCCGTTATTTGGGTGGTGGTGTCTATTCTCCACATAGAATTATATATCTAAGATAGAATGCCATGATTCTAACATATAATGTCATACCATGATGAAGTGTGAACTATAGTGATTGGACCCACAATAGTTGCTAATTTTAATGTTTTGACATTTCCATTTTTTGTCACCATCAAATACTAGTTGTATGTGGTGAGACCCACTCCCTAACACCATTCTTTCATTTTATATCATTTATTTTAATTTGGACCTAGAAATGAGTTGTAGTTGACTCTAACCCTAGCTTTGTGAGTTTTAGGAAATTGAAAGTTGAATATGAGTTGTATATGCATATATTCTTCTAATTAGGTTTCTCTACCCTATCTTAATATATTATAAAATTTTGATGAAATTGTGAAGAAGTAGAGTTTGGATCATGTCAAAAATATTTAAACATATCCTCTTTCATTATTTTAGTTCAATGTGGTACAAATAATGATATAGGGCATACTTTCATCTACTTTAGCCTTATGCTATTTAATTTTAAAATTATGGTAGATTATTTTTATTTAATACTGCAAAGGAAATGGTTTAGTTAATTATCCATGAAATTGTTTAGTGGTTTAACTAAATGAGGTGTTGAACATATGTTGTCATTGATGTCAAAGGTGCTCACTAATTTCAAAGGAGTGATGTCTATAGATTGGTGAGAATTCAAGAGATCGGTGAGAATTAAATTTTAATTACTTATGTCATGTTTGAGCTTCCAAAATCAGTTGAGGAATGTCTCTAGTATCATACTACATCTATTCATGTTGATGGAAGTAATATGAAAGTTTGATCCAAAATGTTTGAGGTAAGTTAACCAGAAAATGAGATTGTTCTGGTAACATGTTTTGATTTGCATTTTTTCATGGATGTGAGTTATGTCCTGTAGTTTGAAAGGAGAGTATGTATGCACATGGTTTCTCTTATTCCAGAGTTTCTAGAATTTATGTTCATTAGGCAAAATTTTTGAAGTGTTAGAAGAGTCGTTGTGTTGGTTATTTAACCAGGTTAATGTTTCAAAACTGTGTGAAAATGTCTTGTTTCATTTACTCTCTGGAGGTAGTGTGTGAAGGTGAAATAGGTCCAAGTTAAGTTCCTTGAGGGAAGCACACAATATCATGTTTTATTGGTGAAAAAAAATTTAGGACCAACCCACTACACGTTTCATATAAATTTTAATTTAGGTCCACCTTAGTTGACTTGGCTAATTGCGTATGGTGTTAAAGGATTCCTGACTGACATGAAATGATGTTAATGTAATGGGATGTATATAATGACTAATCATCATAGTTTAGATGTGAGTGTAATTGTGTGAGAGTGTAATTTGGGTGATGTAATAGGAGTTACATCTCAATCATTGTGCCCTATCATCAGAGGATCATAAGTTGTAAAGGATAATTTTTGAAGGAAGATCAAATCGAGCATAAGTTGTGTGATTAGCATTGAAGATTCACAAATCTTATCTAAGTAATCTGATAGGAGTAGTGTCTTATTGAGTTGGTGCTCAAAGCTTTGTATTGGGGGTTGGTGTCTCCAGTAGGTCGGTGCCTACAAACACAACAAGGAATTGGTGTCTATGGTAGGTTAGTGCCTACTTCATGATTGTAATTTATTCATTATTTTATGAGGCTAGATTTGAACAATAGATCCAAGTATCTCTTCTCACCATGGTTTTTCCCATTTTTGGTTTCCATGTATATCTAGCATTCATTGTGTGATTGTGTGAATGTGTGTTGCTTGATTGATACTAGGTATTTTGATTCATGTTTGGAGAATTGAATAATGGTAATTCATGTTGAATTAAAGAGTTTTAAGTAGATTTGATATATTGATTCACCCCCCTCTTAGTATATTATGTGCCCTTCAATTGGTATCAGAGCTAAGTTCCTTTGCTAAAGCTTAACAACTTGAGGTAGATTCAAGATGGCACACTCAGTGGCTCAAGAAGGATTGTTTGCAAACAAGGCACCATTTTTTGATGGAAGCAATTATGCTTTTTGGAAAGTAAGGATGGAAGCATACCTGGTGGCCCTAGGATTTGAGGTTTGAAAATTTGTTGTGGATGGATATGAGATTCCTAAAGTCCTCCAAGAGACTAGGCTGGAAAGAAGGCTTGTAAAAATAATGCCAAAGTAAGAAAAGTTATTTTATGTGGTTTATCTAACTCTAAATTTGTGAAGATCTTGCATTGTAGAACAACGAAGGAAGTATGGAGTAAGTTACACAGCATTTATAAAGGTGATGACAAAGTCAAACAAGCAAAGATTTAAACTCATTGAGGTTAATTTGAAAGTCTAAAAGTGAAGGAAAAAGAAAGGATTGCCACATTCCTACTTTGGGTTGATGAGGTTGTCAACTATATCAATGGTCTTAGTGAAGAGTTAAAAGAAGGTATGGTTGTGAAAAATATACTCAAATCCCTTCCCCAAAAGTTTGATTTAAAGGACTTTGTTGTTGAAGAAGCTAAAGATTTGAATACCCTAACTATGGATGAGCTACATGAAATTTTGACTACATATGAAATGAGAATTAAGAATGACAAATTTGTAAGGAAAGAGGTGACATTCAAAGTGTCTAAGAAGCTAGTTGATCTAGATTCAAAAGATGGATCAGATCTAGAGGAAGCAAAATTTGTTAGAAAGTTACAAAGAGGTTCTAAAAGGTATAAAGGTAAGTTGTATTTCAAATGTTTTAACTATGGTGAAGTAGGACATTTCATCGCTAAGTGTCCATACAAGGATTCTAGCAACAATGAGAAGAAGTCATTTTCAAAAGGGAAAAAGGTTCAGAAGAGTTTCTTTATCAATGAGGAAGGCTACTCATTTGATGATGATGATCAAGCCACTTTCAAGAATGAAGGAGAAAAGGCTCTTTTCATGGCTATGGAAACCTCTAAAGAAGGTGCTAAAATGAAGTCGAGAAATGATGACGATGATGCTGAAGTAGACCTTGTGGAAGAATTTTTCTGCATTGGCAAATAAATTATAAGGGTGAAGAAAAGAATTGCAAAAGAAGTGAATGCCAAAGACAAATCATCTCAAAGTCTTGAGAAAGTAGAGAAGATGGTCATTGACCTAAAGATTCTAGTGGAAGAGGAAAAGAGGATTGAAGAAGTTTTGATTGAAAGATTACTAGAAATAGATAAGGACTGTGAAAAACTTGAAGAAGAGATTGCATCACTAAGGAAAGAATTTGGAAAGGTAAATTAAAATTTGAAGTCAAATTTTGGGAAGAGCGTTGAGATTTTGGACCAAGTAATAGAAAGTCAAAGACCACCGCATATCAAAACTAATCTTGGTTTTGCTAATACAAAGAAGAGTAAGGATTGAGCATCCCATGAAGTCAGTTGTTTAGAGTTCAGAGGAGAATGGCTTTGAAAGTTCAAAGTCTGAGCAAGTTGCAACATTGAATGAAAGCAAGGTGTTGAATGACAGTTTCATCCAAGTGCATAGATAGAATAGAAGATCCAAAAGACAAGCTTCAAGGGGACAAGGATACAATACTAGGTTCAATCATTCTTTTTCTAGTTACTGTTTTAATTCCAATAATTTTGGCCATACGGTTGTGAATTGTAGAAAGACACTGAAAAGAAGAAATAATTTTGTAAGAAGAAATCCTTTTGCACCCTTGTATAATTTCAATATTATTTTTCATAAATGAAAAAAAAATGGATATATTGCTAGAAATTATAGAAGCAATTTTGTGAGTCCTCCTGTACTAGACACAGGGAAATAAGTTAGAATGTTAGAACAATGGGACAAAAAAGGTTTGGAAGAAGAAACTAGAGGAACAAAGATTAGAGAAATCTATGATCGCTCAAACTACATTACATGCTCAAAAAGAGAAGAATATAAGGATAACTGATAACGGATGCTCAAGTCACAAGACCAGAGATAAGAGCAAGTTCATGATATTATCAACCCCCACCATCACAATAACAAATGTATTTGAATTAATATCAACAACTATCGTCCTATCTTCATCCCTCATCCACATACATTAATCCATCCCTTGATCAATCTCTTCCACCACCACCATCATATAGTCAATATGCCCCTCAATATCAATCCAATCCAGTAGCCCCTTCCTCATGAACACCCATGAACAAGGAAATGAAAGATGCTTTGAAGGAATTACAAGCAAGAACCTCATCCAAAAATTCCCTCAAATTTGATAAAAATTTTCCATATCCATTTGATACGTCAATCACCACTACACCCTCTCCCAAACATTTCAAAATTCCAAAGTTTGAAAAATATAAGGGAAGGGGAGACTCATGAGATCATCTACAAGAATTCTATGTGCATTGCTAGGAGGTGTTATATAATGATAATTATATGCTACATGTGTTTCCTTGTAGCTTAGGGGGACAAGCATTAGAGTGGTTTTGCACCTCCCTGGGTCTATTTCTACCTTTTCTAATTTATCAATAAATATCATGACACATTTCTCCTATAACTTGGAGAAGGATGTGGATACCATGGATCTAATGAAAACAAACAAAATGTTAGACATTTTCTATTTATCTCAAAGGTGGCGAGCCCAAGCAAGTCATCTTAAATGTAGCCTTCTTGAAAAGGAATGGGCCAATATATTTTGAAGAATTTACATCTTGAGATGGCCTATTACTTGTGTATCCATTGTGTGTCCACCTTCACAGAGGTCATAGAGAAGGGAGTCACTATCGAAAAGGCTCTTATTTCCAAGGGGCTTGTCAAAGTCTATAAGGACGATAAAGATAAATAGTTTAATGATAAGTCTTGCTACTAGAACAAGAACAAGAATGTGGTCAATGATGATTTCACTAATACCAAACATGTCCAACTAACTAATACCTCCCAACAATGTCAAAACATACCAACCCAACTAATATCCAATGTCATATATGTGCCTCAAGGGGTACCACTGTTAGGGTTAGAAATGCAAATATCTAACAATTAAATGCAGATTTAAGAAATAAACAGAGAAACTAAAAACACACAAAATAAATTATAACACAGAGAATTTAACGTGGTTCACCCAATCTGGGCTACATCCACCAAACCGCCATCCAATGCTTTTATTATCCAGTGCAAAAACCTATTACAATCTTGCAATAATCGTGTTTTTCATCATCATGTAACACCCATCTGAACCCCTTTTTATCAAGCTTAGAAGCTTCTAGATTTTGGGTTCTACAAAACTGAATTTTTCTTTTTCGTTGATTTTTCCTTTTTCGGTGATGACGCGAAAAAGTAGGAGGAAAAATTTTCTTGGGGGCTGGCCCCGAACCCCAACTCCACTCCGGACCCCGGCAAGGATACATGTTGGGGTACAGTATACCATGGGCTATACAATATAGCATGATTAGTCGCCACATACAACAATTCTCCCATTTGAGACTGATCGTGCTCCACACCAACACAATCTCCCACTTGGAGACTGATCCTCGACAACATCGCTGTAATTCTGTACCCACTGGAAATAAGTACCTTGGACCCCGCCACTGCTATACTTGAATTTAACCTTGAAGGCCAACTGAAGTTGAAGAGGAGCTCAACTTCTCCCTTGTCACTGCCTTCGTAAACATATCCGTTGGATTGACATCTGTATGTATCTTGTCCAGCTTGACCTGTCCATCCTCCAACACTGACCGAATGAAATGATATCTCAACTATATGTGTTTTGTTTTAGAATGCAAGGAAAATTCTTTAGCACTCTAGGCTATCTGTAAACAAGTAATTTCTAGCTTGTTGTTTGCCCAACTCATCCATGAAAAGTTACAGCCATATCATCTCCTTTGTCGCCTCTATTGCAGCAACATACTCTGCCTTTGTGGTGGATAAAGCAACCACCTTTTGTAATCGAGAAATCCAACTCACTGCTATCCCACCAACTGTAAATACATAACCTATGGTACTCTACCGGTATCTATATCCCCTGCCAAATCTGAAGTCAACATAGCCTTTTAAATTAGTATTAGAGCCCCCAAAATATAAACAATTATTGGATGTAAATTCCTCAAGTACCTGAGAATCCATTTTACCGCATTCCAATGATCAACTCTGGGATTACTCAAATACCGCTAACAACTTCTACGACATGTGCTCCTCTTGTGTCTTTGGACACATATCCTTAGTCAATTTAACATGACTAGGCAAAGGTGTGCTGACAGCTTTTGCATTCTCCATATGAAATCTCTGTAAAACCTTTTCAACATAATTAGCCTAAGATAAAAACACTTTTTTGTTTTTCCTATCTCTAAAAATTTTCATACCAAGGATTTTTTTTGCTGCCCCCAAATCCTTCATAGCAAAATATTTTACTAACTATTGTTTTAGCTCACTTATGTGATCCATGTTAGACCCTGCTACAAGCATTTCATCAACATATAAACATAAAATAATGTAGTTGTCATTATCTAACCTCTTAAAATAAACACAATAGTCAGAATTACACCGGTTGTAGCCTTGTTCAGCGATAAAACTATCAAATTTTAAGTATTATTGCCGAGGTGCTTGCTTCAAGCCATATAAACTTTTCTTCAATCTGCACACTAGTTTCTCTTTACCTTTGACCTCAAATCCTTGTGGCTGGTCCATATATATTTCCTCTTCCAAATCACCATGGAGAAAGGTTGTTTTAACATCAAGCTGTTCTAAATGCAAATTTTCAGCAGCCACAATACTTAAAACAATACGAATAGAAGTCATTTTAACAACTAGAGAAAAAATCTCATCAAAATCAATACCCTTTTTTCTATGCAAATCCCTTTACAACTAATCTGGCTTTAAATCTCTTTTTACCTCCATCCTCCTCTTTCATCCTATAAACCCATTTGTTTGGTAAAGCCTTTTTACCTGCAGGCAACTTGCATAATTCCCAAGTCTGATTTTTCAGCAAGGAGTCCATTTCTTCTTCCTTTCTATGCTCCCACTGAACCTTGGTATCCACCTACATAGCTTCATCATAATATTCCAGTTCACCAGCATCAGTTAACAAAATAGTATACAAAGAGGGATAGAATATTTTTGGAGGTCTACTTATCTTGAAGATCGTCTAATAGGAGTTTGTGGTATTTGTTGTTGTTGTTGTTGCCGAGCACGAGAAACCACTGAAACATCATTGTTTGGAATATCACCCAACACTACATAATCATTTTCTTTATTCTCATGCTGCAGCAACAGATCTTTGTACAAAACTTTCTCATTGAATATGACATCCCTACTTCTCACAATTTTTTGATTTTCAAAATCCCAAAGTCGATAACCAAATTCATCAATGCTATATCCAACAAATATACATTTCTTTGATTTTGCATCAAGCTTAGTTCTATTTTCAGAATCTACATGTGCAAATGCTCAACAAAGGTTTTGAGAAAACAATAACTCACCTTCTTACCTTTCCATGCTTCCTCTGAATACCACAACCCAAAGGATTAGAGAGGGACCTCTATTAAATAAACAATGTTTACAGTCATTCACATTTTTAAAGGCAGTCCAACATGCAATCTTATAACCGGGCACTTCCATTATTGTTCTATTCATGCACTTAGCTTACCCTTTTCCTCAGGGAGTCCTTGGAACCATTTTCTACCTACGAATACCATTAGAGGAACAATAATCTTCAAACTCTTTGCTGCAATACTCACCACCATTATCAGATTTGAAACATTTTAGCTTTTTACCCGTCTCATTCTCAACCAAGCTTCTCCATTTTTTGAAAGTTTCAAATACATCAAATTTCTGCCTAAGGAAAGAAATCCATACCTTCCTAGTTGCATCATCAATGAATGTAAAATAATATAGAGAGCTGCCGAGAGAAGATACCTGAGTTGGTCCCCATACATCTGTATGCACAAGCTCCAATTTCTCATCTTTCTTTTGCTTCCCATCCTTGAGAAAACTTACTCTTTTTTTTTTCCATACACAACTTTCACAGAAATCCATATTAACACATTTAGACCTGGTAAAACATTATTTGAATGAAGTACTTTCATACCTTTTGCACTCATATTCCAAGTCTATTATGCCACAGTGCCGATTCAAAGTCCACAACAACTATATGATCTTCTACCTACTGAATTGCAGCAATTGTTCCTGAACATTGACCTCTTTCCGTAACAATTAAAGTAGAAGGAACAGTATGACCTGTACAAAGATATAAGGTGCCTACTTTCACACCTTTTGCTACCACTAAGGCACCCTTTGTGACCTTCCAATTTTTATCACTAAATGTAACAACACAACCTTCATCATCTAGTTGCCCTCCGCTGAAATTAAATTTGCTTAACTTTGGAACATGCCTTACCTCATGTAGTAGCCAATGATTCCCATTCTGCAACTTAATCTTGATTCTTCCTTTCCAACAATCTGACAGGGTTCATTATCTCCTAAATAAACCAGCCCAAAATCCCCTTGGACATAATCAAGAAAATAACTTCTATGGGGGGTAGCATGAAATGAAGCCCCGAATCTAACACCCAAGAATCATCAGCATTATCAAGGAAAGAATCAAAGCATCCTCATCAGATTTATTACTTACCACATTTGCCTCTTTACTTCCTTCCTTTTGTCTCCTTTTTATTTTTCTGAGACCAACAATCTTTCTTCAAATGACCCGGCTTTACCACAGTACAACAATCCCTCTTGTCTCTAGATTGGGACCTTTTGTCCTTTGATTTTCCTCGTGATCTCCCACAATTTCGAATTGTTCTCTCTCCTTTGTTCGCCTGTTCAGATTCAAAACATTGCCTCGATGTGGATGTTCCACCTGAAGCTTTTCCTCCAATTTCCTCGCCAAAATAACACCAACAATATCATTAAATTTCAATGTATTCGAACTAGAAATAGAATTGCTAACAACCATTACCAAGCTATTCCAGCTTTCAGTCAAAGAACACATAATCAAAATAGCCCTAACTTCTTCATCAAAGTTTACTTTTACAGAAGTTAATTGACTGGTGACCATATTAAACTCATTTAAATGATCAGTAACTGACCCACCTTCTACCATTTTCATATTAAATAAACGCTTCATAAGAAATACTTTATTCGAAGTGGAAGGTTTTTCATATAACTTTGCCAGGGTTTCCATCAACTCTTGAGTTGTCTTTGCTTTTGTAATATTGAACGCCACCAATTGTGCCAGGCATAAACGAATATTGCCAAGAGCCTTTCTATCCAAAAACTCCCAGTTTTCATCATACATTGCTTGGGGTTTCTTGGTTTTCCCTTCCAATGACCGCCATAAATCCTTCTGATAGAGGTAGTCCTCCATCTGCATCTTCCATAATTGATAGTTCTTCCCATTAAACTTCTCAACCTTCTTACCCTCGTCTGCCATTACTCCCACTCAACCGTGAGACCTTCCCACAGACGATAATCGAAGCACAACCTGCTTTGATACCACTTGTTAGGGTTAGAAAGGCAGATATCTAACAATTAAATGCAAATTTAAGTAATAAACAGAGAAACTAAAAACACATAGAATAAATTATAACACAGAGAATTTAACATGGTTCACCCAATTCAGGCTACATCCACCAAACCGCAACCATCCAATGCTTTTATTATCTAGTGCAAAAACCTATTAAAATCTTGCGAATAATTGCGTTTTTCATCATCCTATAACACCCATTTGAACCCCTTTTTATAAGCTTAAAAGCTTCTAGATTTTGGGTTCTACAAAATCAGATTTTTTCTTTTTTCGTTGATTTTTCCCTTTTTCGGTGATGACGTGAAAAAGTAGGAGGAAAATTTTTCTCAGGGGCTGCCACTCCCGAACCCCAGCCCAGGGCCTGGCCTGGCCCCAGACCCCGACAAGGATACATGCCAGGGTGTACAATATACCATGGGCTATACAGTATAGCATGATTAGTTGTCACATACCAACAACCACATCCTCCCACTCAATCCAATCAACTAAGTCAAGGGAATGTCAAACACACTGTCACTCCTTTTGGATAACCCTTGGATGCAGTCTTTAGACGGTTGGTTCAAACCAACACAGTCACCTATCTAGTTATGCAACCTTTTGATGAGTCAAAACCAAAGCCAAATTGGTACAAGGATAATGAGTATTGAAATTACCATAGGATTAAGGGTCACTCATATAATATAAGTGTATGAAGCTCAAGAACTATATCCAAGATCTCATCGATCAAGGAGACATTGTTGTTGAGGGAAACCAATCTACATCATCTAATGCTCAATTACAAATATTCTAAAATGATTTTTCCTAAACATAACCGAGGAGCTATCTCATCTAATACAAACACTGGATCCAATGACAATGGCCAAAACAATAGAATTAACAATATAAATTATAACAAGATGCCTTTCAACTATACCAATGTGGTTGGTTGTATCACTCAAGTAGATCTACATGTTTTTATGACCTTTTTAAAAGGTAAAGATCTGCAATGTGTTGTTACAACCCACAAGACTTGCATATCCATTCTAGGACCATCCATGTCATCCCAACAAACTCTTGTAAACTAGTAGTATAATATTCTTGATCACTTTGGAAAGACTCCTATGCAAATATCTATTTTGTATTTGTTGAAGTCTTCTATTCATCAAGAAATCTTAACTAAAGCTTTACATAATACCCATGTACCAAATGACATTGATTGTACCCAATTCCAAGCTCTTGTAGGACATTTTTCACCCACTTATCAGTTGGGATTTAGTCAGAATAATATGCCTCCCATCAACTGTGCTCATAACCATGCCCTTCACATAGAGGTTCTCATTGCTAAGCATAAAGTTAAACGTGTCTTGGTAGATAATGGCTCCAACCTCAATTTATGTGCATTAAAGTTCATTAAATAGGTGGGGTACACTCATGTTGACTTAGATAATCAAGTGATAACAATCAAAGCATATGATAACTCAAAGAGAGATTCTAAAGGCATCATTTTCCTTCCCATTCAGGTTGTCTACGCAATGTAGTATGCCACTTGTCATTTTCTTGATCTAGATTTACACTACAATCTCCTCCTTGGCCAACCATGGCTTCATGCCATGCAAGATGTACCATCCACATACCATCAATGCCTAAAGTTCCCACATAATGGTATTAAGGTCATCATTAATGCAGATCCACACCCTTTTGAGTGTTGTCATGCTCTTGAGGCTTCATTTCCCCATTCTTGGCATTGACTTGGAGTTGAATTTGGGCCTTCTAATACTACTTTTTCTTCATCTCATATCGATCTCGACACACTCCTTCCATCATCCACCCCATATCTCGCACTTGAATCCTCCATTGCTAAGATCAAGATCATTGACAAGGGATGTGGAGAATATGAAATGTGCATTGCACTCAATGTGAGAACCATGCCACCTTCTCCACGTACTTATGGATGACCATTAGGATCTACACAACCTCAGGAACCACCAACCAAGACTTTGAGCTCTAAGAACGTGGGTTCTACTACCTTTCAGTCCTCAGGTACCTTAGCACAAGAGCAACTTGATGATGATGTCAGTTGATGGGTATACCGAGAAGAACTTGATCCTTCTCCCCCTCTCAGAGTATTTTCAAGAGGATTATCCATAAGCTCACAAATTAGCACAAAAGGTTAATTATCAGGGAGGAGGATTGGGTGTGAATGAGCTAGGAATACACAAACCTATTGAACCGCTAATCCATCCCAAGCACCAAGGACTTGGTTATGATCAAAAGAAAAAATAATCTGCATCATCACCTAGTATGTCAAATAATGTTAATGTGGAAATTGATATACTTGAAGACATCCCTAAAGAAGAAATCATCATACTCTCCTTCGATGACTTGGATGTCTCATCACTATTCGAATCAACCTCCATCTTCAACATAAGCCTTTCCCTCTACCACCTCGAGTTAATAGATTGGGACCAATGAGGTACAACACCCATCGACGTTCTCCCTTCGAAGAGGCATGTGTACATTTCATGGGATTGTAAGAAGATTATGGTATCTACTTTGGGGAGATGAGCACCCTAACCGCAAAAGTAGAAAATAGAAAAATAATAAAGGGCCTTCTAGTGAAAACCTTTCCGAGGCCACTTTAGATCCATCAAAAGTAAAAATAAAGGGTGTATCTTCTAATGAAAACCTCCCTAAGGCATTAGAAGATGGGTATGTTCATCTTCCCCTTATGGGTACTCAATGGTTCAAGAGATCTTCTATTTTGATCAAAGAGACTAGAGAGATAAATCTGGGAACTAAGGCCAAGCCTAAAGTCACATATGTAGCAAAATCTTTAATTGAAGATGAATACCAAGTATTTTCCAAGTTGCTCCAAGAAGGCTTCATCAACTTTTCTTGGACATATTATGATATGCTTGGATTGGATCCCACACTTTTGGATCACTTAGATGTGCATCTAGAGGTAAAACCTGTCAAACAAAAGCTATGCAAGAGGCATCCACAAGTGGCCTTACTAGTCAAATTTGAGTTGAAGAAATTATTGACAGTTGGATTTATAAGACCCGTTGACTATTGAGATTGGATCTCCAATATTGTTCCTATGACCAAGTCCACTAGTGCATTCACATATGCACTAATTTCAAGGATCTTCACAAAGCTTTTCCCAAAGATGATTTCATGTTGCCTAATATTGACATACTTGTTGATCTTACAGCGGGTCATGCCATGCTATCCCTCATGGATGACATTTTTGGATATAATCAGATTAAGATTGCAACTAAAGATCAACATAAAACAACTTTCACCACTCCTTGGGGGACATTCTGCTATAATGTTATGCCCTTCAATTTAAAGAATGGAGGGGTAACCTATTAGCGTGCCATGATAGTTATTTTCCATGATCTTATTCATATCATAATGGAGGATTATTTTGATGACTTGTTAGGAAAATCAAAGACTAGAGAAGAGCATCCCAAGATCTTGAAGCAAATATTTAATAGATTAGAGCAGTATTAGTTGAGATTAAATCCTAAGAAATGCTTCTTCGATGCCACTTTACGTAAATTTTTTGGATTTATTGTATCCAAATGTGGTATAGAAGTTGATCTAGCAAAATTCAAGTCTATCATGGAAATTCCCCCACCAAAGAATCTAAAATAGTTGAGACGTCTACAGGGAAAATTATAGTCAATCTAACATTTTATAGCTTAGCTTGCAGACAAGTGTTAACCATTCACTCATCTCCTTTGTAAGGACACGGTCTTTAAATGGAATTCAAAATGCCAATAGGGCTTTGATAGGATCAAAGAATACCTTACCAATCCTCCCATTCTAATGCATATGATTGCATGAAAACCATTGTTATTGTATATTTCCACTACACTTGTTACAATGGGGGCACTTTTGGCTCAACGTGATGAGAATGGGAGAGAAAGGGCCATCTACTATATCATTTTCACATTAGTTAGGTACAAACTCAATTATACTCCCATGGAAAAATCTTCTCTCATGGTGTCTTCAGTTCCCAAAAGCTCCTTCATTATATGCTTAGCCATTCGATCAAGCTCATATCCAAAGTAGATCCACTTTAGTATTTTTGTCCAGAACATCATTGATTAGTAGAATGGCTAAGTGGGTCATGTTGTTGAGTGAATTTTACATAGAGTATGTGGATCGCAAAGTGATCAAGGGACAAGTCATTGTTGATCAGTTAGTTGATGCTCCTTTAGTTGATGTATATCCTTTGGCAGCTAAATTTTCGAATGAGTCTGTGTTTACCATTTCATAAGAAGACACATGGAAGCTCTACTTTGATGGGTCTTATACTCAAAATGGAGCTAGTGCAAGAAATCTTTTGGTCACCCCTCAAGGTGACTTCATCCCTAAGTCATTCAAATTAGCATTCCCATGCACAAACAATATTGTAGAATATGAAGCTTTGATTATTGGTTTGAGAATTGTTGTCCAATGGAACATCACTCATCTACATGTCTATAGAGATTCACAACTCATAATCAAACAATTTAATGATGAATTTCATACAAAAAGATGATAAGCTTCTCCCATATAAATGCATGGTAGATGATTTCAAAAAATGCTTTGATCATATTCAGTTTGAACAGGTTCCTTGACTCCAAAATAAAGTTGTTGATGCTATGGCTATGATTAGGTCTCTCATAGATATGCCTCGTGATTGCTCTGACTATGAATTTTAGTTGAGCAATTGTTGGTCCCAGCATATGACATCCCTAAAACTGAGATGGTGTGTGAGATCGTTGGTCCCCAATCTCCTTGGTACCATGAAATTTACACATACCTTCATGATAACAACCTTCCCTTTGTTTTAACCCGCAATCAACGTAAATCCTTTATCCATCACACTTCTCACTATACTATTCTAGGAGACACCCTATATCATAGAGGGTATGATGGTACTCTTCTTCGATGTCTAAACAATTCAAAATCCAAGTTAGTGTTTTTGAAATTGGGGAAAACAGATTTTGATGGGATCCGGAACCCAATACAACCAAAAGCCAAACAGCTTAAACAAGCCAAAAAAACCAGACTGCAGAAAAGACAGCCTGCAGTCAACAAAAAAACCAGCTCACAAACAAACACCATTAAGTTTTACAATTAGAGTTTCGTTTGTTGGAGCGAAGAGTCATATCGAAAGAAGGCCCAGAGGGTTTAGATTTTTTTCCAGTAACAGTAGTCCAGCCTTCTTCAAGTTGTGCTGCCTTAGCCTACCAAGCCAGCCCATTAATTTCCTGAGGATGAAAATCTGCAACCTGGGAGGTAACATCAGAGTTCGCTTGAATAGGTGTGGAAATAATCGGAGAGCAATAAGAGGTGGGAAACAAAGCACCATCAGTAGAGACAGAAACCGGTCTAGTAGTATTCTCAATATGATTTATCATGGTAGCTTCCCCAGCGAAGGAAGGAGAAACCCCAGCAGACGAAACCCCAGCAACCTGTGAATCAGAAGCCCCAGCAGCAAGTGAATCAGAAACCCTAGCAGCCTGTGAGTCAGAAGCCCCAACAGCATGTGAATCAGAAGCCACCACCTCAGAGAAGCTCCGAAGCGGATCATATTTCTTCTCCACCGTGTAATGTTGTTGTGAAGCGCCATTCCACCAAGTAGCTGTCTTAGACTTCTTCTCAAATCCACATTGAGCAGCAGCATGTCCTGTTTTGAAGCATCTTCTACAGCGGAAAGGGACCCCCTCATAATCCAACGATTGGATCAAAGACCCCCTAGAAGATTTTAAGAGAACCTCAGCAGGCAGTCCTTTTGAGACATCAATTTCAACAAGTATTTGGCCAAAGGTAGAGTGATAAAGATTATAAAATTCATTTTCCACAGTTAAAAAATCACCTAGGGCATCCCCAACCTCCTCCAAGAGAGAGTCACTCTAAAGGTGAAGAGGGAGATTAGGCAACCGGACCCAAATCGGGAATTTATTGAAGGTTTCAAAGCTGGGTTAAAGTTGGTGTGCCAAGGTTTAACCATCAGATGGTATTTGTCCTCCCAGCAAAAGAAATTTTCATACAAGATTTTGTCTCTATCTAAAGTGTTTTCGAACTTAGCAACAAAAAAACCTTTGGCCATAGGGAAGATTTGAACTTTACCAGTGATGAGGGGCTCCCATTTATTGGTGATCCAAGAGTGCAGCTGAGGAAGGCTTGGCCAAAAGCCCCTAAACCGACAGATCACCCTTTGAGCAGAAAGCTCTGCTACACTATTATTTATTTCTTCTGCTAACTCATCCTTAATCTTCACCGTGAAGGGGTTTTTCACAGGGATGAAACCATCAAAACTCTGCTTAATATTCATATATGATCTAGGTGCACGCACAGATGAGCCAACACCCTTGATACCCTTACTAGATCCAGCCCCAACGCCAGCACCAGTGCCAACCCCAGCGCCAGCACCAGAACCAACCCCGATGCCAGCACCAGCCCCAGCCCCGACACCAGCACCCGCACCAGCACCCCTGAGAGCCTCACTAGAAACAGAAAACTCCCATGTCAGCCCAGTATTCCGGCCCAGAACAGAGGACTCCCCAACCGACACAGTTTTCCTGCTCGTAGTCATTTTGAATTCCGTCTCCTAGAGCACTTCCACAATTAGAGTTACATTCAAAATCCAAGTTAGTGTTACAAGACGTACACAGTGGTGTTTGCGAGGCACATACTAATGGAATGGCCTTGGCGAAAAAGCTTCTTAGAATTGGATATTATTGGCCAACTATGGAACATGATGCCTTAGATTTTATCAAGAAATGCGTACCATGTCAACAACATGCAGATTTAATCCATGCTCCTACACAAGATTTGCAACCCATTTCCTCACCATGGCCCTTTTCACAATGGGTTTTGGACCTAATCGACAAGATTTACCCTCCATCATCCAATGGACATATGTTATTATTGCCACCGAATATTTTACTAAATGGGTGGAAGCAATTCCCCTCTCCCTCATCACTGGAACCCAAATATCCAAATTCATCCTCTACCATATTCTTTGTAGATATGGTATCCCCTCCACTATGATAACCGACAACGGAAAGGCAATCAAAAACCAAAATGTGAGACACTTGTGTGAAACATTTCATATCCAACATCATTGGTCCACCCCTTATTACCCTCAAGGTAATGGCCAATATGAAGTGACAAATAAAAAATTGATCAAAATCCTGAAGAAAGTCATCAATACTACTGGTCATGATTGACACCTTCATCTAAATCAAGCCCTTTGGGTCTATTGCACCTCCATTTGTACCCCCACGAGCGCTACTCCATATTCTCTTGTATATGGTGTCGATGTTATCTTGTTAATTGAGGTTGAACTCCCATCGCTTCATGTTTCTTTAAAGAATTTGATCAATGATGAGGAGTATCATGTTGCCCGCTTAAGTCAGTTGGAGCTCCTTGAAAAATGGCATCTTAATGCTTACAATCATCTTCAGGCCTATCAAAATTGGCTTAAGAGAAGCTAAAATAAGAAAGTATGTCCCCAACAATTTTAGATTGGTGATCTTGTACTTAAAGAGGATCAACATACCTAGTAGGACAGAGAAAAGAAAGGAAAATTTGAGGCCAATTGGTTGGGTCCTTATGTCATTACAACTAAATATGGTTTTGTGGAATATTAGCTTGCTACACCTGAGGGGGAACCCTTGGATGAACCCATCAACATCATTCATCTCAAGCATTTTCATACCTGAGTCAGTTGGGTACCCCATTTGGAAAATACAAAAATAAATAAAAATCCACAAAGATATCATCAATAGTAAAGAGAAATAAATCGTCCTATGGTGAAAACCACCCCTAGTGTCACCTTGGATAAGTAAATTTGGTAAAAACTTAGAAAAAACCATCATTCATAGAGGGCTTAATCATTATCTACCTTGCATCCTGTTTTCCCATATGCTTACGCATCATCATATTCATCCCATGACTCCTATTCAAGCTATCCTTATCATATCCACTGTTCATCCCCATTCAGTTACCTATTGCATAGTATATTATGATTGAGCATTAGACAAATTAGATTTGCTATCCTCAATCCTAAGCTTTGTCCAGTTATTTTGGAGTAAGTCTACAAAATCCTAATTGATACCCCGATCCTTTATCCTTATATCAATTGAGCTTTTGTTGGTCCTCATCATGTGTATATAGTATACATGTGGTCGATCTTGTGTCTCCATTTATGATCCATCATTGTATTTATTTGTCGTTAGGTCTCACATCATCTTTTGTCTATCACCCATCTTTTTTACCTAACTACATTGCCTTTGCACTTTCACATATGCAAGGCCATCATCAATGAGCCCCCAAGGCCTAGGACTATCCTTTAGGGTGTGTCTTTGTGTTTGTCGTGTCACCAAGAGTCCCTACCTAGTTGGTTCCTAACAACGAAATTCAATAGCCCTATAGGTTTCAATCCATCTTAGATGTCTTGTGTCATGTTGATCCTTAAATCTACTCTATCCATCTCTGGTCTTAGCAGGATTTATTGTTCCTCACATCAGACCATATCAATCCCATCCACCTATTGTCCTCATGGCAAAGGATATTTGAGATTTATTGTGATTTCTTGGTGCTTTTGCATTTTATTTTTTTAATATTTTGAGCTTCCTACTATACCTACTCAAGGTCGCCACGATCCATCATATCATGGTGCGCCTTGGTTGGTATAAATAGGGGAATCTCTTGGTTTTATGTGTGATTGTGTTTTCTTGGTTGTCATGTGTGGTACCTACCAAGATCTTTGTGATCTTGTGTTACATTGAGGCATCCTTTGTGTTTGTGGTTTTCTAACATTGGCCCTACCAAAGCCTCCACGACTTTGGAATGTTGGATAACCTTCTTGTTTGTTGTGTTAGTCCTATGCATATGATACTAAGTTGTCTTGGTTCCTTATACCCTGGTGCATAGTATCCTATGTTATATTAAAATTCAGTGTTCATTGTATGACAACATAATGTGTCAAAATTCAATTGCATGATTTTAGTCATAATCCCCTCTCCATTTTCCATGTCCTAATTATCAATTTTTGGTTGTGCAAATGATATCCCCCCATCTATTCTTCCTATCAGGCTAATTCCATTCTTGATAGGTTTAGTACACCTACCACCCATTCATTATCATTGCATTATCCAATTCGTTAATCACTTTGCATTTTCATTTCATTATCATTTCAGTTGTTTAGAATAATATATTTGTTCTAAGCATCTTATCATTTTTCATTATAATCTCATTACCATTTCAGTTGTTTAGAATAATATAGATTTGTTATTATAAGCATCTTATTCTTTTGCATTTTCATCTCATTATCATTTCGGTTGTTTAGAAGAATATGGATTTGTTATTCTAAGCATCTTATTATTTTGCATTCTCATTTCATCACCATTTGTTGCATTGAGTTCATTCATTACATTAGGATCATCCATTACATTAGGTTCATTCATTAGTTGCATTAATTTCATCTAATTGCATTGCATATATATCTATTTTCATTTCATTATGCATCTGTACCATGTCATAATAAATATCCATAACATCCACATCATAATTAAAAGTATCATACATAAACATTATATATCGCATCCTGCATCACACACATTAGTCATCCATACATTTCCATCATATCACATCCTACACCACAAATTGTTAGTATCACATAATCAACATAATCATAAACATAATACATCACATCGCACATCACAAACAGTCAGTAACACATCTCATGTTCATCACATATGCATACACATAAATCACATCATATATCATAATCGTTATCATACATCCATCATGCATAAACACATCAAAAACATAAAATCATGCCACAATTATTAATAACCACTAGCAATAATCATCCATCTCATTTATATCATAATGAAGTTCATCACAATGTCCATCAATACCGTCCATAAAATAATATAATTGTCCATGGACAAGTGTATCAATGTATAGCATTGTGTATACAAAGGACACATCGTGTGTCATGAATCAATGTATCAATCACTAAACCATCCAAAAATTTATACATGGTCTATGTCTCTGCTACATATACATCACTGCCATCTGTAAACCTATAAAAAATGAATCCCTCCTCCATATGTCTAGCCACTATTGGTTGCATCTAAATGTTGAGGTAATCCTAGATGTGACCCAAAGCCCTCCCTAAGTTTTTTAATCAAATTTGTATTTGAGTAGTGAAGACTATGAAAATATGTTATTTTCATAGTTCCATGGAGTTTCTTGATGGGGGACCAAGGGCCTAAGTTTGGTGACGGTGGCTCACTGTTTACCTTTAATATTGATAAGTCTAGTTCAACTCTAGAATGTCAAGCTTTGTATTCATAGACACCAATCACCAATGTTAGAAATAGTAACAATTTGGGGAAAAATGGGAATGTGGATGAAGACGTTGCAACTGATTATGCATTGTAAGATTTGGAAAAGCAATATGCTCTAAGTCATTTGGTCATTAAATTTGTCCATCTCGTGGTCTTTTCTTTTTAAAGAATTATTGCATATTAGTAACAGAGTTGCACAAATGTTATTTGTTCTTTTGTTCTTGGTGCTAGTAGAGGATAATGAGTTTTCCTAGATTGTCCCTGGCCAGTCACTTTGTATTACGTGAAAGGCAATGTAGACTTCCTTAGAATATTGATAGCTAGTAGGTTGAGAGAATATTAATTCCATCCTAGCCTAGGGGGACAATGTCTAAGTGATAATTGTTCTAACTTGTAACTCAAGTGATTAATGTTAATTAATTGAGGCCTTGCATTTATTTACACTTCTCAAACATGTTTGTCTTTAACTTAATATTTCTCTTAGTTGTTGGGTTTGCCACCTGAAATATAATTTGATTTTCATATTGGAATAGTATCTAGAGTATAACATCTCTCCAAGGATACTTATAGAATGAAACACGATAACATTGTACAAGAGTTAAACATCCAACCCCAAAACCTATTAGTGAAAGGAATGATTAATCCAAGCATGTTCCTATAGAGAGGAAAATTTGTAATTTAGCTAAAGTGTATTAGCTAAATGATTGTTCACTAGTCCAAATTAGGATTAAGACCAATTTGCTACTATTGAGCAAGTTAAATCTACAATCCTAAAAATACTTTAAATGAAAGATGTTTAATGAATTAGAGGATAGAAAAAATTAATAAAGTACTATTTTCTAGAAAATAAAATAACAATCAACCATTTTTATTCTATAATCAAAAAAAGGAGGAAAGAAGGAACCTGACACCAAAAGGTGATTTGTTTTTGGAAGATGTCAATGCACCGTGTGGACATTTGCATGTCGCATTGTCATCCTATGTGGCCAAAAACATAAATGTGTTATTCTACCCTGAAAAAATATCACCTGCACATACAAAAAGATAAACCAAAAAATGCAAGGAAATTACCAATTAGCAAGAGAATATAACAATAATAATCAAAATTTAAAAAATTTAAAAAATAAAAAATTAATATAATACAAAGAAAATTAATGAAATGATAGTGAAAGTGAAGATAATACCAACCTCCCATGTTGTGGGATATCTTCACTCAAAGAGAAATTTATAATTGTAAGGAAAAAGAAAAATATTTGGGTTTTTTGGGGGTTTGCCCCAAGGTCAAACCCTTTGGTATGTCTACCTCCACAACAACCAATAGATCAAAAGTAGTGTGTGAATGTTCTCCTATCCCAAGTGTATTATGGAATGATCAGTTGTGAATGTGCAATAGTGTAAATTAAAATGAAAGAATGGAAATATGAAGATCCCAAGGAGCTAAGAGGCGCTAAATAAGAGAGTTGCAATAACAATAAAAAGAATAGAAAATACAACATCAATGAACAAGAAACAATGTCACCTCCAAAAGCTTGAGGAGGCTAAGGAGACATGACTAATGTAGAAAGAATGTTGGTGCGCTAAAAAAGAGGAACCAAAACTTGAGAGAGCTTGACAATTTGAAACTTGCAAGAAGAAAATCGTAAGAGAGCCAAGAGAATGTCCAAGTAAAGATTGCTTCAAAAAATGAGAAAAGAGGCCAAAGGAAGAGGTTGACAAGTTGTTTGGATTTGTTTGGAGTGGATTCCACTAATCTAGGCAAGTTATAGGTGGAAAAATTCTCATAAATGACCACCAAACAAGAAATTGTCGTGAGAGGCTAGTGTGTCACATGATCATGTGCATTTTGTGCTAGTGTCTAGACAATTTCACTTAAAAAATGATACACTAGCAAAACACAAGGCTAACACAAAGTTGACATAAAATTTGACAAAAAAAGACCACAAGAAATAAGAACCAAGCACCCTAGAAAGGAGAAAGGCTAATGCAAGGGTGAAAATGAACCTAAGGAAACACTAAGGAATGGACATTGAAGAAAGCACAAAAATAGCATAAATTTGTGAGTGTATGCAAGTTTCAAGGTTACAAGAATGATAGCATTGTACAAGAATTGAAGGTCCATCCCCCAAAACCTATTAGTGAAAGGATTGATTCATACAAGCATGTGCCTATAGATAGAGGGGTGGAGTGGATGAAGGAAAATTTAGGAGAGAAAGTGAGTTAGGGAATGAGGAAGAGAGGGAGGGAGAAGGAAGAAGGTGGAGAGGAAAAGGAGAGGATAACGATGGAGGGAGGAGAGAAGGAGATGGTTCCATCTTTGTTATGTGCAAAGGATATGTCACACCTCTTAGGTTCAATCCTTTCTATAATTTCATAAGGAGCAAACACCAACCATCTTTTTCAAAGACTTGTCAATCAAATTAAGGACCAAAGTGTTTGAAAAATACAACTCTTCTAGGGATCATGGCATTAGTTGGATCATATCATCTTGTCTTCTATTCCTATCCTATGATAAGAAATTTAAATAATGAAATGTTAATCTTCAAATCTCAAGTAACTTCAAATGTTTCAAGGTGGTTGCTTTTCTATTTTGAGTTAAAGCTTAGAGCTCAAACAAGCATCTATTTCTTACAAACTCATTTGGGTTACTACCCCAAATAGTAGGGCTTTCTAAGATTTCAACAAAATTTGTCACCCTTAATGTGTGCTTATGCAATGGTCACATTTCCATGTCATCCCACTAACCCACGTAGTTCTCCAAACTATAAATGAAATATAGCTAATACATTGTTTCATCTACCTTCTTTCCTAAACACCATACATGCCCAATGCTCATCTTTGCATATTTAGCAAAAGGTTTTGGCCAACTTGTATGGATGTTAATATAATATTTTCAAATGCCTACAAACCTAGCCATATTAATAACTTGTAGCTTACAAATTTGGTAGAACATGATAGATTTGGATGTTTAGGGTAGTTCCTTGTGCCATAGGCAAGTCATTTGTAGGCCTATTTTCAAATGAAGGAAACTTTTTAGCAATATTTTCAAGCCCTAATATTTGATGGATTATTTATCAATATGCATGATGTTATTTCATATAGTAGCACTTTCATCAAAATCAAAAGTTGGCATGAAGCCAATAAATTTGTCATCCTTGTTCAGTGTTGTCTATAAAATTATTCCCCTTGAGCCATTACCTTACAACCATTTCCCATTGCTTCTATAGATAGACATTTTCATAGAGGATTGTTTTAAGCATATCCATTACATCAAATGAAACTCAATTAGAATCTAATTGTATTATCTCTTTTCTTATAGGACCTATTAGGATCTTGATTAGTAACATATAAGTCAAAGCTTTCAATATAATTTGTTCATAGAAAAACAACTAACACCTTTATACAAATGCATCTTAATCTAGTATCACCATATTAGCATATAAAAGCTTATATCAAAACCAAATATCTCATGTTATTGAACACTTATACAAGCATTTGGTCATGTTTTGATGCCAAAACATCTTAGAGGTCTAGTGATCAACATTAGCCTAAAAGAAAATTTGCAAATTTGAATTTTTGTGGTTGAACCTTGTGTTTTGAAGCTCAATGGACAAATTCTACACTTTAAATTATTCAAATTCAAATACCTTCTCACATTTGAACATTCAAATTTGGTTGGAATCTTTGGAAGGCCCATTTGACACTTGCACACTTATCCATGACATTCGTTGGAAGCCAAAGAATCACAATTTCTCAAAAGAGCACTTGGGATGGTGGGCCACTTGCACATTGCTTATTTAAATTGCATGTTTGACCTTCATTTGCTTGTCAATGATCTTGAATGGGATGCTCATGTGTGGAGGAGTTTTAATTTGAGGAGAATCTTTCGTGCCTTGTCTTAATCATGCTTACTAGGTGGACGGAATTATAATTTGACTTCTTAGATTCTTGCTTAGATCCTATTAATGAAGTATAAAAATGTAAGGGGGTTATAAGAGTAACTTCTTACACTTTCTTGAAAAAAAAAAATTACTGCTTTGGAAATGGTGAAACATTAAGGAATTACACTTTACAATTCTTGATGTTTCTTGAAACTTCCAAATCTAGGCACCATGATTGAGAAAGAGCTATGAAAGGAGAAGAGGAGACAAGTTGGAGTTAGCTTCCCATATGAAGGTGGAAGAAGGCCTATGGAGAGTTTGTTTGAAAGTTGACAGCTCAAGGGTCAGGTTTCGAATGTGTTATTTTAAGATGGTGTGACAGTTGCTAGCCTAGGCATCCAGTTTTCTCATAGGATGGTCTGTCTGAATCCCCCATAACATCTGAAGTAAAGTTTATTCTTCAATGCAATATAAAATTAGCATTTTTCCTACATGTGTATTGTCTTTGTGAGATTCAAAAATTAGCAAGAGCAGACAGAATTTCCTAACTTTGTAATTGATTTCAGATCAGATAATTAGTGTCTTTGAACGAATGTTGGGTCTATTATAAATCAGAAATAAGAGCCCTTAAATGAATAGGTTCAAATCAGATCCAAATTTCAGTTGTTAAATGGCCATGTGTAGCTAGTCAATGGCAATTTCTTTCACAATTTTAGGTCTCATGAACTTGTTCTCAAATTTGGTTTGTAATTGTATAATAGACTCCCTCATAGATCCTTTAGAGTGGTGTTGTGAAGATTATCTGCAAGGGAAAGGTTGCCATTCACTTGGCTCCCTACCCTTGACTGCATCATTTTTGTTTTGATTATTTACTGTAGATATACCACTACATTTCGTGAATTTCCTACCCTGTAAAAGAAATCAGATTGATTTGGATTTGAACTAAGAACATAAGTGAATTGGTTATCTAATTGCAGTCCAAAGTGTCATTATTTTGCAACTTACATTACAGATTGAAATTGCTGACCTCTCATGGCTTTCGATGTAAGGTTCTACTGAGCAGAATTGAGCAAATAAAGGGGGCACTTATTGCAGGTCAACACAATTCTGCGGCTTCAACTTCTCTAGTAACTTCTATCAATGAAGAGACCACTTTGTGCCTGTGCCTTCTATTAGTATCCTATTTGGGAACTATGAAGCTTCAAACTATTCTAGTTTTGTCACAAAAACCATGTCAAAGACATCATTGAGCAGGCTTCATTTGAAGGTCAATTTGAAAAAAATGGTTTGTTGTTAATATATGCAACCAGACTCTATGTACTCCGTAATTTCTTCAATATCGGCCAACCCCAAGGTAATAATACCAAGGACTTCTAAAATTTGATCAGAAAGCTGGACAAGTTTTAGCTCTTGCTGACATTCCATAGAAAAATCATCTCCGTTCTACAGGGAAAATGCTAGCATTATATTAGGCCTAAAAGGTTCCAGGTGTCCAGTGTGGACAAATATGCAAGATTGTAAAGTTCTCATTTGATCTGCAATTATACATTGAGTTTTGATTCTTTAAAAGCGGATCTTCTGTATTTTCTTATAGTCAGACTAATGGCTTAGTCAAGTTGAAAATATAATGTTTAATTCCAAATATTGAGATCAGATCTGGGAAATGTGGATTTTACAAATCACTTTCTAAACACAGCCATCCATCAGAATGCTGTTTCCAGTAACATTACAAATGCCACATGTATTATTGTCAATACCATTGAGATCTTTCTCATAATGCAGTCAAATGTTTAAAGGCTCAGTTATCTATAGGAATATGCATGATTTTCCTTGATTAATTTAAGAATTCAAATTCACTATCAAGACCAATGGTCAGTGTCTCGGTGACTCGGGCATTGGACATCCTGGATTCACAGCATTTGGAATATGCAAAAACACTAACATACAGTAAAATTGCATGGTTTCCAAGATCAAATGCAACCACTACCCATTGAGTAGTAATCATGGAATCAATTAAGAGACTAATCCTGCCACACATACAATGTTAAAGATGGGTTCCTTGCAAACTTCAAAGCACAATCAGTAAAAAGATGGCATGCCATAATTCAATTTGTGTATAGAAAGGCAATGAGAAACAAGATTATCTTCATATATTAGTGTGTCCATAGATATCATTTCTTACATATTCAGCCAAGCAACCTAAGAATAAGCCCCGAGGAATGGCGTCAAGTAGAAGCTAACAAAGCTATGCAAGGAATTAGGAGAATTCTCTTAACACATGCTTTCAGATGTTTTTAGATGATGAAGATGTGCTCATGCTATGTTCTCTCTACATGGGAAAGATATCACAGATGTTGATTATGAGAAACCATGGTATTTCCTTTTACTTGGGTAGGAAGAGGTTGTACTATGATACTCGGCTCTTCTTGAGGTGTATTAGGTATTGTATTCATGTAAAAGCTGAAAAAAAACTGTACAGCAATGCATCCGTCTTTATGCCTATCTAACAAATCTCTGACAAACTCAATATTATCAAGCTAATGTCACATTTAGTGAACGACACGGGCATGGATGCTACCATAGCAAAAAAGACCCTGGTTTGATCTTTGGGTTGAAAACTCAGATGCAAAAGTGCAAAGTTATGAGTTACATGCTAGAGATTCATACTTGGTGGCAACTGCAGCAACAAGGAGGCAGAGGTCTGATATTTACAATTGCTTTAGTAAGAGAAGTAGTACTTTCATATTATATAAGGCCAGTCAATGTCATAATAAATGCATCCAAATCACATAGCCAGACCGGTCACTCATAGAGGAAGTGTGATCCATGGTCTTGCTAGGGATCTCCCCAAGCATAACAGGGAGTGCTCTTTGCAATTGGACAAGGACGAGAACCAACAATTTGCTATGAAAATAAGGCAAATCAATATGATGCTCTAAACATCCAAATTAATGTAAATGAATAGAACGCTCACCGATAGAGACTGATCCGTGGTCTTGCTTGGGATCTACCAGAGTGTAGCAGGACTTGATATTTGTTATTGTGCAAGGAACACAACCACAAATTCCTATGAAAATAAGGTGAAACAATATCATTCCATACACATCAACATCAAATTACATAGTCAGACCACTCACTGATAAAAGAAGTGTGATCCATGGTCTTGCTGGGGACCTCCTTCAGCATAGCAGACCCCTTCTTGTTACCCACCAACCTAGCAGGGTTCCCAACATCTGTAGCATAGCTAGGCACATCGATCAGCACAACAGAACCTGCTCCAATCTTAGCTCCTTCACCAATTCTAATATTCCCCAAAATAGTAGCCCCTGCCCCAATGAGCACCCCATTCCCAATCTTAGGATGCCTATCACCTCCATACTTCCCAGTGCCCCCCAGTGTGACATGATGCAGAATAGATACATTGTTCCCTATTGTCGCAGTCTCCCCGACCACAAGCCCTGTGGCATGGTCAAAGAACACCCCTTTCCCAATTCTTGCAGCAGGGTGTATATCCACAGAAAAAACCTCAGACACCCTGCTCTGTATTGCAAGGGCCAATGAGACCCTGCCCTGGTTCCACAGCCTGTGGGCCACCCTGTGGGCCTGGCAGGCCAGAAACCCCTTGAAGTTAAGCATGCACTGAGTCAATGAAACACATGCAGCATCTCTCTCCCTGAAGGCCCGGATGTCTGCCCTAATGCAGTTCCTTATGTGGCCATCTTCCATGAACGTATCTGCAATCAGATTATACAATTGTGAATTCAAAAGAGTGGAGTTTGAAAGCTTATTACCCAGATGGAAAGCCAGGGCCCTTTCAAGGGTCCTGTGGGCCAATACGGTGGAATACAAAAAACTTGCCAATGAGGGTTCTGCCTCTGCATCTCTCGCGGCCTCTCTCCTCATCTCAAGCCACAGTTCATCTCTCCCTGCAAAATACTCGTCCTCTTCCATATCATGGCTTCTCTCTTGCTCTGTTCTCAATTCCATGGCCATTGATACCAGGCTCATTTTTCTTATAGGTCTCCAAGATGTCTTTTCTCCATTGAATCCAAAGCTTGACCTGGTTTTCCTTCTCAGTCCCAAATGGGTGTCGTTACTTTGAGAAAAATTTAGCATAACACAGTGTTTTGGATTGGGAATACTCCTAATATGTGCAGAACTGCATGAAATTTCAATACCCAATTGTGGACCAAGCCTCAGAGTTGCCACTTTTGCCATTGCTGTGCACTGCAGTCCATGCCCAAAACAGGTTATCAAAACTACTTAAATATTCTTGCAAGGTTCATTGAAGCAAAAATTCTGGAGGTCAAATCTAATCTTATTTATCACTGCTAAATCATGTTAAGAGATGTGGAATTAGGCACGGCCATAAAAAGCTTACAAATTACATTTTGTTTGTTATGTTGAGGGACGGCGGGGGTGGGGGGCGTGGGGCGGCTTTAAACTGAAATGATATGCAGGATGCTCAGTTAACTTTTTTTGACTGATCAGGAGAATAGAATTAATGGGGAACGAATTCATTCTTCTTCTGATTGAATTGGAGGTCTAATTGGTTTGAAAGACATCTTCTCGAATGAAGCACATCAATTTTTGAATATTTTGCATCCACCATGCAACTTGAGTTCATTGAGGAGAATATTGATTTTTAAAATTATAAATGATGGTTTAATGGGGATCAGAATAAGGAGAAATTCCAAGAATATCGATTTTTAATTTATAAATGATGGTTGAATGAGGATCAGAATAAGGATAAATTCCAATAATTTAATAATAGTGGACAGTTTGAATATTTAATAATTTGTTTTAGTGTAATGGTGAGAATAAGTGGTGTGAATTTTGTTGAAAGTTGATAAGGAATTTTAACATAATTTGTTTCTATTTATATTTATTCTCATAGATAAATTTAGATCTAAGTTCATTCGTTCTCCATCTTAAATCAAAGTGATTGCACAAATTACCTAGGTCAAATGTGTGGTTGTGGAAATAACTTTAGTGCTTTTAACACATAACTTCATTTACGTCTTTTGAAGTTCTATTTAAAGACTAACCCTAGTTCATCTTTATAGATCCTAGACATCATCTAATAAGAGCATTCAAAATGCATTATTGGTATACTAAGAGTATTTATTATAAAAGTTAATGATGGACTCACTCAAGCTCCGGAGATCATCTACAAAACCCAAAATAACCTTCCACAAGAAAGTAACAAGAGGATGAATTGTTTTATTATGGATGCAAAATGATACAATAATACATTAGATATACAAAGGATATATAAGTACATGATGAAGCTTACTTATATAAGCAAGATGAAAGGAAAAAAAAAATTCTTAATCATATGGCATGAGACAAAAAACAAAAAAAAAAACCTAAAGATGCCCTAGGTAAACTAGTGTCAATAGGATCTAAGAGGTAAACTGGTTAGGTAATATACCTCATTCACACCAACACCCCCCCTTAAGTGCAACTTAGAGATGAACAAACATGTAAAGGATGGAAAAATGCAATGATGGATGGGTCTTGGCTAGAAGGTCATCTTGGTATCCATGTACAAAAGATCTCTCATAAACAAAGCAAAGGAGAAAAAATTGCAGGAAAAAACCACTCTCCAAAAGAGAGAATACGTGAAAGAAGTGATGAAAGGAGGATTCGATATGACCCTCAAGGGGTACATCTAGCACCAATATAGAATCAATAACTCCCCATAGAGAAAGAGTGGGATAATATATCCCCCCAAATAAAAGTGGCTACAAACAACATTCCTCTCCTTGGGAAGAAATGCATCTGATGGTGTATCTAGAAGAAACTTCATCTCCAAGAAGAGAGATGAAGGAATAAGTCTTATGATAGGTGTCTTTGAGAATTACTCAAGTGTCTACATGTCAAAACCAAAGGATGTTGCAATGCAATGAGGTGAAACCAATCCAAATTCCTATGAAGACGAATTAGAACAATCTCCAAAAATAAAGATGATGGGCTAAAAATTGTTTCATAATTGTCATCAAAGAGAATGAATATTCTCCAATGAATCCTCCAAATCATAAATGTGAGACTCCATAAACAAGGATTAAATGTTTGATAGATAGGAATCCCCTATAGTTGTCTCTAAAGGAAAATGTATGCCCTACCACGCTAAATCAATAGGATCTATGGATGTAGAAATACCAATCTCAATGTGATCTCAATAATAGGAGAAGTAAGAAGACAAGTCTTTGTGTCATCAAACCATTCTCTAAAGTATTATTATTATTAGTTATATGATTTTCATCATCAAGGGGAATGAGCTGATCCATTGTAGGATCATTTGGGAATGGAGAGATAGGTAGGTCTTCAAAGATCTCCTAAATTTTGGTCCAAATTGTGCAAGGACAATCAAGGTCTAATATAGCCCACATGGTGTCATAGTCAGTTTTAGAATAAATTATCTTACAACATGACCAACATTTTTTTATTGAACAAAGAAAAAATAAATTACAAGAATGAAGCTATGAAAGTTAGTTGAATAGTTATACAACCATAAGACCATCCACAAAGGCAACAATAAAAACAAGATAAGCTTAATAGTAAAATTTATGACCAACTGTTACACCCCATCCTAGATTCCTAAATTACTTTTCACCTTATGGTAATTAATGTGATGAATCATGAGACTAGGAAATCTTGAGAGTTGTATCTAATGATGAATTTGTGAAATGCTATGTTACTTTATTCAAATGGAATGTTGATGATTATATGATGTCATGAATATGATGAAATACTATGAGACGATTCTATTTTTTTTAAGCAATGATTAATGAAAATGCCATGATACGATCTTGACGTAATGGTTTCCAACTAACTACTTGTTTGTTTTCTTGAGTGGAATTGCAGGAGCAATCTAAACATCTCCAAAGAGAAAGAGGGGGAGCATCGCTTGGGAGAAGGGTAAAAGTTATAAACTCTCTAGCAATGTCATTTGAGCCACTTATCACCTAGAAGATTAAGGTTTTGGATATCGTTGTTTCTGGCTAAGTCTAGGGTTTCCATATTGTGTCTCAAGTAAGTTTTATCTTATCTCTAATAACCTTGCGATTTTATGTTTGACTCAATTGCTAATCTATTATGTTATGTGTTGCATATTATATGTGAAGTTTATAAACCTACGCTAACTAATAGTAGCATGCTTATAAATGTGTGATAGCAGAAAAATGCTATTGTGGGAGTCTTTTTATGAAATATTAATAAATGCCAATATACATTTGACATAGATCATTCAAATCGCTACCCTTATGTTTTGACATGGTGCTAAGGCATTCTAAACGTTGTTATGTCGACATCAACCACTAAGCGGCATTTGGAAGTTCTAGTCATGTGAGAAAACTATTCTTAAACCGTTTTCATTCCATGATTTTAGTCGTGGGTCTTGTGTACTGGCTCAACTCAATAATGAGGAGCTTAATGAAATGTTTTGGCGGCATAGATATACATATATTGGTTTTGTTGCATCACAAAGGTAAGTAGACCATGAGTTCATTATGACTTGTTCCCTTGTTTTTTTTAATGGTTTAGAACAATTGAGTAACCATTTACGTTTATAATGTATATAAATATGTATGTATGTATAATGTTAATAAAATATATAAATATATATACTTATATATGCAAAGCTCATATGATTATATATTTACAACATATACGATGAGTGTTCATCGATGTCGGTATATACATGTTCATTTACATCTATAAATATGTGCATCATAATGCAAATAGAATAGTACATTTACTTAGTCATATATATATTAAATAGTGATAATGAATAACGTTATTGTTTATGTGTTCACACGTTGACAGAAGCATGTTGAGAAGTATTTGAAAATGGTTATTTAATATTATGGGTATTATGGCAATGAGGTCCATATGCATATAAGTCAGAATTTGCAACCTCTAACTTATGTTATTTACACCTCTATGCGGCATTGACATATCTAATACTATGCTATTTAATTAAATTACATTCACATATTATTGTTTGGTTGTTAAGTCCTGGGTGGAAAAGTGCTCAACCCAATGTAAGTTGCAATATAAAGCCTAAATTTAAAGTGTTCTTGCGCCAACCTTATGCCATAGTGGTCACGCAGCCATAAGCCACAAAGGTGGAAATATTTAGGGACCTAGGTATAATGATAATAATCTCCATCACCAACAAGACTTTAGCTACGGATTTATATACATTTCTTCTATAACTGTATTTAAAACTACTCATATTATGGATTTGGGGGAAACAGTTTGGTAACTGTTTTTCTTGAACTGAATCTTGCCTTCTTCTTACGGGAAGCAATCTTGGGCATGATAGAGGAAGTTGCAAAACTTGAAGGCATAGTTTGAAATGATGCATATGTTTGAAGATGAAACAATTAAAGGCTACATATAAAGAGTTGATGAGTTGGTAAGTATTATGAGAGGTCTTGGTGCAACAGTTAAATAATCTACAGTGGTGAAAAAAGTTATCAGATTGAGCTTCTAGATTGTTAGAGGGTGATCACACAATACTGGTTTACAATTTTTAGGAAATCCTAATTTTTGTTGAAATCGCATATTTTTAGAAAATATAATGATTTAAGCCTTGAAAAGTTTCATTTAAAGGATTCCAATTGAAGAGGGTTTGATCAAACCACCTAGATCAAACCCCCTTGGATAGAACCCCGCTAGTTTTAAACCATGCCTATAACGGAGTCTCCTTTACACCTATCAAAATGCTGATAAAAAACCACTTTTGACTTACCTTTTGAGGGATCAAATGAATTCACTTAAATTTATTTTTTGTAAATATGCAGTCCTTATTATAAGCTTCCCAAATAGTATAATTTTAAATAAATTTAATTTTATTATTATATTTATTTTTTATTTCTTGTGAATGTAGGTTTTTCACCGAAAATTAAAATCTTTGTTCTGCACATGTGGAAAATAGCAGATTATCAAAAACAAAAAATGTATATCAATGCACTAGATATTGAAGTCCTTGATCCAACAAAAAATAAGAATTTTGATACATACAAAAAAAGTTATGTTGTATATAGTTCGCCTATGTCTAAATTGTAATTGGTTTGAATTTGAAACTTGATTAAGGAAAAAATATTCAATAAAACACTATGATTCCAAATGAAAGTGTTAGATACCGTAGTTACAAATCTAAATTCAAAAAAAATAGAATTTTTATCCTTCATGGAAAATTTTTTTATGTTGTATATGCTGAGCATCACTCCTTAAAAATGGTGTTTACTGAAAAAACTAGTTTTCAAAGGAGATGGAAAAAGAAGTGCAATCTAATTCCAAAATTTTTGAAAAATTTATATTTAAAATCTATAGAAAAAATTTCACAAATCACTAGTTTACATCATCTTCAAATTTCTCACAGTTTAGCCACTATACGTACTCGAAAGTGAAGTTTTAGTTAGAAAAAATCAATCCAGTGTCCAGTTTGGCCAAAAATTGTAAACCAGTATTGTGGGCTCACCCTATAGTGAAAAGGTATCTTCTATTAAGGAAACTATTGATATTGACAATTATTCTAGAGATCAGTTGATTGGTACTTTGATTGCATTTGAAATGAGAAAACTGAAAAAAGGTACAAAAGTAGACGGCTTTCAAGGCTGCTAAATTAGAGAGGGTTGAAGATTTAGGTGAATAGGATCTTGATGATTTGGAAGCTAACTTTATGAGGAGGATGAAAAAGGGTGTTGGTAAGTGCAAAGGTAAATTACCTTTTAAATGCTCTAGCTTTGGTGAGATAGGTCATTATGCTTCTAGATGTCCAAAAAGAGCTCTAAACAATAAAAACAAGAAAAATAAATGAAAGATGTTTAAGAAAGCTTACTATGTTAAAGAAGATGCTGGTATTTCTGATGACGAATCTAATTATGGATATTCTGATGATAATGAATGTCTATTTTTGGCTATAAAAGAAGAATCTGGTTCTGCTAACCCTGAAAGTTGTGTGAAGGAAACTATTCTAGAGATAAAGAATAAGGTTGAAGGTACTTTGGTATTTGCTTTTCATGTCAAAGAGGATAAGAATTACTAGGTTTTTGATAGTGGCTACTCTAATCATATGACTAAAGACAAAAGTAATTTTCTTAAACTTGAAAAGTATGATGGAGGATTAGTTAAATTTGGAGATGATTTGGGAGCTAAGATTTGTGGAATAGGTTCAACCAGTTTTGATGGCAAGCATAATATTAATAATGTTTACTATGTTAAGGGCTTAAGAAATAATCTCTTGATTGTTAGACAAATGTGTAGCAAAGGATCGCATAATCTTGTGTTTAAGGATGAAGCATGTGAGATCTAGAAAGGGTTTGGAACTATGATTGTTGCTGGTAAGAGTACAGATGGAAACATCTATCAACTTAAGGGTGTTGATGGTCATTGATTTATGTCTCAGATTAATAATAGTTGGTTATGGCACTAGAGGATGTGTCAAATGAATTTGATAATTTGGCAATAATTGGTTCAGTTCATGCAGTGAGAGATTTACCTAGAATCACAAAACCTATCAATGTTGTTTGTGAGAGTTGTCAATTTGAAAAACAAATAAGGAGTAGCTTAAGGGAAAGGAACAATCTGCTACCAAACTTTTGGAATTAGTGCATACAGATCTTTGTGGTCCTACAAAGGTGAGAAGTCTACAAGGTGATAGATACTTTATGCTTTTGATTGATTATTATTCTAGAATGACATGGGTTGCATTTCTTAGAAAGAAACACGATGCATTCTCCTTGGCAGAATGGCGTTGTTGAAAGGAAAAACATAACTATTCAAGAAGCTACAAGGACTATGATGAAAGAGGCAAATATAGTGGAAGTCTACTAGAGAGAAGCTATTCATACTACTATTTACATACTTAACAGAGTTCAAGCTAAAGCTAAAATCACAAAGACTCCTTATGAGCTATGGTATAGAAGGATTCCTACTATGAAGTACTTTAGAGTGTATGGAAGAAAATGTTACATCAAAAGAGAAGAGGAAAACTTAGGAAAGTTTGATGCAAGGTCTGATGAAGGTATCTTCCTCGGATATTCTATTAGAAGCAAAGCTTACAAATGTTACAAAAAAAGTTTGAGAAAGATAGTTGAAAGTGCAAATGTTAAAGTTGATAAAAATGTATAGAATTATATTGTAGTAGATGGATATGAGTCAGATGAACTTGATTGCAGAGTGAAACCTAGTAAAATATGTTTAGTTTTATGTGTTTTAGGATATAGGACAACTAATTTTCTCCAAGTTTCATTCAAGGAAACCTTAGAGATCTCAATCAAGGGATTAAATGAGGGAAAGAGATCTACAATAAGGTTTCCTAGGGTGTGATTAAAGACTAAAAGGGGGTTTACCACCAAGCTAGGGTTTGGAAAGACAAGAAGTAAAAATGATATGCAAGACTTAAGTAAATGACCTAGAAATGAATTCAAATCAGAATAGTAAACTGGAGATAAAACAAAGGTGCACCTGGAAACTGAAGAAGCTTGAATGAAGGTATGAAATCCTGGAAATACTTATTTTTGTTGCACATTGGAACTCATGCGCCAGTAGGGGCGATTTATTCCCATTTTAGGGTTTTCAACTAAAATCAAAATTTGGAACTGTTGAATCAGGATCTATAGAAAATTTTGGAAAATAGGTAACTGGAACTCATACGCAACAAGTGGAAATTTAGTCTCAGTATTAGGGTTGTTCCAAAACTTTGGTATCCTCTATTTCTTTCTTGTAGCTTCCCTCCTATCAAATATCTCATTCTAAAACACTGAATTCTACTCTATAAGTGAATTTATGTGATCTTGCAAACAAGGTGACAACTTTGACAACTTTTCAACCTTGAAAAATTTTCTCCAATCTTACTCTTCAATGAATCATCAACCTAAATCTGCAAATCAATTATCAAAGATAGGGGAAAACGTTGTTTTGTTAGTGGATAGGGGTTTTCCTTGGTTAAACCCCATTTTCGTAATCAAACCTTGAAACGAATAGAAATAGAATGCAAGAATGATGAATGAACAAATATGAAATGTTGTAACTCACCAAACCCTTGAACAAAAGGCTAAAAACGTGTATGTAATGGTTAGCATGAATGTGGATCTTGACTCTTGCTTGAATGCTATGGATCTTGACTTGAATGCTTGCTTGAATCATAAAACCCTACATCACAAATGTTAGCTCAAAACAAACATGATGCATGATGACTTTGGCATGATGCTTGAATCTTGAATTATGCTCCAAAATGCTTGATAATCACTCTTGAATGTTCTTGAATGCTAGAATTCTTGATCTCAAAAAGTGTTGGATGACTTGTGAACTTGTTAGGAGAAAATGAGTGAAATAACCTTGTATTTATAATTATTTATGCCAAATTTCCCAAAATTACAACACTACAAGCCAACACTAAATATAAGAGAATAAAATCCTGCCAAGAATTGAATTCAAAATTAGGTCCAAGCTAAGCGAGACTCATATGCCAATTGGGGCATATGAGTCCCATTAGGCTATGTTTGGGACACATTTTTCAAGAAGTTCTTAGTTTAATGTGAAATTCATATTCAAGCCCCAAAACTTAGGTGGGATCCATACACCCAAGGTGGCATATGAGTCCCAGATCACTAATCTGGGCCATACAATCCAAAATCATTAATTTAGGATTGGTCAATTGATATATGTTGGGATTATCCTCAGAAAAATGCATTAAATTAGGCTTGTGAATGCAAAATAGGACCAAATAAGGAATAAAGAAGCCCAATTTTAGCAAGGAGGGCCCAAACAAGTGTGAAAATGTAAAGGGATACATTTTACTTCACTACATTTAGCCCCCACTTTAGCAAGAGTAGGAACTTGCTTCAAACTCACACTAAAGTAGACAAAACTTGCATCAAGAGGGGTCCAAAAGTATCGATGCTAGTGAGATAGGACAACATAGATCAAGAAGGTTGCACAAGCCCCCAAGATCAAGATCCTATGGCAAACCAACATAGGCACAAAAGAACACACATGTAGATAATGATATAAGGAGCAATAAAAAGGTAGAAGCATACACTGCCAAAGAAAAACAAAAACAAAAGGGGGTGGATCAAGCTTTGACCATTTTTCTCACACACTATGGATCAGATCTAGGCTGTTTGTCCAAGAAAGTTTACAAGTGGAACATGATGTCCACTATCCAAACAAAACACACACTCATAAGGGCTAGTGGAAACTTAGGTCATCCACTAGGTGAGCCCCCAATGAGACACATACAGACACAGTCGGTATGTGCTCACATAGACAAGCAAGTGGCTATGGGAAAGTCACACCTAAGTCTGAATTCCATATGTACAACCATACCAAAGCTATACCTCGTGATAAATTTGATAACGCACCACGCAACAATGAACTTCAAGCTCTATGAGGCAAGCAAAACTTTGTATGCTTGAAACTCGTGAACAAACAAGATGGATCAACAGGAAAACAAAGTTTGTTATGCAAGGTGGCCATTTAATATAAATTATAAATGTGAAATAGTGAAAGGTATATTCAAAGGATTTTTGCTTAGTTCATGTAAGGTCTTAACTTAGGGAACATTGTGCCTAATGTCTCCAAGAGAGGACCAATCAAAGAATAGAAGATTCACAACTTAGGGGATGCAGTTTGTCACATCAAGCTACTAAGAGGAATATAATATGCTAAGAGAGATCACACTCTTGAGGGACATCACACCAATATCACCACAAAGTGAAAGACACATCGCATGGAGTAAGAAGACTACACTAAGAAGCATGAGTTGCAAAAGAATAATGCCAATGTATGCCCCCACTTTATAGAAATTTTTAAATACCGTGCTGTGAGCAATTACTTTAAAGTAGCAAATGATCAATGCAAACAATAAAGAGGACATGAAAGCTTATTTGGAAAGCCCTATGCTAAGTCATATGTTTCCAAATGAAGTTATGTCATGAAAAAAGGTTGCCCCCAAAATGAAATCCCAAAAAGAACATAAGGGATCCATGGATTTGGGGTCAGTATATCTCTACTAAAATGTTATTAGAGAGCTCATAACTATCATTGTTCCCAAAACACTCATGGAACAAGAAGAACGACACAAAGAGAGTGAAAACAAAGAAAATTCTTTGAGGTCAACATGGAAGATACCTAAATTTCTCAATGCCTTGTGTCATCCGCAAAAGGAAAAAACAAGACAAAGAAAAGATGGATAAAATAAAAGCTTTTGTTTCACAATGGAAGAGACCTAAATGTCTCGACACCTTGTGTCATCCCCAAAAGGAAACATAAGACAAATGAAAAAGGTAAATTATTACAACATAAATAAGAATTTAGGTACAAATAGAGGAATATCACAAATATAGAGGGAGACATCAAACAAAATAGTACAGGGGATCACATTACTCACATGCAATCACACACAAATCATGAAAAATAAAAATAATGTAAAAGACTAGTAAGGCACATGTGAGTCAACCTATAGCAGGTCTTCTGCATCCCAATCTTGTTCATCATATATGGAAGGTGGACAACTAGCCAAAGGGACAACAAGAGCCAAACTAGGGTCATTTCCAAGTTCAACACTCTTCTTAGGAGAATCATCATTTAAGCTTATAGAAGAGGAAAACAATGTATTCAATTCATTATGCACTTATTCATCAATTTTAGCAACCTTATCATCATTATCCAAATTAATCACAATGGGAGGTCGAATGATAATGTCTAAAGAAGGATTTAGCTCCTGTTGCGGTATAGGATCTTGTTGTTGTGGCAAAGAGGGAGACTCATTGTGTGTTGCTTCAGTCAAGTTTGGATGTCGATTTTCTTTGTTGTTTTCTTCGTTTAACCTTTAAGCAAGAGCATGACATCTACACCTATGCTCTCTAGCATTTTTGTTTCATTTATTATGATTTTCATGTTGTGTTTTTGTAGGAGCTGTTTTATCAACCATAGGTTTCTTTTCTTCCCTATGAAGAGGAACGAAAGGAACCATGGGAGTTTGTTCAACCAATTTCTCTTTAGCTTTGTAATCTTGTTTTATCTTAGGAGGCATGATGGGACTGTTTTCATTATTTCTTGGTCTTTTGTAGGAAATAGGAAAAGGATCAATCTTAGGTTGGTCTTGGTATTTTGAATGTCTTTAGGTTCAATCATAGTTTCATCAAGGATAGGAAGCTCAATGATAGGTTAAGGCATGTTTGTAAGGGATAGTTTTTCTATGCATTTTTCCTTGAACTTTTAATAGGATTTGAAAAAGAAGCCATCTCGAGGTTTAATAGGTTCCATAGGCTCAGGCCAAAAGAAAACTAATGAAAAGTTCCCTCGAGAAGACAAAGGATTAAAGCCACTATGGTGTAATGTGAAATTTTCATTATCAGAGGGAAACTTCAAGCATTTATGCACAACTAATAGAACTACTTCCATGGAGCGTAGCCATGGATAACCAAGCTTCACACATAATTCATCTGATATCAAGATGATGGAGAATGAGACATCTAATTTTTTTAGTCCCATTTGTAAAGGAAGGGTGATCAATCCCATCATAGGGCAAGCGAAACCATTATGCTTTTTTATCCATTTTTTCGGTTTTTCATATGTTTCTTGATAGAGTTCATGCACAAGTAAGAATTCCTTAGTGATCACATTCTCTCCATAGATGGGATCAATTAATATCCCATTAGTAGGCTTGTCATTGATTCGACCAACTATATAAAGAGGACCATCAGGTGCATTTCTAATTATATCTTTAGATGTGAAAGCAATGTCAAGAGGCTTTTTAGTTTGACCCTTACAAGGTTGAGTTTTGATTGATGCAATCAAGCCTTTTTAATAGTGTCCATAGGACCTTGTTCAATACCATCCATAGGACCTTATTCAATAGTATCCATGTTTTCATCATCCGTGTCAATATTCATCACATCATTCTTCTTAGTTTCACTAGATTTGACAAATGAAATGTTATTATTAGGCATAGGGTTGGTAAAAAATTGCAAGTTTTGGTTGGGAGAGGCAACAGACTTATTTCCTTGATCATTAACACCTCCAATTTGAAGTCGACCAAAATCAATGAGGTCTTGCACAAGATGTTTAAGATGCTTATAATGTTTTGTATCATGTCCATTTTTTTGATGATAATGGCAATAGGAATTTGATCTAAATTTTAGAGGTAAAGGCTTATTAGGATCATGAGTTTTAACGAGAGGAAAAGTTATAATTTTTTGTTCTAAAAGTTGTGGCATTATGTTATGGAGGGTATAGAATAAGGGAGTGAATTGCCTAGCCGGATCCCCAAATGTGAAAGGAGTTGTCTTCTTTATAGCAGCCACTTGGGTATCGACATGTTGGGTTATTTTAGGGGGGTTAAGTTGAAGGAAGTCATTATTCTATTTTCTAAAAGATTGATAATTGTTTTAGTTTGTGGATTCATACTTTTTAGGTCGGCTAGAGGTGGATTTTGTGTCATGACTACTAACCAAGTTTTGATAATCACAAAGGGAAGTACACAAGTGTATGAAGGAAGGAAACTTCACCATGGTAAGCTTATCTTGTATCTTGTTTTACAAGTTCTCAATGAACATTCATTGAAGGTGAGGATCGAGAATCTTTATGTTGATTTGGCAATAAAGCGATTGGTAGCATGAAATGAAGTCAGTATCTTTTTCATCATATTTTTGCTTACATCTCATCAAATTAATTTTTTTAGGACTATGATGCACTCCAAACAAGAAATAAGGTGTTCTAAAGGATAGTTTCACAAAAATGAAACCTAAAAAAATATGTTTGATTATATGTGTTTTAGGAAATAGGACAACTAATTTTCTCCAAGTTTCATTCAAGGAAACTTTAGAGATCTCAATCAAGGGATGAAATGAGGGGAAAAGATCTAAAATAAGGTGTCCTAGGGTGTGATTAAATACTAAAAGAAGTTAGGGCTTGGAAAGACAAGAAATAAAAATGATATGCAAGACTTAAGTAAATGACCTAGAAATGAATTCAAATCAAAACAATAAACTAGAGATAAAATAGAGGTGCACCTAGAGATTGAAGAATCTTGAATGAAGGTATGAAATCCTAGAAATACTGCTTTTTGATGCACAATAGGACTCATATTCCAATAGGGGTGATTTAGTCCTAGATTAGGGTTTTGGTCCAAAACTGAAATCTGGAACTACTTAATTAGGATCTACAGAAAAAGTCTAAATATAGATATACTAGGACTCATACGCCACAAGTGGTGATTTAGTCCTAGTATTAGGGTTGTTCCAAAACTCTGGCATCCTCTAATGTTTTCCTGTAGCTTCCCTCATGTCAAATATCTGGTTCTAAAACATTGAATTCTACTTTGTAGGTGACTTTTTGTGATCTTGCAAACAAGGTGACAACTTTAACAACTTTGCAACCTTGACAACTTTTCTCCAATATTAATCTTCAATGAATCTTCAACCTAAATTTGCAAATCACACATCAAAGAGAGGGAAAAATGTTGTTTTGTTAGTGGATATGGGTTTTCCTTGGTCAAACCCTATTTTAGTAATCAAACCTTGAAATGAATAGAAATAGAATGGAGGAATGATGAATGGACAACTATATAATGTTGCAACTCACCAAACCCTTGAACAAAAGACTACAAACTTGTATGTAATGGCTAGCATGAATGTGGATCTTGAATCTTGCTTGAATGCTATGGATCTCAACTTGAATGCTTGCTTGAATCATAAAACCCTACATCACAAATGTTAGCTCAAAAACAAACATGATGCATGATGACTTTGACATGATGCTTGAATCTTGAATAATGCTCTAAAATGCTTGATAATCACTCTTGAATTTTTTTAAATGCTAGAATGTTTGATCTCAAAAAGTTTTAGATGACTTGTGAAATTTCTAGGAGAAAATGAGTGAAATAACCTTGTATTTATACTTGTTTATACAAAATTTCCTAAAATTACAACACTACAAGCTGACATCAGATCTAGGAGAATAAAATCCTGCCAAGAATTGAATTCAAAATTAGGTCCAAGCTAAGTAGGACTCATATGCCAGCTGGGGTGTATGATTCCCATTAGGTTAAGCTTGGGATACATTTTTCAAGAAGTGCTTAGTTTAATGTGACATTCAAATTTAGGCCCCAAAACTTAGGTGGGACCCATACGCCCAAGGTGGTGTATGATTTCCAGATCACAAAATTTGGGTGATACAATCCAAAATCATTAATTCATGATTGGTCAATTGATATATGTCAGGATTATCCTTGAAAAGATGCATTAAATTAGGCTCGTGGATGAAAAATAGGACCAAATAAGGCATAAAGAAGCCTAATTTTAGAAGGGAGGGCCAAAACAAGTGTGAAAATGTAAAGGGATACATTTTTCTTCACTACACAGAGAAGTAGAAGAAAAAGATGATGAACAAGAAGTGCAAAATAAAGAGGAAGAAGCTCCAAAGAAGACTCCTAAAACCCCTAAGTATGTGCAAAAGAATCATTCTGAATATCAGATCATTGGAGATAAGAGGAAAGGTGTATTGACAAGAAGCAAAGTTGTTGAAGTTGACGTAAATTTGTATTTACTTTCTAAATTTGAACCTAAATCAGTGAGTAAAGCATGTAAGGATGAGCATTAGATGAAGGAAATGGAAGAACTTATGCAGATAGAGAAAAATTAGACCTTGTAATTGGTCCCTAGACCAACAAACAAAAACATAATTGGAACTAAATGGGTATTTAGGAACAAGTTGAATGAGAATGAAGAAGTAGTAAGAAATAAGGCAAGAATTGTGTGTAAGGGTTAATCACAAGTAGAAGGTATATATTTTGAGGAGACTTTTACTCCTGTGGCTAGGATGGAAGCTATCCAATTTTTTTTGGAATTTGCAGCACATAAATATTTTAAGGTTTATCAAATGGATGTGAAGTCTGCTTTTTTTAATGGAGAATTGAAAGAAGAGGTTTATATGGAACAACCAAAAGGATTTCAGTTGTCAAATCATCTGGATATGGTATGAAAGTTAAAGAGATTGGATAGGTACTTGATACAAGAACGATTCGGTAAGGACTCTGCATATAGTAATCTTTACTTTAAAATTGAGGAAGACAAAATCTTGATAGTAGTTGTGTATGTGGATGATATTATCTTTGGTGGAAATGAGGCTATGTGTAAAAATTTTGTAGAAGAAATGCAGAAAGAGTTTGAGATGTCAATGGTTGGGGAGATGAATTTCTTTCTTGGGCTACAAATCAATCAAAGAGATAAAGGGATTTTCATTTCATAGTCTAAGTGTGTCAAAGAGATGTTGGAGAAGTTTGGAATGGATGACTCCAAACCGGTATGTACTCCTATGGTGATTGATTATAAATTGAGAAAAGATGATGATTCACCTAAGGTTGATCAGAGCAAGTATAGATCTATGATTGGTGGATTGTTGTATTTGACTATTACTAGACCAAATATCATGCATGCAATTTTTCTTGTGGCTAGATTTCAAGAAGATCCTAAAGAAACACATTCAAATATTTAAGAGGAATGCTAGATTATGGCTTGTGGTATCCTGAGGATACTATTTTCACATTAAGTGCTTATACAAATGCAAATTGGGTTGGTTGTGTTGATGACAAGAAAAGTACAAGTGGTGGTGCATTCTTTCTTGGATGTAGATTGATGTCATGGTTGATTAAGAAACAGGACCCAGTTTCTTTATCCACTGTAGAGGCTGGGTGTATTGCTGCAACATCATGTTGTACATAGGTATTATGGATGAGACAGACATTGAAGGATACCAAAATTGTATATAATGAACCTATATCTATCTTCTGTGATAATACAAATGCAATTAAAATTTCATAGAATCCAGTGATGCATTCAAGGAAAAAGTATATATCTATCAGGTATCACTTTTTGAGAGAGAGGGTTATGGAGAATGAATTAAAGCTTGAGTATGTTCTTACAAAGGATCAAATTGCTAATATATTTACTAGGGCTCTTCCTAAGGATACTTTTGAGTATCTTCAAGAGACATTGGAGGTTATTTCCCCTCCTTTCTTGAACTAGATGCATATAGAGATGCATTAGTATAGTGGATCTATGGATCTATCTCTATTTTGTACTAATGTTGGTGGCTACCTCTTAGGGGGAGTAGGTAATGTCATGTGTTGTAATTGAATTTTTGAATTAGTTAGGCATACTCCTAAGGGGAAGTATTCAGAGAAGGTATTTTTTGGTTTAGTTTCAAAGAGGGAGAAAAATAAAAATAAAATTATCCTTTTCCATTGATGTCAAAGGGGGAGAGAGAATCATGTGAAAAAGATCTTATCTACTCAGGGAGAGAGAGAGAATCATGTAAGGTATTAGGAGATATTGTTTAGAGTTGTTGTGTGGTCTTTGGTGGATTTTCACATCTTGTGTTGCCATAAATGACAAAGTGGGGGATTGTTGCAAGAATGATGGTGTTGTCATTGATTTCAACAAAAATTCTATTGATTGGTGTTGTCATTAATGTCAACTTTTGGATGAAGATGTTGAGGATATTGAGAAAATTGTGCAAACGAGGAAAACAAGTTGTGCATGTGTAGTTGAGACCTTGAGGAAGTGTTGTGAGTACATGGAGCTATCCTTTTTGTTGTAGAGTCTAAAGGTGAGTTGGAATGAAGTAGCTAAGATGATGTCTCTGGCACTTGGTTTCCAAGTGCTTTTGAGAAAATTTAATAAATGGAGTAAAATGTGTTGTGCAAGTGTTCATAGTGTGCTTTGATATTGTGCTCTGTATTTTTTTGTGTTGATGCTATTCATGTGTAGATATTACAAGTTATTCAAGGTTTTCAAAGGTTGATATATTTATAATTTAGGTTCATGGGTCATTGTACAGTGTGAGATATTTTCACCGATGTGTGAACTAGTTGTTCAGTGATGTTTTATGTGGCCTGGGAGAGATTTATTTGCTTTGTATTTCTCCATTGTTTGGCTTCAGGTTGTGCAGATTTGGGAAGTCAATTATAATGCTTTTATCTTTTTGTATTCAATTTTTTACTTGATTTGGTGCAATATAGAGTGAGTTCCATCTATTAGTATGCAAATAAGGGTTACTAGTTGTTTTGAGTTGAAGTATTTGTATGATGCGATCTTGGATGAAGTGTTTGATGAATCTTAAGTATTTCATAGATTATTTTGGATTGAGAACTTCAAGTGAATTATGTTATCCAAAACTTTTGGATTTTCAAATTGGTTTAAGAAGCGTGTACTTAATGATTATGGTATTTTGCACAGGTGTTGGCTGACCTTGTGTTTAATACTACATGTGAGGCTTGTGGAGGCATGTTAAAGTGTGTTGGGATCTATTTGGGTCCTAATTTAAGGATTAATGTAGGTTGCCTTTCGTTCCTATCCATCGGGAGAATTTTTGGGTGCCGATCTATTTTGAATTTGTATGTATAACGGCTAGTGGCCAACATTGGAGAATTTTTTTGAGGTAGAACTTGATATAAATCTATATGGTGTTGATGCAAGTGAGTGAAAAAATATTAAGAAGTAAGATAGATGCGAGATTGATGTGAGTGATGTGTGTGATGCAAATTTGAGTAGAGCAATGTGAACTTCATGTTAGGGTTCCTGAAGGTAGTGAGCTAAAGGCATCTAAAATCTTCATGTGAGACCGTGAAAGTGTGCGAGAAATTGTGGTGGAATCCTTGTTGCATTGAGAATTGTTCTCTATGTAACATTCTTCTATCTTCTTGTATTATTTATGTGGCGGTTGACCCCTTCCTGTGAGCCTTTTTGGACAGTGTGTCCTATTCTAGCAGTGAGCCCTTGTGTACCAGTTTTGCTATTACTTATATTGTGAGCTAATCTTCACCGTGGTTTTTCCCTCATTTGGTTTTCCACATAAATCTGGTGTTCTCTTATGTATGGTGTTGTGATTTCAGTTTATGTTATCTACATTTCATGTTTAATTGAACTAACATAATAAGGCTTTAATGAATGCTTGTGGACCTGACTACTATTGAGGGTTTTGGAGGTTTAAATTTCTACAACTAATTCACCCCCCTCTTAGTTGTCTTTTTCATTTCAACACATTCTTTTTCTTTGGAGGTAGCCTTCTATTTTCACTTGATCAGTGTTCTTCAAACCATTGGTAATTGTATTTTTAACTTGTATATTATGTGGTTGAGTAGTTTTGTTGGGGTCTCTCATGCAAATTTATGTGCCATATGTATCTTCAACTGTCAAATTTTTTCCTTTATTTTCCATTTGATTTGAGTAGTGTCATTGGGAAAACTCATGCAAATTCTTTTCTTCTTGATCCTGGTCATCATCTATTTTAGAGGAGGTTTTTCATTTCAATGCTATAACCATCATCATTCAACAATTGTCTACAACTTCATTATGCTTCAATGATGTTAAATTCATGTTACTATTATTTTTGGGACATTTTTTTGGAGGCTTCTTAGTCCTTTTTCATCTTTCTCTCTTTTTCCCATGATATTTTCTCCTTTTCTCCAGTTATGAGAGATTATATTATTTTTACATGGGTACATCTTTAGCCCTTGTTTGTTGAGATCCATTCATGCATTATTTTCTTTGTATGCACTCACTTTTTACGGTTTTTAGCTACTTCTAAAGTTTTCACTTAAAGGGGTGTTAACCATTCACTAGCTACTAATTAATTTTTATTTAATTAATTATTTGTCTAATTTCCCTTTATGCAGTTAAGCTAAAATTCAGAGTATTTTTTATTTTATTTTATTAGTTTGAGTTATTATTAGATCATTTTGTCTCATCATATATGATATTGACATTGGTCATGATCTAATCCATTTATTATCTAGGGTTTTCTCTTATAAGCACTCTCCTTCATTGTATTATTTAATTTTATAAGCTCTTTCTTTTTAAAGAAATCGGAAATCATTATTTACAACTCGCATGCATCAAAGGTGTTCTCGTTTTGATGTTTGATCTTGTTTTGTGTGTTTTTTTCACAAATCTAACATTCATGTGGTGTCCTTAGACCTAAAAGGATTGATAAAACCACTTGAGCGAGCTTGTTAATGTGTCTTGCTTGTTTAGATGTTTAAAAATACCTTCCTCACTTCAAACCAAAAGGGAACACAAAATCCAAATTGAGCCATAGATTTTTTTCATTATATCTTTGTGTGTTTTTAATCATTGAATAAATTGCAAGAACTAAAAAAATCATTAAAACCAAAACAAAATAAAAGTTAAATGCAAAAAATAAGTAAATTGATTATCTTTGTCTTCTCAAATTTAAATTGTTAATGTTCTTGGTCTATATTCTTGAAATATTTTGAAAATAAGTCAATAAATATTTTGGATCTTTGATATATCTTTCTTAAACAAATTTCCCTAAACATAAATATTATATCAAACCCCATTTGATTGTAAAAAAAAATCTTTTAAACTATCATGTAACACATTTGAGTCATTTCCTTGCACTTTTAGGTTATCATTTTGCAAAGAATTATCCTTTTACACATCTAAAATATTTCATTTCACTTTTGATTAGTTTTGATGTGTATTTGATTTGACCTAAAATTATTTTGATCAATCTTTCCACGCTTTTGAGAAATATCAGTTTACTTGAAAATTTCAATATTATAACTCAAAATCTCCACATTTAGATTTTCAGACAATCAGACCTGATATAGAATTATAACATATCTTATTTGATTGAAACATCTTACATTATCTCATGAACTTCACATTGTTATCTTTGAAAAAAGCTTAGAAAATAACAAAATATTTTGGAGCTTTTCTTAATTTGGAAATCAACATATCATTATCAATGATATTATCGAAATATGTTAAAGCTTGATCTAGATCTCTTATCTTTATCTCTAACTTGTCTCTTTTCTTGAAAATTTCTAAGGTGTTAACATATATCATTTAGTGGATACACTATCTCAAGAACTTTGGCAACTCTTGAGTTGTAAGACTTCGCTCCATATCTTTCATTTTTCTTGAGATTCACAAGACTAGTTCAAGTAAGCATATCTATATCTTTATCATCTTGCTTGGACTTACAAGGATATTTCAAGTAAGTATATATTTTATCTATCATATTGTCTGATACTCACAAGGCTAGCTCAAGTAAGCATAATATATATATACTTTTTCTTGGACTCATAAGTCTAGTTCAAGTGAACTATTTCTCTTAATCAATATAATTTGGAGATCTAGATTAACATTCACCTATTTTGGTTGTATCTCATCAAATCAAGCTATTCAAATAGTATCCAATCTTAAAGTTAATTTATTTTATATATTTATAATAATTGCCTATGCCAATCACAAGGTCACAATATAAGAAAATAATGGAATCCCATGAAACTGAGTCAAACATGCAAACAACCATTGGTGGTATTCAACATGATTTGGGAAAATCTTCACAAGTACCCCAAGGTCCATATGAGAGTCTTATTCCCTCATATTCATTGGATATTCACATTGATGAAGATACTAATCAAGACCCAACATTAGAATAATTACAAGAATTTGAACAAGATCATAAAGTAATGAGAGTTATGTAACTTATTCTCATTGAAAATACTAACCACTATCTTTAAATTTTAATTCAAAAAGGTGTTAGGTTACCTCCTAATTTTGATGCTCAAAATCCATTGCAAAACCCTATATAGATATAGTGATGACCAATTTTCCACATACCCCATCATCTCAACCTAACATGTCCAAGGCTCAATGACACTCCTATCAAGAGACATATGATAAATTTACACCTAATTTATCCCATACCATTGCACATTCCACCCCATATACTAATAATCCTAAAATAAAAAACACACCTCCTCCTTCAAATCCATTTAATAATGGGATAGTATATTTCAAAGCCATCGAAAACATATGATCACCACCTAACATAAAATTATCAAAAAACACACAAAAAAATACTCAAGGTGTCAATATTCCTAGGAGGCCACCTAGGCTAAATAATGATCCAAGATGAAAATATACTCCTTTAGGGGATCATATCATGTCTTCTTTGCAAAAATTGGTCCAAGATAAGCTTATTACCTCACCAAAAGTGAAAAAAATTAAGCCTCAATTCAAAACCCCATGGTATAAAGAGAATGAATTTTGTGAATATCGTAGATTTAAAGGTTATAAAACTCTTGATTGCATAAAATTGAAAAATAGTATTCAAGATCTCATAGACTAAGGCAAGGTCAATATTGAGGATCATCATTTTTTGTTGAGTAGTGATGTCAAGATATACACATATCCAATCCTCAAATATGGTAAAGGGAACCCCTCTAACAAATTCGCAACCCCAAGGATGTTAACTAAGTTTTTGTTCCATGTTATTACTTTTAGTTCAAGTAAGAGAATCCAATAATCATGTTTCCACCTTAAATACCAAAGGAAAATATATTGAATGTGTAGTTACCACTTGTATAGGTAAATTAATACTCCAAGGCTACCAATCAAAATCTTTCCCTATATATAACTATAGCCTCTTAGATCATCTAAGAAAAACACCTTCACGAATATCTATCTTGGAACTTTTCCAAATATCCCCTACTCATAAGAAAATCCTAGACAAGGCTCTCCAAGATTTTTTGATACCCAAAAAAAATTATATTAACCAATTCCAAGCCATGGTGGTGCAAAATACCTCTCCTCATCATTTGGCATTTACTTAAAAGGATTGTCCTTCTGTTAATCCATCCCATAATGAAGCCTTATATCTAGAATTATTTTTTCATAAACATAAAATCAAGAGAGTCATGATAGATAGTGGAACATGATAAAAAATTTGCATACTTCAATTGGTAAAACAATTGGGATACTCTAAAGGTATCATTGACTCAAAAAATGTATCACTATAAAGGAATATGATGATGTTGAGTGTGAGTATGAAGGAACAATAAAATTTTCAATTCAAGTTGGTCCCACTATAGTAGACTCCATTTGTCAAGTTTTGGACCTTATTATTCTATATAACATCCTTCTTGGTCACCTATGGATACATTCCATGCAATCCGTACCATCCATTTAATATCATCAATTCCTAAAATCACCCTTCAATGGTAATGTAGTCACTATTTTGGGGGACCATAGTCCTTTTCAATATTGTAAAATATGGAAGGTACATATCACAAATCCAATCAAGTACCCAATAAGCATGAGTTTCTATCCCATTCATCTTATGTTGATCCATCTACTTTAGCCTCATCATCCAAATTGCATAACACCATTCATGAGATTAAGGTCTAATTCAAAGACAATAGATGTGGAGAATGTAACATGGAATGGTATTTTTATGTGGGACAACTTCCAATTTCACCTAAATCATATAGTAAACCAAAGACTACACAATATAGATATTTAACAAGAGTTTCTAAAGAAAATAAAATAATATAATTTTCATGACAGGTTGAGTTGGACAAAGACACTATAGAGATATTTCTAAATAGCTTTATAAAGAAGGACAAGAAGATCTAGTTACCATACCTACTAAAAATTATCTTAAGGATCTTCATCTAATCCAAAAAATGGGTTACAAAGGACAAGGTAGCCTAGGAATTCAAGAACAAGGGATGTTAGAGCCTATATCTATAGTAAAAATAAAAAATTATGGACTCAGTTATGGGTCCCTAGAAAAGGGGTATTTAGAATATGAAGTAGATAAATTTTTTTCTTACAATTGAAACTTCTAATCAAGATATCTTCAATGAATCCTTTATGTATATTTATAATTATTCCAAGAAAATTCATTTTGTATGATTATTTTTGTATCATTTACTTCCAAATCACAATCAAAAGACATTTCACTTGTTTACCTTGAGCTTATAGATTGGAATCAATAAGGACCACCAGTTCTAGATACATTTCAAAATGATGGAGATATTGTTGAATTCATGGGACTAATATAAAATATACCATTAGGAGATCATAAATTTTTTCATCATTGAACTTGATTCTAGGGTATATTTTGGAGAGAAGGCCAAATTTGTAATCCCCCAAAATAGATAATTAAACATAGTGAGGAAATCCCTAAGAAAAAAACATAATGTCTCATTATTAGGAATATCAAAATAGGGAGATTTTGATATGCCTATCATGTATAAACACCAAGAGAAATCCTCCATATTAGTGGAGGAATCAAAAGAAATAAATACTAGTGAATCCCAAGATCCTAAAATTACATTTTCTGAAGCATCCCTATCATCACAAGAAAAACAACAATTCACAATATTCTTTCAAATTAAAAGTGTGAAATTTTCTCGATCTTATGTACACATGCCAAGTCTAGATCCTACATTATTTGCGGGTCATCTAATCATATTTCCAAATACAAAACTAGTTAAAAAATATACAAGATACATCCCCAAATAGCCCTATTAGTCAAAGATGCTTTGAAAGTTGCTAGATGTGGGATTCATAAGGCCTATTGATTATCTAGAATGGGTCTCTAATCTTGTCTTAGTTTCAAAGCTCATTAGGGGCATTCACATATGTACCAATTTTAGAGACTTGAACAAGGATTGTCCTAAAGATGATTTTCCCTTACCTAAAATAGGCATGCTTGTGGATTTAACTGTTGGGTATGAAATCATCTTCTTTATATATGATTTTTTAGGGTATAATCAAATATGTATCACTCTTGAAGATCAAAATAAAATGGATTTCAAATTTCCTTGGTGAACCTATTATTGTAATGTAATGCCCTTTGGCCTAAATAATTTTGGATCTAGCTATCAAAGAGCCATAAAAATAATATTTCATGACCTTTTTCATACCATCATGGAAGATTATGTAGATGACCTACTAAGAAAATATATCACAAGAGAAGTTCATCCAACGGTCCTTGAACAAACTTTTGATAGACTTGAATAATATCAAGTGATATTAAACCCAAAAAAGTGTGTTTTTGGTGTCACTTCTCAAAAAGTCTTGGGTACATCATCTCTCATAGAGATATTGAAGTGGATCCTACTAAGGTAAAAAAATAGTTCAAATGCCTCCCCCCAATAACTTGAAATAATTGCATAGTATCCAAGGTAAACATCAATTAGTAAGACATTTCATTTCCCAATTAGCAGAAAAATACCATCCTTTTACCCATCTCTTACATAAGAATGCCACATTTTAACGGGATGAGAAATATCAAAAAATATTTCAACAATTAAAATATTATCTAGCTTCACCTCTAGTGTTGATGTCACCCATTTAGGGGATACCTTTTCTATTATACATATTTGCCACTTCAACTTCATTAGGTTCTCTTCTTGCACAACATGATGAATTAGGAGAGGAAAGAGCTATCTATATTAGTCATATATTGGTTGGATATGATCTTAACTATACTCTAATTGAACAAGCATGTTTATTTGTTATTTTTGCATCACAAAAATCATGGCATTACATTCTTAATAATTAAACAAAGCTTATCTCTAAGGTTGATCCATTAAAATACCTTTTATCTAAGGTTGCACCTATTAGCCATATATAAAAATGGGTCATGATCCTAAATGAATTTGATATTAAATATGTGGATCATAAGGATATCAAGGGAGAATCAACGATGATCAATTAACAAATACACAGATAGAGGTAGACCACCCATTAATTTCATAATTTACAAATGTAAGTGTTTTCACACTTAGTTCACCTCACTTGTGGAAGTTATACTTCTATGGATCATACACTCAACATGGATCAGAAGTTGAAGCTTTTCATCACTCCACAAGGAGAATGTATCTAAAAATCATATCGATTAGCCTTTCCTTGTATACATAACATGGTTGAATATGAATTTTTAATCATGAGAATTAGGATGGATATTAAATGGCACATCAAGGAGTTTCAAGTCTATGGAGATTCACAATTAGTCATAAGGAAAGTAAATGATGACTATCAAAGAAAAGATGAGAAATTGCTCCCTTACAAGAGAATGGTGGATAACTTTATTTTATAAAGTTTTAGTCATATCTTTTGAATGAATCTCAAGGTTGAAAAATAAACCAACTGATGCCATGATAACTATTGTCTTTCTTCTAGATACGCCTCATAATGTCCAACATGGTGAGTTCTTGGTAGAAAAACTTTTGATTCCAACTTTCAATGTTCTATAATTTGAATTGGTATGCAAACTTGTTGGTCCTAACTCCCTATGGTATCATTATGTTTACACATACCCTCATCACAAAACCCTTCCATCCAATCTATCTAATACCCAAAAGAAAACATATATGTATCATTTCTCTCATTTTGTTATCCTTGGTGATATATTATATCGAAGGAGTCTCAATGGTATCATCCTTAGGTGTCTAAACTTGGAAGAAGGTAAAAATTCATTACATGAGGTTCATGGAGGGATTTGTGGGGAAAATTCTAGTAGTCCTATCCTTATTAAAAAAAAAATGTGAACATGCTACTATCAACCAACTATGGAACAAGACACCTTGCAATTTGCTAAGAAAATTTTCCAATTCCAACAATATGGAGATTTGAATCATGTTCTTGATCAAGAGTTACAACCAATAACCACTCCTTGGCCTTTCTCACAATGGGTAATTGACTTCATAAATAAATTTATCCCCCTTCATTATATGGTCATAAGTTCATTATCACTACCATTGAGTATTTCACAAAGTGGATAGAAGTTGTCCCATTATCCAATATTATCAAAAAATAAATAGAAAAATTTATCTTAAATTGCATTATTTGTTGCTATGGTATACCCCTTACCATCATTACTGACAATGGTAAGCCTTTGAAAAATCAAGATGTCCCTGATCTTTTCCAACAATTTCATATCCAACACCATTGTTCCACTCTGTATTATCCACAAGGTAACAATCAAGTTGAGGCCTCAAAAAAAACACTACTAAAAATCCATAAAAATACAATCAATAAAGCTAGTTGTGACTAGAAATTGCAACTTAATAATGACTTGTAGACCAATCATAGTAGTATTTGCACACCTACAAGAACCACTCACTATTCACTTGCCTTTTGTACTAAATTTGTTTTACCTATCGAGTTCAAAATTACTTCCCTAAGGTTTTCTTTTTAACATCTCATTTATGATGATGAGTATCAGGTGTCTAGATTGCATGAGCTCAAACTACTTGATGAAAGACGTCTCAATGCATTAAATCACTTACAAGCTTATCAAAATTTCCTTTGTCATAATTACAATAAAAAGATAAAAATATAAAAATTTGAATGGACCTTATCCTAAAAGAAAATCAAAGCAATCAACAAGACTGAGACAATAAAGGAAATTTGAGCCTAACTAGTTAGGACCTTTTGTTATCATGGAGGCCTATGGATCTGTGGCTTATCAACTTGCCACACCTAAAGGTGAACCTTTAGAAGAATCTATCAATGTTATTCATCTTAGGAGGTTCTTTGCTTGACCCTCAAAGTATCTTAATAGTCTTTTGTAACATATACATATGGTTTATAATAAACTTACTATTGTTTCACTTATCCACCTATCTATTAGTATCTCCTGTTTCACCAAACTACCTATTATATCCACTTTTCTATCTCATAATAAATGATCCTATACCCAACTAGGGGCACTTGTCCTTGACCTAGTCATTTTATTGGATCTATTTCAATATCTTGAGAGTACAATTTACACTCACATCACCTACATTTATCAATCAAATAAAAATGAACCAAGAAAAATATAAAAAACATCATGCTTTCATGAAAATAGTAAGCAAGAGGCTACTACTAAGCTAAGTCTATTTCCTGCATAGATTTTTTTTTCTAATCTATCTTCATCTATTTATCATTCAATCAATCTAGGATTTAATTAAAATATCTCCTACAATGGGCCCTATCTAAAATTGAGCTTATCTTTTGTTAAGAGATTTTATGGTTGTTTTTTTTTCAACAGGTGTAATGCACCCATATTATTAGGGGTAAATGCTTTTGACCGGAGCTATGAACTAGGTACAAGAAACCACAAGAAACAACCAAACCCATGAGTGCAAAGGCCCAACGAAGGCACAAGGCCTATGAGCACTATGGCCTAGCGAGGGTTTGAACCCTAGTGGCCATCACTACAACCAAGTGACTTGACCATCAAACCATGCCCTTATTGGTAGATATTATGGTTGTTGACTTGTTTTTTAGTGGGTATTTTTCCTTGTTGATTTATATTTTACCTCATTCTTGTGCTTGCTCGACACCCCTTGATCTTTCCATAACTTGGTGTGTTTAGAGAAGATTGGAATGAGGCATGGTCATTATTTTTGTTCATCATATTTGTGAGATGTTCTTGTAGTATGACCATGGTGAATACTTACCTTTTGCGTGATTGGGGTATCTTCTTGCATAAATAAATTGTTGAAAAACAATGTGAAGGAAAAATACAATGTGAACTTATGCAAGTGAATTTAGATCTGAAAATCAGATTACCAAATCAGAAATAAACATGTGATTGTAGAAAACATCACAATATAAAAATCAGCAACCAAAATGAGACGCCAGATTTACGTAGAGAAACCCTTTTAGGAAAAACTCCACCCGAGAAAAGAGGACAAGTATATTATTAATCTTCAAATGAGAGTAAACAATAATACACTCCACTACTTATTTCTAATCAAACCAGAAGCACCCTATTACCTACAATAAATCAAAATGAAACTACCATCCCATGGCTCCAATTTATAGAAATTGTGGGAGGTAAAACCATGAATGGTAAACCAAAACAAGAGTTACAAAACCGCTTGCAAAAACCCACGCCCCTCTTCTTGGACATCAAAAAGAAAATAAAATATTAATTGGATATCCAAGACTCCAACATGGGTGCCAAACCCATATCCTATCCAACTCCTTCCTTTCTGAATGCTTGAGTGACCTTTCAACTTCCCAATGGAACACCAACAAACACCTTTTCTTATCCAATCTTGAATTCCCACTCCAAAACCTTTCATATTCCATTTTGGAAACCTAGAAAGATTCCTTATCCATATTTGATGTGTAACCACCACCAAAAATAAATAAGCTCTTTAAAACGTAATCACAACATGCCAAAATTTAATATTTTTCTCATGTCCCCTGGAACACTTTCCAAGGAACATGGAGACATACAAATGAAATAGGATTACAAGGTTAATGTCACCTTCCCCTAACATTCTACCACTTGAAATTATACATTGTAATTATATTCAAGAGATACAAAACATAAAATCAAGTACAATGATCAAGGCCCATGGCTTTCCTGCACCAAGAGAACTTAATCATGGTCACTGGCTTCGTAAGAGAATTTAGAAACATTATTCAAAGTGTCAATATTTTCTATCAATACCTTACCATTCTCAACCATCTCTCACACAAAGTGATACTAAACATCAACATACTTAGTACAAGCATGATACATAAGATTTCTGGTCAAACAAATTGCACTCTAACTGTCACATCCAATCCTCATTATCCTGCAATCTAAACCAATACCATTACCTAGCCTCTATAACCATACCACCTCCTTAGATGCATGTGTAGCATCCATATACTCTACTTAAATGGTGGAAAAAGTAATTGTGGACTGCCACTTACTCATCCAACTCACTACTCCTCCAAACAAAGTAAATACATAGCCACTAGTGGAACTTTGACTATCTAAGTCACCTGCCTAGTCTGCATCAACAAACCCTTATATGTCCAATGAATTGACCACATAATCGGTACCATGATAAAAAAACAATAATAAAAAGTACCTCACAAATATCTAAACACCTTCTTCACAATTTAAGTCCAATGCTCTCTACTAGGGTTATACATAAACTTGCTTAGAACTCCCATAGCTTGGGCTATATTTGGTCTAGTGCTAACCATTACATACATCAAACTACCAACGAAACTAGCATAAGAAACCATAGACATATCCTCAAAACCATCATCAGAATTAGGACACATATCTAAGCTCAACTTAGTACCAACTGGAAATGGAATACTAACTAGCTTATAGTCATGCATATTAAACCTCTACAAAATGGTATCAATATACTTACTCTGACTTAACCAAAGCTTTCTATGAACTTGATCTCTTCTCATTTCCATTCCAAGAATATATTTTGTAGCTCGCAAGTCCTTCATATCAAATGTGCCAGAAAGTTGTGCCTTGAGCTCACTAATCATCATCTTGTTGTTACCTAAAAATAACATATCATCAACATATAAAGCAATAATTAGAATCTAATCATCAATAACCTTAATGTGCACACAATGATCCTTCTCGTTCCTAAGAAAACCAAAATTCAATGAAAAATCATCAAAACTTAGGGTACCACATCCTGGGTGATTGTTTCAAACCATAAAAAGATCTCTTCAACCTGCAAACCAATTGTTCTTTTCCTTTCACAATAAAACCATCATGTTTTCACATATAAATTTCCTCCTCATGATCCCCATTATTTTTAACATCCATTTTATCTATCTCAAAATCACAAGCAACAACAATAGGCAATAGAATCTAATAGATGCTAATTTAGCAACAAGAGAGAAAATTTCACCAATATCAACTACCTCTCTTTGGGAGTAGCCCTTAGTCACTAATTTGGACTTGTACCATTCTAATTGACCATCTGCTCTAAATTTTTTTTTAAATACCCACTTGCATCTAATGGGCTTCTTTCCTTTGGGAAAACTAACAAAAATCCAAGTTTCATAACTATCCAAAGCCATCATCTCCTCCTGCATGGCCTACAACCAAGACTCACTTTCCTCCAAAGAGAGAGCCTCCTTGTAGGATCTAGGTTCATCATCAATACTCAATAAATAAAATTTTGAATGAACAAGACAACTAAGAGGGGGGGTGAACTAGTTGTAGCAAACTAAACCTTCAAAACCTTCAATAGTAATTAGATCCACAAGCATTCATTAAACCCTTATTTTGTTAATGTGATTAAACATGGAATGTAGATAACAAAAACTAAAATAACAACACCATACACAAGATAACACTATATTTACATGGAAAACTAAATGAGGGAAAAACCATGGTGAGGATTGGTTCACAATATAAGTAATTGCAAAATTAGTACAAGGGCTCACTGCCAGAATAAGACACATTGTCCAAAAAGGCTCACAACCAGGGCTCACTGGGCCACAAAAAGAAATACAAGAAGATATGAGAAGAATGTTACACAAAAAAAAAATTCTCAATGCAACAAGGAATCCACAACAATGCTCTGAAAATCTCATAGCCTTGCTTGAATGATTTCGAATGCCTTCAACTTACAACCGTTAAGAACCCTAACACTTGAAATTTGCATTGCTTTACTCAAATTCACATCACACACATCACTTGCATTGATCTCGCATCTATCTTGCTTCTCACTTTTTTCATTCCTTCAACTCACAACAACAACACACTTATTTATATCAACCTTAGCCTCAAAAACCTTCTCCAATGTCGGCAACTAGCTGTTATACATACAAATTCAAAATAGGTTGGCACCTAAGCATTCCCCCGGTGGATAGGAATGAAGGAAACCTACATAAATCCTTAATTAGGATCCAAATAGATCCCAACACACCTCAACACACTTTTACAAGCCTCACATGTAGTGCTAACACAAGGTCGGCCAATACCTGTGTTAAATACCATAATCATTAAGTGCATGCTTCGTTAAATCAATGTAAAGCTTTCATACAAAATAATTCACTTGAACACGATCTAGAATAATCCATGAACTACTTGAGATTCATCAAATACTTCATCCAAGCTTGCATCATACAAATACTTCAACTCATTACAACTAGTAAACCTTATTCGCATATTGACAAATGAAACTCACTCTGTACTACAACAAATCAAGTAAAACCTTGAATATAGAAAGATAAAAACATTATAAGAAACTTCCCAAATATACACAACCTGAATCCAAACAAAGGAGAAACATAGAGAAAATACATTCTCCCAGGCCATAGAAAACATCACTGAAAAACTGGTTCACACATTGGTGAAAATATCTCACTTCGTACAATGATCTAGAAACCTAAATTCTGAATATAGCAACCTATGAAAACCATGAACAACATATCAAATCCACATAGGCATATGATCAATACAAAGGAAACATGGAGCACAATACCAAAGCACACTATGAACACTTGCACAACACATTTTACTTTGTTTATCAAATTTTCTCAAAAGCATTTGGAAACCAAGTACGAGAGACATCATTTCATCTCGTTACTTCATTCCTACTCATCTTCAGATATTGCAACAAAAATATAGCTCCATGTACTCACAAAACTTCCTTAATATCTCAACTATACATACATACCTACATCAACCTGTTCTCCTCTTTTTCATAATTTTCTCAATATCCTCAACATATCCATCATGCAAAAACTTCCCTGACACACATTTTACATTAATGACAACACCAATTAGTAGAATTCTTGCTAACATCAATGGAAACACCTTCATACTTGCAAAAATACCCCCCTTTTTTATTAATGGAAACACAAGATGTGAGAAAACCATCAAAGACAACACACACCTCTTTTTTTCAGATTAGATAGCCTACACAACATTCTTGCATTCACTCCCCCTAAGTAGATAAAAATTTTCACATGATACTTTCTCTCCCCCTTTGACATCAATGGAAAACGATAAAAGTTTTGCATTATTCTCCCCCTTTAACACTAAACTTGAATACCTGCTCTGAATACTCCCCCTTAGGAGTACACCCAAATGATTCAACAACTCAATGGAAACACATGGCACTACCTACTCCCCTTGAGAGGTAGCCACCAACACCAGTCCAAACAAGATATAGATCCATAGATCCACTAGATTGATGCATCTCTATATGCATCTAGTTCAAATAGGGAGGGGTAATCACCCCCAACTTCTCCCGAAGATACTCAAAAGTAACCTTAAGAAGAGCCTTAGTAAATATATCAGCAATTTGATCCTTTGTAGGAACATACTCAAGCTTCACTTCATTCTCCATAACCTTCTCTCTCAAAAAGTGATACCTAATATGATATATGCTTTATCCTTGAGTGCATCACTAGATCCTTTGAAATGTTAATTGCACTTGTATTATCACAAAAGATAGAAATAGGATCATCATATACAACTCTGATATCCTTCAATGTCTGTCTCATTCACAAAACTTGTGTACAACATGATGTTGTTGTAATATACTTAGCCTTTGCAGTAGATAAATAAATTGAACCCTGCTTCTTGCTCAACCATGACACCAATCACTGGGGCCAAATCCCATTCACCACCTTCATCACGATACTGCTTTTTTGAATTTTGATTTCCTTGTGAATTACTTTCTTGGGGAATTTCGTACAATACCTTTTTCTCTACCATTTTTATATATAATATTATATTTAATATTAAATATAATAAATATTAATATTTCCTAGTTATATTAAAATTTATCATATATTATATTATATATTAAAATCTTAAATATATATAAATATTTATTTGATATTAATATTTCTAATTAAAAGAAACGGATATCCATTTTTAACTTTAAAAAATGGCTATTTGTTTTTATTAGATATACATTAGTAAAAAATATCCATTTTGCTTCAATATTTCTTTGGGATTTGGCTTGGGGTGTCTAACTTGAAAAAGTCAACTACCCCAATGTGTTTAGAGGGGTTGAAATGGTTTTTCGAACTTCACCCTTCATACTGATGACTTTTTTTCATCCGAATTTGATGAAACAAAAAGGTTTTATTCAATAAATTGTCAAAATTCTACCAATATAAGACATGCTTTATTTTGAATTTAATAGATAATTATTATTGATTTTCTACATGCACTATGTGTAAAGTCTTGATTGATAGGTTGATTAAAAAACACCTATAACTTTTAAATGGTTATATATTTTTTGAATCCAAAAGATGAGTCACACTCTATGCTTCACAAACTATAGTTTTAAAAAAATAGAGTTTCATAAATTTTTTACCAAGTCAGGGTGGCCGAACAAATGGTTTTTAATATTTTTTAAAATTCTTACTAGAAAAATCATAACTAATTATTTACTTTCAAAACAATTAAAAATATATATATGTGTCACATCTAGACATGTATCCTCCACTTATATTGAAAGATTAATATATATATATATATATTTGCTCATACTTAGGGTGGGTGGACAAACACCTTTTTATTTTTTTCCAAAATTTAAAGTACTACTACATTGAAATTTTAAATTTTCACCAAATCAAATTACTTTTTTTTTCCAAAAAAGGCCTAGTAGCCTACAAACTACATTCAATTTTCTACAAATTATATTCTTACATGTTTTCTAAATTATGTTAATAGCCTATTCAAATTCTTATGTGAAGTTGCTTAAGTCTATTTTTTTGTAATTTCATTACCACTTAGAGGTCCTATTTGGCCCATCATGATCCTGCACTGACCTTGGGGTTAACACCTTCATACCAACCGATACTCATTATCAATACCACAATTTTTTCTATTGCTACCTTGGGGAGTATGTGGTTTTGTGAATCTCTTGATCCCCTATAAATAATTTTATTTTTTTCTTAGAATTGCATAGGGTATCAAATCTTTTTTATTTTTATTTTTAAAATCTACAACAACAACCAAATAGTCAAAGGAGGGAATTATTTTCCCTTAGGCCCTAGGGGCTAAAATAGATCAAATTTTATGTCATTTTTTATCTCTCAAGATTTTTAAATCCAATAGTGAGGTCTATTTTGTCCCAAATGGGTTATTTTTTAAACCTCCCCATAAAAATCTCATGGTGAATACAAAAAAAACTCTTTTCCAAATAGTTTTCAAGCCTTAGATCTACAAAAGTAATTAAACATTTACAAATCCTAATCCCCAAATGTATTCTCACAACATACAAAACATATCTCATACCTTGTAATATCTGAAATATTTTCAACAATATCATGAATTCAACTTTGCATCAAATCTACTGAAACAAGGGCTAAACAAAAATAAGGATCTCTCACCTCCCTCAACCACAACCATGAATGTAATATCTCATTAGGAAAGTACCAAGTTAATCACACCGTTTCCTACATAACTACATGAGAGAAAAACATGTGTACAAGCTTATATAATAATCATAATGGAAAGATCAAAGGCATACCACAAGTTGAGAAAATCCTAAAGAGGAAAAATTCACCCTCGAAAAGCATCTTTAGTCAATGTACTATACAAAAATAAAAATATAACAATTTGGTTATAGAGTCTCAACTAGCCAAGAAGTCAACCTTAATTACTAAACATGTGCTTACTTTTATAGATTCAAGCTCACATAAAATAACCAAGTGGTAAGGTAAATCCATGTGTCTACTAACCATTAGTGCATAAAATCATTGACCCCAACATTTAGTTTTTGGCACTAAGTTATACCAATATTAAATATTTTTCTCATGTGTAATCTACACATAAAATTCTAACCAATATCACACACAATTTTACAAGAGAATCTAATTATATATTTAATGTGGTTAAATGCATATTAATTAAAAATAATTCTATACAACATACTTTTCATAACGATTTTTCCTTAATATTATTATATTTTTTACTTATATTTATTTCAATTTTCTATCTTTAAGAGTAAGCACTTATAAAAACCACAATTAATTTATCAAAAAATATAGAAATATTAAATATAATTAAATAATAATATATTAATATTAAATATAACTAAATACATATTTGTAGTTAAAATTGAATTTAATTTTTTTTAAACTTATTATTAAACTTAAGATAAATGATTATAATTTATTATAAAAATAAATGATTGTAATTTTTTTACATTTATTTTAAAATTAATTATTACTTAAATAGTATTCTAAAAATGAATTCATATTTTTTATATTATACCAACTAAACAAAGTGTTTTTGGGTTGTTTATGTTGTTATTGATCTATAATGTTGTTGAATGCACAAGACAATTGAGAGGGGGGGTGAATCAGTTATACATTAAAATACCAAAACCCTCAATAACATTCAAATTTGCATTAGTCCATAAACCCTTAATACTATTATCATGCATTAGCATAATGTAAATATGAGAAACAATAATGAAAACGCATCCAAACACACGAGAACACCAAATTTATGTGCAAATTCGCCCCTCTGTGCCCTAAAAAAGGGTGAATCTGCCCTGAAAAAGGGAAAATCTGCCCCTCTGTGAGGGCATAGTCTCTCCAAAAGGGGGCATATTCACCCCTCTGTGCCCTAAAAAAGGGCGAATCTGCCCTGAAAAAGGGAAAATTTGCCCCTCTATGCCCTAAAAAAGGGTGAATCTGCCCTGAAGGGGGCATATTCGCCCCTCTGTGTCCTAAAAAAGGGTGAATCTACCTTGAAAAAAGGGAAAATTTGCCCCTCTGTGCCCTAAAAAAGGGAAAATTTGCCCTGAAAAAGGGAAAATTCACTTCTCTGTACCCTAAAAAAGGGCGAATCTTCCCTGAAAAAGGGCAAATGTGCCCCTCTATGAGGGCATAATCGCCCCAGAAGGGGGCATATTCGCCCCTCTGTGCCCTAAAAAAGGAAGAATCTACCCTGAAAAAGGGCAAATTTGCCCCTTTGTGCCCTAAAAAAGGGAGAATATGCCCTGAAAAAGGGCATATTCTCCCCTCTGTGCCCTAAAAAAGGGTGAATCTGCCCTGAAAAAGGGCAAATTCGCCCCTCTGTGAGGGCATAGTCGCCCCATAATAGGGCATATTCGCCCCTTTGTGCCCTAAAAAAGGGTGAATCTGCCCTGAAAAAGGGTAAATTCACCCCTCTGTGAGGGCATAGTCACCCCAGAAGGGGGCATATTCGCCCTTTGTGCCCTGAAAAAGGGAAAATTTGCCACTCTGTGCCCTAAAAAAGGGCAAATTAGCCCCCTCTATGCCCTAAAAAAGGGCAAATTCACCCCTCTATGCCCTAAAAGGGCAAATTCGCTCCTCTGGAGGGCATAGTCGCCCCAAAAGGGGGCATATTCGCCCTCCCCTAAAAAGAGCAGGAAAATTCGCACTAGAATCGGTTGCCTTGAAAAAGGGAAAATTCACCCCTCTGTGCCCTAAAAAAGGGTGAATCTACCCTGAAAAAGGGAAAATTCGCCCCTCTATGAGGGCATAGTCGCCCCAGAAGGGGGCATATTCACCCCTTTGTGCCCTAAAAAAGGGAAAATTTGCCCCTTTGTGCCCTAAAAAGGGTGAATCTGCCTTGAAAAAGGGCAAATTCGCCCCTCTGTGAGGCCATAGTCGCCCCAGAAGGGGGCATATTCACCCCTCTGTGCCCTAAAAAAGATGAATCTGCCTTGAAAAAGGGAAAATTCGCCCCTTTGTGAGGGTATAGTCACCCCAAAAGGGGGCATATTCGCCCCTCTATGCCCTAAAAAAGGGTGAATCTGCCCTGAAAAAGGGAAAATTTGCCCCTCTGTGCCCTAAAAAAGGACGAATCTGCCCTGAAAAAGGGAAAATTTGCCCCTTTGTGCCCTAAAAATGGATGAATCTACCCTAAAAAAGGGCAAATTTTCCCCTCTATGAGGGCATAATCGCCCCAAAAGGGGGCATATTTGCCCCTCTGTGAGGGAAAATTTGCCCCTCAACAAAAATTTGGCAAACAAACATATCCAGTTCCCAAATCCAACTGGTGAAACCAATCCCATCATATCTTTCAATCCAATCCTAATTCTGAGCACTCGTTCACTTGTTCTTAGTACTCGTTCATCTATTTCGAATCTTCCTCCCCTCATTCTGAGAGTCATTCATCTATTCCGAGCACCCATTTGCCCATCATCAACACTTTTCTAAAAGTCATCATTTCATCACCAAAATCACATAAGTGCCACTTAGAACATCATTAGATTCCATATCAAGCATCAAATCATCCATCCCAATCACCTAGACTTCATTTTGAGAATTTTGATTTTTGTGCCGAAACTTCCAGAGGCCATAACTTTTGACTCGGGTGTTCGTTTGAGCTGAAATTTTATGAGTGGTTGTGTTATGAGATGGCATGTGGATTCCCAATGACTAGAAGTCCCTTGAATCTCATTTCACCACATTTTTGGGGCCTCAAACTTCCATCCTAACCCTCAAAATAGCAATTTAGTGTTTTTTTTTAGTTTTTGAAAAATCATTTTCGTTAATAACTCAGAATGCATGTCTCAAATTTGGGATGTTAGTTGGAAATTCATCCTATCTTGGTTTTGGGTATTTTTTGGGAAAAAACTGAACTCTCAAAAGTATGTCTATGAATTTTCCTAAAATGGAAAAATTTTCCAATTTTTGAAAATTGCCAAATCTGGAAAAATTTGATTATCAGCACCTTATGTTCTATAAACCCCAAGATTTGGTGTAGAATCAATCCCATCACATCCTCCAATCATTCTAAGCTTCAACCCAATCCTAATCTAAGCTTTAATCTAATCCCAATTTGAGCTTAACCAAAACCCTAATATGAGCTTTAGTCATTTCAACCTTTCATTCATCCATTCTGAATAGTTGTTCTCCCTTTTCAATCATTTGTTTACTCGTTTTGTGTAAACACTCATATATTTCAAACCTTCATCTATCGATCATCCATTTACTCGTTTTGAGTAAACATTCATCCATTTCAAATCTCCTTTCATCATTCTGAACTCTCATTTTGTCATTCTGATCATTCGTTTACTCGTTCTGAGTAAAAATTCATCCATTTCAAACCTCCTTTCATCATTATGAACTCTCATTCTATCATTATTATCATTCGCTTACTCGTTTCAAGTAAACATTCATCCATTTCACACCTCCTTTCATCATTCCAAACTCTCATTCAATCATTCGTTACTCGTTCCGAGTAAATGTTTAATCATTTTAAACTCTCGTTCAACAATCCCGATCAATCGTTTACTCATTCTGAGTAATATTTCATCTATTCCAAACCTTCATCTTCTCATTCCGTGAATCATTCATCCATTGTGAGAAATCGTTTACTCATTTTGAGTAGTTGTTTATCCCTCTCGATCATCTATTTACTCGTTCCGAGTAATCTTTCATTTATTCTGAACCTTCATCTTCTCATTCTGAGAATCATTTATCCATTGCGAGCAATCATTTTCTCATCTTGAGTATTCATCATCCATTTCTCCAATCAAATCATCATTTTCCCCATCCAGATCCCTTGAACTTCATCTTGAGTTATTATCCAAATTGGCCTAAGTGTCTGATCTGATCGTCCTCATCAACATCTGCTTAGGATTGTCATCCATCCTAAGTTAATCATTATCATCAGCCCAGTCAATCCATTTTCAATCTCAAAGGGGATTTGGTGTTGCAATCGTTCGTTTATCCTTTAATCTGATCAATCAGTATCCTGCGTCACCTAGGGTAATCTTTGAATAGGGTTTATAGTTCCTTTTGTCATTCTCTCTGATCCATCATTCGATCTTATCAATCATTGACCAATCCAATCCAATCCAATCCAATCCAATCCAACCCGATCCAATCCAATCCAACCCGATCCAACCTGATCCAATCCAATCACCTTTGACCCAATCAATCTACTTTCATCTCGAAGTAGATTTGATGTCGTAATCATCCTTTGATAATCAAATCCAATCATCATAATCAATCCCATCACTTCATCCAATCATCCTAATCTAAGCTTTAATCCAATCCCGATCTAAGCTTAACCTAAATCCCAATTTGAGCTTTAGTTCATCCCCATCCATAATCTTTGATCCATCCTCTTTATCCTTTCATCGTCATAAATCCTTATCCTCCATCAATAGTGGTCAAGGGAAACCCTAATTATGTTGACAATGATAATGAAAGTCTTGTCGATCAAGAATAATATGACTTAGATCCCCTTGACACTATCATTGCTAGTAAGCTTTCTCCACCCACTTTCCAAAATCCAATCACCCCTTCTAGTTATCCTGTTATGTCTTCATCCATGCCTAATCATGTTGCTTATGTGACCTTTGACAAGGGATATCCATCATATCCTTCGTCTACATCGTCCTCTTATCCTAGTTTTCCATCACAATACTCCTATCCTAATCCCCTGCCCACATCCTCCTATCTCAATCCTTCATCTGCATATACCCACTACCCCAATCTTCCATACCAATCTTCTCACCCTAATCCTACATTCACACCTTCCTATCCTAATCCAACATTCACACCTTCCTATCCTAATCCAACATCCACACCAACCTATCTTAATATAACATTCACACCTTCCTATCCTAATCCAACACCTGAACCAACCTATCTCAATTCGCCACCTCAATCTTCCCATCCTAATCCACCATCCCAATACCCTTACTACAATCCACCACCCATATCCTCATGTCCTAATTCACCATTCCAATAACCCTATCTTAACCCTTCATCTAATCTTAATCCCCCATCTATTCCCAGTCCTATTCCCGCATCTAATCCTAGTCCACCAATCCATAATCCTTCATCTACTCCTACCACGCCACCTCAGCCTACAGTATTCAATTTTCTCACCATAGAAGTTAAAGTTTTCCAAGGACTTATAGCAAAGAAGACATCTCCCACTCCACACCTTGAAGTTGTGGAATCATTCCATCCCAACCCATCATCCATAGTCATTAGTGATGAGACCCTTCTCCACCCAACACCTATCATTGATGATCCCACCCCTAGCACCACTCAAACTGCCAAAACCATCACATCCTCTGAATCCACTGAGCCCCCATCTCCTACCGACACATCTATTGAACCCATTGAACACCCACTTCCTACTCTGAGATTTGTCAAACCCATCGACGACACCCAAATAAAATCCACTAAAATCCATTCCCATGAATGTTTTGAATCCTCCATCCCTCCATCTTCCCCACTTGAAGAGTCCCACCAAGACTCCATTATCATGCCTCCCGCACATAATGAGTCATGCCAAGAGCCTAATCCAAAGCATGCCAACATATCGCCTTCTTCAGATCAAGATCCTACCATCCCATCTAGTCCACCTAGAGATCATAGTCCCCCATCCATTCCATCCCATGATCCCCTTGTCATTCAAGCTTCCACCGCTCCATCTCCATCTCCATCACATGGGCCCACTACCACAAATCCAAATCCTATCATATCCCCTGATCCCTCTCCTGATACCACCCATCCAAATGCTGCCATCCCATCATCTCCCTCTCATAATCCCCTATCATCACCTAAAACTGCTATCCCCACACCGCTTGCATATCCCCTTGGTACTCTTACATTCTTCCATGGTGGCCTCCTCGCAGAAGAAAAACACAGTGTATATACCACCCATCATCCTCCACCTAATAATGGACTCGCATCATGTTTTTCAGAATAACATAAATCCTATCATGGATCTCATGCTCAAGAAAATGAACTATCAAGGAAAAGGTTTAGGCCTTCATGAGCAAGGCATTTTAGAGCCCATCCAAGTCAAAGAACAAATCTGCATGCAAGGTCTTGGACCTATTTCCCAAGACTCACAATCTAAAATGTTGGTACAAGCTCTAGACGTCCTCAATGAGCCTTTTCCAAAAGAAATGTTAGATCTTCCCATCGCCCCACCAGATCATATGTTGCCATCTATCCTCCTCTATCGATCGTATCACCTCAAAACAACCACCCATATTCCCCCTTCATCTGCTCCATCCATTTTGGGTCCTTACATCCCTCCATCCACTATCTCCCTTCCTTCATCTACTCCATCCATCTTGGGTTCTTATGTCCCTCCACCCACTCTGTCTACTTTGGGCCCCTATACCCTAAAATCAGCTCCTCCATATTGTCCTATCCATCCTTTCATCCATTCATCACCTATCCATGTCATCCATCATAAACATCCCACTCGCATGTCCCCTAATCCTCCATCTACACATAATCCCTATAATTCTACCTTCATCGCTCCACATCATCCATCTCCTCGCACCCATCCCATTGCTATCAAAAGCACTTTGAGTGTTAAAAAAAGAATGTATCAATCTAAACATCTACATGAATCTAAAGCTTCCCATGTCCCCTCTAAATGACATGTTGCAGAAAAGAAAAATAAAATCCAAAATCAAAATCAAATCGGTAGCCCGCAAAGGTCCACCAAAGAAAAGATCAAAACCATGTGAATCCCAAAGAAAAAATATGCAATGCCATCAAATGAAAAGTTTGTAAGAACATCCAAAGTTTCTAATCCAAAAGCTAATCATACACCCCTTTCATCTCCTAAATCTATTTTGGGTCCTTATGTCCCAAAATTCATTAGCCCATCTCCTCCATTACCCCTGCATTCTACATCCATTAATACTCCTATCATTTCACATTCATCACCGTATGTGCCAATGTTGGTCTTGAACTCACCACCCTATCACACATCCACCCCATCATTCTATCCATACCCTTTCCAACATGCCACCCATTACCCCACATATCTCCCCCATCAAATCCCTCTAATTCATCCTCTTGCATAATCCATTTATCCTAATAAGGTTGTACCAACATCCAATAGTCGGTTTGAACAAGGGCTCGTAATGCCTCATATAGAACTTGATGCTTGATTCCTTCATCCATATCCTTATCGCATGTCTTCTAAATCCACTTATTCGACTCCCTATCCCTATTCATTTCCTTCCGCGTGCTATCCAAAAAGTCAAAAACTCCAAAAAAATCAGAAAAATCCAAAAAATAAAAAAACAAAATAGTAAAGAGAAATAATCCGTCCAATGGTGAAAACTTGGCAAACAAGCACCTTGGATAAATACCATGATGAAAACCTAGAAAATAGGCATCATGCGTAAATTACCATCTGCACTTGGGGGCAGCTTCCTAATATGCATTCCCTCCATCCGCTATGCTTTCAGCTATGCACCAATCTTCCTACTATACCTATCTTTTGCATCCTACCATCATATCCCATTTATCTCCCATCCCTCCATCCTTCTTGTGATCTTGATCAAAATAGGGGCACCTATCTATGCATGCTTTGGACACCCCTTGGTATACATTCCCTTCATCTATGCTCTATCGCATTCCTTGGTCACCCATCCTATCCTCCTCTAGTTATCTCCTTATCTTCCCATCCACTCTTCTTCCATCCCTCATGCCTCATCATATATGACATATCTAGAGTGAGGGCATCTGCTTCCTTTGTGACATAGTCCTTGGAGACATCATCTATCATAACATCCCTTCATCTCCTTATCCATATATCACAACATCCCTTCCATCTCCCCATCCTTATCTTCCTATCCATCTATCCTAGCATACCTTTCATCTCCCCATCCTTATCTTCCTATCCATCCAAAAAAATCCCTTCCATCCCCCATCCTTATCTCTCTATCCATTCTGCCATCTTTATCCTCATCCCATCTCACAATCCCCTGTCATTTTTATCTAGCTATAGGCCTCCCTCCATGCCACCCAATGCCATTTATCTAATCATCATCACTCCTGCTTCTCTTGCACATCTTTCCAATCCCCTGTCACTTTTCATCACTCATCTATCTATCGTATCATCCTTCCAAGTCATTTTAATGATTTGGATAACTATCCTGTCCTTGAGAATTTATGTGATCGTCATCATCCTATCTAATCCAACAGGTCTATCCTATCTCATCATATCATTCCCATCTTTTTATCCACTTATCCTATCATCATCCTTTATCCATCATTTATCTTTGGTCTTTCGTTGAACTACATAGCCCTTGCACTTTCACGTAGGCAAGGTCGATCACTTGATCCACTCTTGGGGCTCCTCTATCATATAGCATCGGTCTTTCTAATTTTTCCATCTGCTCTTTTATTGTCTATCATTGATCACCATTGTCCACTTTTCTCCTTTTCTCCATCCTATCTTTATCATCCATCAAATTCTCCATCTTGTTCAGTCGTCAACCTTTTATCGAACTACGAGAGATCTGCGCTTTCACGTAAGCAAGGCTAATCTTTGATCGGCCCTCGAGCCCCTAGGTCTTTAGGGTGTGTCAGTCTCATGTCTTTTCTTCCTTGTGTTGTGTCATCAAGCTATGCCCTTATCTAGCTGGTTCTTAACAAACGAGATCCACTCGTATCATGAGATCCAATCAGTTTTGAATACCATATCAATCTTTTAGTTCAATAACCATCATCAGTCTCAACAGGATGCATCCTTCCTAACAGACCTCATCAATCCCATCCATCCCTTTGATCCTATGGCAAAGGACATTTGAAATTGATTTCTATCTTTTGATGCTTTTGGATTTTGTTTATCATTTAAGCTTCCTATCATCACTTGTCAAGGCTTCCATGATCCATCATATTATGGTGTGTTTTGATTGGTCAACATAGGGGCATATCTTGATCTTTTTATGCCTTTTTTGTCTTCTTGGTTGTCCCACGTAGTACCCACCAAGATCCCTGAGGTCTTGTGTTATGTTGGGGCATCCTTTTGTGCTTGTGGTTATCTCAATACCTGGCCCGACCAAGGTCTTCGTGACTTTGGGGTGTTAGGATAGCCTTCTTGTCTGTTGTGTTTTTTCCATGCATTAGACACTAATATTCCTTGGTTCCACATACCCTGGCACTTGGAGTCTTATGCTATAGCAAAAATCAATGCTCCAAAGAAGGATAATTGCATTAGGATTGCATCTCATTTTTCATTCTATCATCTTGCATGCATCCCCCATCCTCTCATCTATCTAAATCCCCCCATCTATTCCTCCTTCATCCTCATCACACATCTCTATCCAATCCCCATCCATTCCATTTAGCCTAAATCATCTAATCGCATCCTTGGTCCTGTCCCTAGTCTTGTTACAAGCCTTGATCCAATCATCCTCATCATCATCATCATCATCATCCAGATGTATTCTTCCATATCCCTTCGGTGTTGTTTTGGGATGTATCCTTCCCTCATAAAAAACACTTTCATCATCATCATCATTGGGAGATATTCTTCCCTATCCTTTAGTGGTGTTTTGGGATGTATCCTTCCCTCGTAAACAACACTCTCATCATCATCATCAAGAGGTGTTCTTCCCTACCCTTTAGTGGTGTTTTGGGATGTATCCTTCCCTCATCAATACCACTCATTGGGATGTATCCTTCCCTATCCTCATGTTGTTTTAGGATCTCTAATTCCCTCATTGACAACACTCCATCCATCATCAACCCCTTTTGGTTTGTACCTTGACTGGGGCAACATCATATTTGTCCTCAAATCTATTTGTGCTTCATCCATTTCCTATCACTTATCCTCCTATCCTGTCCATCACTTTGCATCCTCTTCCTCATCTCCCATTTCATCATCTCATCCATTTCGAGAGCACATTTGTGTTCTCTTGAACCCGCATGTCCTCTCGAGGGGGCATCCTCAATCACTAATCTTCATCCTCACCCCCATCTCTTTTTTTCTTTTTTTTCCTTCCTAGTCACTCCTTTGAATGATTGAGACATATTTTCCAATCTAACCATCTTCTTTTGGGTTCTATGTTTTAATATTCTTTGAAATGATGCTACTTCGTAACACCATATCAAAAAGGGGCAAAATGTAGACGCCTAAATTTGGACACTTAATTTATCCAAATTTATCACTTTTCATCTAAACATCTTCATATCCAAGTTAATTAAGTAATATTACTATTATTTAATTAATATCCTTAATTCTGCCAAATCCCTAAGGTATTATACCTTACCCTCCTTAATCCTCTTTTCATCAAATGAATTAAATAAATATTATATTTATTTAATTCCTCACATGTCATTTTTATCTAATCCTAATCCATCTCCTAATCTCTTCATTAAGAATGTGTGCATGCCTAATCCTTGATTAGGATGTGTCACATCCTCCAAATTTTGCAAGTTGGCTTCTAATCCCCATTAAACCCTAATTATCTTCTAATTACTGAATAGTTAAGCCTAATTAGTACCTTGGTCAACTCTCCCCATCCTCCAAAGAATTTTTAATTCCTTTTTATTCATCCAAGGCTCGTCTCTTCCCCATGTGAATTTTTAATTCACTTTTATTCCTCCTAGAATCCCCTTTTCCCATGCATCTTCTAGAATCTGTGACTTGTCACATCAAGTCACATGTGACAAACTCCCACCTTTTTTGGAGACCCTCTCTTATCCACTAGATTCTCCCAAGCATGTGAATTTTTAATTCACATTTATTCCTCCAAGGAATCTTCTCATCTCCCAATGTACTTCCAAGGTACATGTCCTTCCTTCACATCAGGTACTCTCCTTCCACATCACCTACACATCATATCACCCTTAGACACTTAACATTCCACATGTCAAGATGTGAGGGCTTGTGAGTCCTCATGATCTATGTAGGATCTAGACTAGATTGCAGTATTTAAATGCTTAACTTTTACAATGCTTTTACAATGATTATTTCAAGTCAATTAAATCAAAATTAACTTAAGGAAATAACAGAATGAAAGTAATAACAAGGTGATTTAACAGAAAGGAAGGAAATGAGAGACAGAAAGAGAGAGAAGAAGAGAAGTGCAAACAACGTTTGATAACGGAGTTCGTCACGAAAGTGACCACGTCTCCGGGTCCACTCCAATAGAGAGACCGATCCGATTAACTCCAAAATCAATTACAAAGCACCACAATCATTCTCCAAGCACTTCGGCAGCATAAGAGCGCTCTGATGTGCAAGAATGGGATCTCTACAAGACCTCTCTTTCGATTATCTCCACAGCTTCAAGACTTCGTCACCTGAAAGAAAACTTGATCTCCTCTCTCACCTTACACCCCTTTTTATACAAATAATTTTCTCAAATTGGCCTTTAACCAATTGATTTACAAAATATTTTCCAAATCTCCCAATTTAACATTTAGATTTTAATAATCTCCCTTATCTCTCCATAATATCTTCATATCTTCCCTTATTTACATAAAAATCATTAAAAATCCCCCCTTTAATCTAAATAATAACAAATTAAAGCCCTTTTACTTATTTATTTTGGGCTTTTGCCGTTTGGGAGGTTACATTTTAATATTTAAAAAGATTATTGTTCATTTAAATTTCAAATTTGGGAGGAGTTTGTTCTTATTTTAAAGCATTCGGTTTGAAACTAATAAACAAAAATGTTCGATGCCGTTCACAATTTTAATGGCTTGCATGGGCTAGCGGTGCCCATACCTTTTGAGAGCCCGGCGGTTCCGGGTTCAAGCCCCGGCCGTCGGCTTTTATTCACCAAACTCCAACAAAATCTCAACAAAACAAAACAGTCCCAGATAGTAGTTAGGCACGCACAGTTGGCCCAACGGTGAAACGGCTGACGGTTTCGTAGAACGTTGCGGGTTCGAGTCCGACCAACCGATTTTTTAAACAAACAAACAAACGCTGGTAGGAGGAAGAGAGAGGCGGGCCACGTGCCGCACCAGGAGGGTGCCACGTGGCAGATTCCTATTGGCTGATAGCGATGACCGGGCTGCTGACAGGGATGCCGAGCAGGATGCTGACTGTGCACAGAGTGCTAATGTGGCATGCTGACTAGACGCTGACGTGTATGATGACTCACTGCCACCTGTCATTGACTGTACCGCCAATTGGATGCCACGTCAACCCTGTACGGATTGCCACATGTCAGCTCCTAATTGGGACCATACGGATGATGTGGATGCCAAATTTTGAATGGTCCAGTCATTGTCCGTATCGTATGGAATGCTGACGTCAGCATCCGTACGGTCAAGTCAACCTGCCTTGCAAAATGTTTGACTGCCCGTAACTCGAGCATACGATGTCAGATCTCGACGAAACGAACACCGTCGAAATTGTCTTGACGAGCTCTTCACAATGACGCCAACTTCGACAACTTTTGACGACGCCATTTTTTTGCTTCCTGGACGCCCTCTGATCTCAGTTTGACCGAAGGTTTGACTGGCCATAACTCGCACAAACGAACTCCTTTTTGCTCCGTTCGAGTTGCGTTGGAATCAGGACGCTGAGATCTTTCTGATGGTGTAGATTTTGGAGAGAAATGGGAAACTTCAATTTTCACTGAAAATATCCACCGGATCAGGCCTCCCCACTGAAGACCTTTTGGACCTCCAAAAGTGGTATTTATTCTGACAATAAGTGAGGACTTGGCCTCCCCACTTGTCCTGTATCTTCTACATCTAAAAACCTGACTCACAAGTACAATGAAGACTGCAACAATGGTGTTGAACATAAACATTACTCTATCACTTCCATAAGCATCTACATCAATTGCGTAGCCACTAACCAACAAAAATTGACTAGCATCAAGCTGAACAGTAATGCAGAAATGAAAGAGAATAAGTCAACAACAATTCGATCCTTTACAACAGGAACATTTTTACCCAAGGATTCATCAATGCTTTCAAGCATCCTTTTCTCATGCTGTACTGCAAGTGCATCCTGCAACATCTGACCCTGGTTAGCTACTCCAAGTTCAAGTTTAGAACCACCTGTACTGACAGACATAAGAGTTAACTCTTTACTTGCATTAATTACCCTCTTTAACTGCCCTGTGTTTGCAAAAGAACGATCAGTCTTAATCCTGTGAGAATGTACAATATACTGAATTCCATCTTTGAACAAGTGATAATGATTCTTTTCCCTATAAAAGATTGCTTTCCTGTCATAAAGATAAGGGCTACCAAGAACTATCCCATAGATATCCAATGGAACTACATCAAACTGTACTTCATCCACAAATTTACTAGTGATTGTGAATCTTAAGGTGCATTGTCTTGTTACTTGCAACTTATCATTTTCACAAATCCACCCTAGTGGATAAGGTTTCTTATGTTGTGTAGTTTTTAACCCCAAGTTCTTTACAACACTTTCTGAAATTAAATTAACCTGAGATCCACTATCTATGAGTGCATCAATTTTACTATTCTTAGCACCAACCCTTAAATGAAAAAGCTCATTCCTTTTTACATCTTCAGAGAAATCATTAATTGTAGATGAAGAAGCACAACTAGCAACAGAAACACCAGAAATAGAAGCTTTACCTTTTAGACCCATCGCTGTTATCTTAGTCTCATCATCTGAATCTGAACCAAGATCCATAACAACATTCATGGCTTTCTCCTTACCCTTCTGTTTCTGATTGCGTCTTTGAGCCCACTTAGGCCTCAGTTCAGGATGTAACTTCCAGCAGTGATCTTCATCATGACCTTCCTTGTCACAATGAGTGCAAGAAAGTTTCTCATCCTTCTTGACTGTAGCTGCCTTCTTTCCTTTCCATGTCTCTACATTCTTAGAAGATTTCTTTACATCATTATGAAACTTGTCAATGAAAGATCCTTTACCCCTTGACTCTAAGTGTGTAGCTTGAATAGACACTTCATCCAAATTACAAGGGTTCAATACCAAAATGGAATGCCTAAGGTAGGAATGCAAACCTCCTATGTACTTCAACAATGTGTCCTGAGTGTACAAAGGAACATTCAAAGCAATAGCCCTTTTCCTGAATTCATGGGTGTACTCTTGGACAGTTTGACCTTTCCCTTGCCTAAACATTTGCCAATCCATCATTAACTGCTGCATATGTCCTAAGGGATAAAACTGCTTCTTAAGAGCATTAATAAATTCTGCCCAAGTTAAACTAACTCTACCATGTTGTGAAACTTCTGCCTTAGACTTACTCTCCCACCAAGTTAAGGTTGTACCTCCTAAACGAAGAGTAGCTAATTGGATCCTATCAACATCATCTATTAGGTTCTGGACTCTACAATAAACCTCAATTTGTTGAATCCAATCATCCAATTTTTCAGCATTAAGTTCACCACAATATTTAGGCAAGTCAAATTTTACATCCAATTTAATTTTAGGCTTATACCCACTCTTGAAAGGATTAGAAGAAATAGAATGAGGAGAAGATGGAGAAGAAGGAGAAGAAGGAGAGGGAGGAGAAGAAGAAAAGGGGTGATTTGGTTGCTTGCCACCATCTCCATGTTGTTTCCCTTTCATGTCTTTGCGATCTTCTTGCTTCGACGAACCTTCTTCACGTTCCTTCCGTTCTTGTCTCTCCTGAAAAAGAATGTCCACCTTAGCCTTCATCTTGAGGAATGCTCTTCGAAACTCCTGCTCACTGATTTCTTCAGGAACCTCCATTCCAAAAACTGACATCTTCGGAAATGTTCTACGCTTTCCGATCTCAGGATCAAATTCTTCGAGCTTGCCTTCACCCTTCTGAATCCTAGATCTCGTTAGCATTCAAAAAAAACAAATAACTACAATAATAGTCACCAAGAGCTCTGATACCAACTTGATCTATGTAGGATCTAGACTAGATTGCAGTATTTAAATGCTTAACTTTTACAATGCTTTTACAATGATTATTTCAAGTCAATTAAATCAAAATTAACTTAAGGAAATAACAGAATGAAAGTAATAACAAGGTGATTTAACAGAAAGGAAGGAAATGAGAGACAAAAAGAGAGAGAAGAAGAGAAGTGCAAACAATGTTTGATAACGGAGTTCGTCACGAAAGTGACTACGTCTCCGGGTCCACTCCAATAGAGAGACCGATCCGATTAACTCCAAAATCAATTACAAAGCACCACAATCATTCTCCAAGCACTTCGGCAGCATAACAGCGCTCTGACGTGCAAGAATGGGATCTCTAAAAGACCTCTCTTTCGATTATCTCCACAGCTTCAAGACTTCGTCACCTGAAAGAAAACTTGATCTCCTCTCTCACCTTACACCCCTTTTTATACAAAGAATTTTCTCAAATTGGCCTTTAACCAATTGATTTACAAAATATTTTCCAAATCTCCCAATTTAACATTTAGATTTTAATAATCTCCCTTATCTCTCCATAATATCTTCATATCTTCCCTTATTTACATAAAAATCATTAAAAATCCCCCCTTTAATCTAAATAATAACAAATTAAAGCCCTTTTACTTATTTATTTTGGGCTTTTGCCGTTTGGGAGGTTACATTTTAATCTTTAAAAAGATTATTGTTCATTTAAATTTCAAATTTGGGAGGAGTTTGTTCTTATTTTAAAGCATTCGGTTTGAAACTAATAAACAAAAATGTTCGATGCCGTTCACAATTTTAACGGCTCGCATGGGCTAGTGGTGCCCATACCTTTTGAGAGCCCGGCGGTTCCGGGTTCAAGCCCCGGCCGTCGGCTTTTATTCACCAAACTCCAACAAAATATCAACAAAACAAAACAGTCCCAGATAGTAGTTAGGCGCGCACAGTTGGCCCAACGGTGAAACGGCCGATGGTTTCGCAGAACGTTGTGGGTTCGAGCCTGACCAACCGATTTTTTAAACAAACAAACAAACGCTGGTAGGAGGAAGAGAGAGGCGGGCCACGTGCCGCACCAGGAGGGTGCCACGTGGCAGATTCCTATTGGCTGACAGCAATGACCGGGCTGCTGACGGGGATGCCGAGCAGGATGCTGACTGTGCACAGAGTGCTGATGTGGCATGCTGACTAGATGCTGACGTGTACGATGACTCGCTGCCACCTGTCGCTGACTATACCGCCAATTGGATGCCACGTCAACCCTGTACGGACTACCACGTGTCAGCTCCTGATTGGGACCATACGGATGATGTGATGCCAAATTTTAAATGGTGTAGTCACTGTCCGTACTGTACGGAATGCTGACGTCAGCATCCGTACGGTCAAGTCAACTTGCCTTGCAAAATGTTTGACTGCCCGTAACTCGAGCATACGATGTCAAATCTCGATGAAACGAACACCGTCGGAATCATCTTGACGAGCTCTTTGCAATGACACCAACTTCGACAACTTTTGACGATGCCATTTTTTTTCTTCCTGGACACCCTCTGATCTCAGTTTGATCGAAGGTTTGACTGGCCATAACTCGCACAAACGGACTCCTTTTCGCTCCGTTCGAGTTGCATTGGAATCAGGACGCTGAGATCTTTCTGATGGTGTATATTTTGGAGAGAAATGGGAAACTTCAATTTTCACTGAAAATATCCACCGGATCACCTCAACTCACCTTAGCCCTTCATCTTGGCCTTTTTGGATAAATCTCAACCATTGAATTCTCTAGAGAATTCAAGTTTTTCTATAAATACCCCCTCCTATAAGGCATTTGGAGAACAATAAGCCATTTTTCAACTAAATGTTGTCATTTTGTGCACTCATCTAGCCATCAATTTCATCTATTTGTATTTTCATTCAAGCACATAGTCAAATCTTTCATTTAGCCATACCAAGAGCCATCAAGGAGCATACAAACCAAATAAAAATCAAGGGCCAACCAAGGATTTTCAGCTGCAAAGGGAAGCATAACCATTTACAATCATTTTACACTTTTTCTCTTTGCATTTATAAATTTCTTAGGCTAATCTTGAGGTGTTTCTTTATGTTTTTCCATTACATTTTAGTTGCTTAGAAAAGGTTAAACATTTGGATATCACAGGTGGTACCTGCACTCATAAGGATGTTGGATGAAGTTCTTTCATGATGATGTGATCCCAAGGTGACATTATGATTAATCTATCATTTCATCGCTAGAATTTCACAAGTTATAAGGTAATCAAGTCTTGATAGATTGCAAGTTATTGTTACTACCATCCAAATGTGTTCATCACAATCAAATCTACTTAATGTTTTAACTACCAAACTTTGTAACAAGTGTTAAATGTGACTATGGTCCACCAGTTACACAACCAAGGCCTCAAATGTATTCTCTAATTATAATCAAAGGACTTTTTCTCTTCATTCAAGTAAATAAACTTGAAGGGAAACACCACCAAGTGGTTTATTGGACACCTACATGACTAAACATAGCAGCAAATTTACATTTAATTTCCATATTTCTAAGTGGTTAATGGGGAGGGAGTGTGTACTAGGCCTGGTTAAGTCATCATAAGTTTATGCTTTGGCAATAATTTTTTTTAAGTCATCTTAAATCTTCCTATGTCTAATTGCTAGGATACTTTTGGTATGTTTTAAGGTAGGATGATTGATGAAAGAGCCCAAAGAGCCTTTCTCCATGGTATCTAGGTACACATAGCAATAGTCTTCTCTTATACGGTTGGACATGATTTAAAGAAATTAGCTAGGAATTATTCATTTAACCTAAGGTTTTCTCATAATGCCATCATTGGAAAATTATGATCAAATTCTTCTATTATGAAGAATTGGTTTATGTGCCTCTAGTAATCACTATAAATGTTTGTAAGGATAAAATGACTAAAAGCATCAGGTAGGAGAGAATCAACTTTGAGTTCTTCAAAGATTATATTCCGCTATTCATAATTTTTGAGGGTTGTGTGTGGAGGAGGTTATCACTACCAAGAAGGGAGGAGACCTTTCCTTGTGATGGAACTTCAATTTTTTTCTCTTTGTGTTCCATTTTTATCTTGCCTTATGTCTTTGGTCATCTATGGTGTTTGGGAAAAGCCTAAGGTTGGGGTTTTACCTTTGTCTTCATGTAAAACCCTAGTGTTTATCTTATGCCTTGGGTGGGATCTTTTGGGCTATTACTTTTTGGGGAGGGTTTTAAAACAACTTAAGCCCCATCGCTTTTTCTAGGCTAGGCCCCTTTTGATTTATCATTTTATTTCCTTCACCTGACTTTATTATTTCTTAAGTCTTGGATGGTCCCATGCTCCCTCATTTAGAAAACAACTTATCTCATTGTTTATCATCGACCTAGTGATGTCCCCTCATTCTTTTAATAAATGTTTTATATTTTGTAGAGGGACAAGTTTGTGTGACCATAGATCAATTATCATTTTATCTCAGTTGTTCCCCGCCATCCCGTGATGACCCCACCACACTGTTTTGGTTGATTGTGATATCACAAGCGAGTGTCACATGTATCATTTAATGAAGTTGAAGAGATGATAGAAGTACTTTGATACATTTATCTGGTTTTAATAGATTATGTAGCGAGTTACTAAATCATTTATGAGATGCACATGTTTCAAATCAATAGAAATGTTATAATATTGGTAGGAAAGGTGCTTGATGGTTAATGACAAAGCTGGTGACTATGTTGAATGAGCAGGATTACCAATGGTTGAGATCCATGGTTGCCCACCATAGTGTTTTCAAAATTTGTGAGGTCTTTATCGATTGCGATATCGCGAGCGAGTGCCACGTGGATTTCCTTGGAAACGCATAGTATGGTGGGATTTTATTGCCATGATGGAGATTGTGTCAGTTTGTTTTGAAGGCAGTCGTTCGATCATCTGACGAAAGTGAAGGATCGATGGGTAGTATTTGAATCTGCATCAAATGTGATTAGAGTTGTTCATGCAACGTGCAGGTAAGCTTTAATGGTAGACGAGACATCTACTGGCATGATTTGATCAAAATAAAGTGACTATTATCCTACTTTTATTGTGTCACAAAGCATTCAAATGTCTTTGCAGAGCAGTCTCAAGGCCAAGGACAAAGTTACGAGTTGTTACAACAAAGATTTGGGTTTTTGAAAACACAAAGCCGTGAGTTGATTTTTGTATCTCTTGGTTAATTTGAATTTGAATTTGGGGGAAATTTGTTGTGTGCTTGTCGTAGGGCTTGTTGATAATTGTTTTAGGGCTATAGGTTAATTGAATTGTGAGAAATTGCAAGGTTCTATTATGTAATTTCATATTTCTGTTTAGCCCTAGTTTGTTTGAAGTTTGAAATAGCAAGGAAGCCCTAGTTTACCCAAGATGGCACCATCAAAACAATATTCTGGCCATATTGATTATTTAAATAGATGATGATTTTTTAGATCAATTTCCCTTGGCAACAAATGATAGGAAGAAGGGGTTGGTATTGATGCGAGGAAAAACCCTAGGGGAGGGATTGGTATATAAGTGTTCCAACATAGCTGATGCTAGGGTTCCTCTTATAGGTTTAGAGATGTTCAAATTGTGGTTTGGACAGAGGAATTTTCCCCACCCCTTTTTGAATGGTTGGATGTATGATATGGGGAAGCTTGTGGTACCGAATGTGTTCCCTGATATAGATTTGCTTAGGGTAGTGGCTGCACGATATGACCCTATCACATGGGTGATTAGAGATAATGATGGAAGGGCTCTATTAAGCATTAACAAAGAGGAATTCTGATAGGTTTTTGATTTGAGTGAGCCTAGTATGTTCTTGGTTCCTGTTGATCTTGAAGAGATGAAATGGGAATATGGGAAGTTGAGCATGATATGACCCTATCACATGGGTGATTAGAGATAATGATGGAAGGGCTTTGTAAAGCATTAACAAAGATGAATTTTGACAGGTTTTTTATTTGAGTGAGCCTAGTATGTTCTTTGTTCCTATTGATCTTGAAGAGATGAAATGGGAATATGGGAAGTTGAAATCACTTTTCAGAGTTAAGTTGCTGCCACCTCATTTGGCTAGGGCAGGAGGCTCAAGATTCCATATTAGCCCTAGTGACCAAGAACCTTTCAAACTGAACTACTTTGGAAATCATTTCTTGGCCACCTTTTACTAATTGTGCTATATTTTGGGTTTTAACCCCAACACAGTGATGTCTATTGCTTACATGTTCATGGGGGTGCAAATACAACACCCTAATTTCTCAGTGATTTATGATTTCACTTCCTTTTTGGCCGAAAAGATACATGAAGGACTATTGAAGTTGCAGCAAAATGATGTAGGAAATCCATTATTCTGGTACTCCATGTTAATGTATATGTTCTTGTATAAGAATGTTGAATTCTTCTTTGAGAAGATGGAGCTAAGGCAGTTGGTTAATGGAGAAAGATTGCCAGTGTAGGTGTGGATTGTAGATTTATCATGTAATAGGGAGAATTCCAGTTATGTGCACTTTGGAAATTGTTTTACTTCCAAATTGAGAGTTAGGCTGATGGTAAATGTACCCAGGATTCATGAGGAGTTTCATGATTTCCTCAAACCAAAGGGGAGGAAGCCAGAGTTGAAGGTTTGCCACAATTGGGGTGACATTATTCCATACCCAGTCAACACTGTCTTGAGGGTGTATGGTTTTCAAGGGACCCATCATATATTGCCATACAATGTTCCACCAAGAGTGGGATTTGTAGAGGTTATGTGGCAGATTGGTTGTATCCATGAAGACAACCTTACTGGGAAAGGTAAAGGAAATTTTTCCCCAGACTATACTGTGGTGTCAAATTTTGTTTTTTCAAAAGGAGGCTAGGTACACTTTGGGAAATTTTTTGAAGAATACCATTTGAGGTGTGGTCCCAAGCGACAGCATGATCCTAAGGGATTCTTTTCTCTTTTCAGACAAATGATAAAAGGTGGTAAGTTTGTGCATGAGTTCAACTTCCCTAAGGAATTGATTAGAAATGAGTTTGACCTAAGTAGGCAAGAGTTGAACAAGCAGAAATGGATAGCTTATGACAAGCTATTGGCCATTGTGCACAAAATGAATCCAAAGTATGATCCATTGATGGAGTTTAGTCTACATCATAAGGCAATTGACTTTTTGATGGACAACTTCAAATAAATCATGGGTACCTTGATGACCAAGAAGGTAAACCTGGAGTTGGATCTAGGCATATAGAAGCAAGATACCAGGCCAATTGAAATGAGGCCAACCTACCAACCTATAGGGGAAAGGCCTATTTATAGGAGGAAAAGAAATGATAGTAGTGATGAGGAAGAAGAGGAAAGAAAAAGAAAACAAATAATGAAATTTCCTGCACAACCAGGTCTAAAGCTCAAAACGCCTGGGACAATTAAGATTATTGATTTGGAACCATCACCTAAGAGTAGTCCCTCACCACCACCATCAAAGCCAAGCCCTAAGAGGCAAAACATTGAACAATCACAAGAAGATTTGGTGAGTGAAATTGTTGTCACTGATCAGGACATGCAAATGGGTATGCCTTCCCCTCCCATGCTAGCTGAATTGACTCTCTCTGATCTGGATATGAAAGGAAAATGTGTGCAAGATGCAAGACTGGAAGCATGTAAGGAATTTCTTGATGATAATGTATTTATAAAAACTTCGGTCTTCTTGCAACTAGTATGGAGAATGAAATTGGAAGAATATCTGGATAAATGCAAGAGGAGAAGAGAATTGAGACCTGATAGGTCAAACCAGGAGAATGATGATGAAGTGAGAGTTGAATTAATGGAAGAATTCAAGAGCATCACTCCTGAGGATGGGAGAAAATTGGTAAATCAAGCTGGTGTCTTGATTTTTCCTGAGTGGGACATTGTATATGTTGTAGCTTTTAACGCTATTCTAAAGTCCAAATATCCCTTGCAAGATTCTAAAGAAGAGGTCAAGGGAGCATTGCAATATTCTACCTTTAGTGAAGAATATGAGACCTTGGAAATTTGGGCTTTGTCCCCTCAAGGGAGAAAGCCAAATGTTACTGATATTAACCCAAATTTAAGAGGAGGGTTGATAATAAAGAGAGCTTCAGAGACCTCAACCACAGAGGCCACTAATTTGACTATAAATGTGGCCAAATTGGCCCAAAAGACCGTTGAAAGAGAAGAGGCTGAAAATAAAAGCCTAATGGAGAAGTAAAATTTCATAATTAGGGAATATAGCAAGATGCAGCAAAGGAATGTTGAGCTACAAACTAAGGTGGATAGATTAAAGTACAAGCAGATTGGGGAGACATCAAGTGCTCCAAGGATTAGAACATCTCCTTCCACATCAGGTTCAGTACCTCCTGCATCTCCCATTGTTTCTACACTAGGATCCCCCAGCCAAAATCCTTCTCTCAGCCCTACTTTGGAGCTAATTGATGAAGAAATAGAATGCTCTGTGTATCCTATAAAGAAGCAACTTATGCACAAAATTGTAGAGTTACAAGTATCCTTGAAGGAAAGTGAGGAGGGAGTAATTTTAAAGCAAAGGGAGGTTGTTAATACTATATTGAGGCATTTGAATGAGAAAGTTGATGAAAAATTGCCATCTATGTATTCTTTATATTCTTTATTATTAGATGTTATAAAGAATATTGATAGGGATCAGGAGGTAGTAGTACCATTAATTGAAAATTGGATCCCTAGGGCCAATGATTTAGACATAATATATAAAGCCTCAAGGTTTGATATAAATAATAGGCCCAAGTCATTAAAGCCTACTCAGGTGTTAGTTAAGTCATTGCAAGGTTTTTAGACCTTACCAGATGACTTGAGTAGGAAGATCAGAGAGTTGGTGAAGAACTTTGATGATTGGAGCAACACATTGTTATCTGACATAATTGATGAGTAGGGAAATATCGGGTCACTCCAACAATGGCAGGATCAGGCAAATGAGGTCATCAATGACCAAATTAGATTAATTTGTGATGACTCAGATTATGATTTGTTGGTGAGTTGTATGGACAAAATCATTAGCACCAACTCATTCTTGGAGTCTTTTGAAAGAGAAGCGAATCAAGTGGCAGTTAAGTACAAACCTTATAGTGTCAAGGTGAATGAGGTGATCAATTTTGATTGGCCAACTGATGAAGAGTACCAAAAATGGGTAAATGTATATTTAACTGAGGAAGAGTGAAAAGGAGTAGGTTGCTAACGGTTGACAAATTAGCTGTTGTAGTTACAATAGATTCCAGTTTTTTTTTTGGTGACAGTCTAGGCATGGAATTCTTGAAGTTTTTTGTTGTTGCATCAACCATTCTTAGCGGGCACGATGAACAAGAAGATTCTCCAGGGAGATTGTTGTTGTAACAAATTTTTGGAATATCACAAGGCGGTCCAATTGGCTGGTGACACGTGTGCTTTCGGCTTGATGCTTGTTTGATCCTTATTTTTCTATAAGAAGGATTTCAAGGCCAAAAGTATGGGTTAGCAAGTTAGATATTTTTGGTCAAGTCTAGATGAAGTTGCAAAGCAAATTGTAAAGTCTGATGGTTTTAGGGAAAATGCAATTTAGGTTTTGAGTAATTTTGTAGTAGGTTTTGAATTCATGGGGATTTTATGTTTTATGACAATACTGGCATTTTAATTGATATGATTAATTCAAACTCACGTCTCTCCATTGTACAAGCATATCTAAATTTTGAATAAAATGATCAAGGGTTGTTTCGTTCATCTCACTGTTATGGTGTGTATGATTCTTGTTTTAGCTTTAATTCAAGGAATTAATTAAAATGCTTGAATGGGATTGTAGGTGGATATGTTTTGTATAAGGATTTGATAAGTAGTATTGGGTTAGAATACATATTGTTGAGATTGAAAAACAATGTTATCAAGGATCTTATATGTTATGTGTTAAATCTATCATAAACCCTTTGATGCTTATAAATTTGACTCCTCCAATGGATATATGGCACTGATCTAAGTTGTACTTATTCGTATGGTTTAGTATTTGTTTTCCTTTACCTAGAGCTTGCTACAAATTGCAAATCAATAACTATCTTATACTGTGAAATTTTGTTGTAGTTATCTCATGCTCCAAATAGTTGATATTATTGATAAACAACCAATTCTATTTAGTATTATCCTATTATGTTGAGATATTAAATGAGATTATCTGTTGTTGTTGTTAATGTTGTTTATGATCATGGTACAGAGGTTGTAAACACATTAAGGGATCACCCTCCCAGGTCTTGCAGAGCGCAAAGTGTAGGAGGTATTTAAAATCCTCATCAGTTGGTCTAGGTCCTTCGAGCTGCCCTTTATTGGAATTGGCAATTCCATAGGTAGATTAGAAGATCAACCTGCTTACCATAAAAACAACCAACACTTTGCATATGCTTGTGGTGGAGGTATTAAAGAAGAATTGTATGCCTCTATTTCCATTCATTAGATCTACCATAGCCTAGCATATACTTGGGCTAAGTCTACAATTGCTTCAGACTCATGCGATGAAGGCTATGTGATGAAATCCTAGACCTCAACCAAGATGTGGGTAGATTATGGGAGTTTTACTAAGACCTGAGGCTAGTGGATAAAAATGTGAAAGAGTAAGCTATTTTATTTTTTGTCTTATCTTATACCATTTTACGAGAATGGGGGTGCCAATGTACGAGAATATCTTTGGAAACTAGGCATGAAAATTGCAGGTTAAAGAGAATGGGGGTGCCAAACTTATAGTACTCATTGCCCCTTGGTCGTCGATTTTCCTTGAGTGCCCTCAACCTCATCCTTGGCGCTGGTATTGACCTTGTTTTCACTCCTCCAAACTCTTCCTCAGTGCTAATATTGACCTTGTTTTCACTCCTCCAAACTCTTTGTCAGCACTAGTATTGACCTTGTTTTAACTCCAAACTCTTCCTTGGTGTTGGAATTGACCTTGTTTTCACTACTCCAAACTCTTCCTCGGCACTGGTATTGACCTTTCACTTCTCCAATTTAACGAGCTACAATATGGTTTCGTTAGGTTTTACAGTATGTTAATTAAATTGAAAATTTTGGCACCATTTAGCTAGGTTTTAATATTCTACAATATAGTTAAGTATATATTAGCTATATTTTACATAATAAATAATATAATTATTCAACTTATTCTAATTATATATTATATTCTTTAACAAAATTATTAAATACGTATAAAATTGTTATAATTAATAATTAATAATAAGTATATTTTTATATAATACAAAATATAATTAATATAATATATATTTAATATAATAGTAATATATGTTAATATGTGAGAGAGAAACTAAATTTTGATTGTTGTTTCAAGTCAAGAATCCAAGGATGGCATGTGTCCTTGGGGAGTTATGCTCAAGGTAGCATGCCATTTGATTAAAGATATGATAATTCTCCTTTAAGACCTCTTCAGTGTACCCATTGCACACTTAAGGAGACAAAGATAAATATAGGGAAGAAAATATAGAGAGAGAGGGAGATAATGACAAACATACAAATAGAAAGGGAGACAAAGAGATAGAGAGGGGAGATAGATAAAGAGATAAGGATGAATAGATAGAGATATATGGAGGGTGATTGATATATCTCTCCCTATCACTCTCTATATCTCTATATCTCCCAATATCTATGTCACTTCCTCTTCCCCCCTCTATCTATTGAGCTATCTCTCCCTCTCCCCCCTTTCTCTCTCATTCACTCCATCTCTCCCTCCATCTCTCCTACTCTATATCTATATCTCTATTTCTCTTTTTATCTCCCTCTCACTCCTCTCTCTTTCTCTTTCTATCTATATCCCTTTCTCTCCCTCCCCCTCTCTATCTCTCACCATCTCGCCCTCCCTATCCCCCCTATCCATCGACTGTCTATCTCCACCTCTCTTCCTTTCTTTTCCCATATATCTTCATCTTTCTTTCTCTTCCCATATATCTCTATCTCTCTCTCTTTCTCTCCCCATCTATCTCTATCTCCCCATATATTAACTAAGAAGCCATGCAAGCATACAATAGTATATGTTGTCAAAACTATAATAGTGTTTTATTAAACTATAAGTAACACTTATATTTCTAATGTCAAGCCTTCTTATAAAAATAGTGTTTTATTAAACTCTAAGTAGATTATTGTCACCATTCTTCATTCAACATGAAATGCCAAATGTAGCAATTTTTTTGTTTCTTTTGTCAAGTTTCATTAACCAAGCTATTTACTAGGTTGAATAAATTTGTGTTATGACCCTTCATCTCTTTCAAATAATTATACAATATTAGCGAGATCAGGAAGGGGAGAAAACTAAACTCCTTCAAAATAGGCGTAGTTGTGGGTTTGTTGGTTTTCTTTGTATACTATATACTTAGTTCCTCTAGGATAAATAAGTCACTTTAGATCATTTTCTTAGTTGTGTATCCTAACTAATATAGAGTAAGCTTTTTCATTTTAATTGACTACTATACATAATAGTTTATGTGTTGAAAGAATTGTTTCCATTCTTTGTAGTTTTTACATTGGAATACAAATCATATTTAATTTAATGCCAATATACTTCTTTCATAAAGATATTTGTTTGAAATAAGTGCTTCATAACCCATCTAATCAAATCATAATTAACCTATCAAAAAGGCAATAGGAATTTTCTAAAGAAAAGAATACTTGACCCAATCATAAGTGTATGACCTTCACAGAAAGGAGTGATCCACCTTAGCAATAAAAACTACCTGATTTAGACCTGGGTATGTGTAGGTCATGATGGGCCAAAAAGTGGCAACATGAAAAAAGTAGCGTTTTGAACTCACCAAAATATGCGAAAATCCTGAGTTGACTTTTTTTTTGGGTTGGGTGTCAGTACATTCCTCCATATCAATGCCCAAGCCAAAGTACTACAAATCAGATATCCAATTCAAATTGGATATCTGATTTGTTTTGGATGTCCAATTCATGTCTAATATATAATTTGAAAAACATTTTAAAATGTAATATTTTGGTGCTATAAATCAGATATCTGATCTAAATCGGATATCCAATTTTTTCACACATATACCCAAGAGTAATTAGGAGGTGGAGGGTGGGAAATAGAGAGAGAGAGAGGGAGAGAGAGAGAGGGAAAGGGAGAGAGAGAAAGAGAGAGAGAGAGGGGGGGAAAGGGAGGGAGAGAGAGAGA
>VDFB02086081.1:18093092-18121869 GCA_007258455.2 Sequoia sempervirens
GGAGAGAGATGTGAGTGAGTGAGAGAGAGAGACCTGAGAGAGAGAGGAGGGGTAGGAGGGTGAGACTTGAGAGAGGAAGGGAAGGAGGGAGTGGGATATAGATAGAGGGTAGAGGGTTTAAGGGTTAAGGGTGTGTTGGTTGTTTTTATTGTAACTAGGTTGGTCCTCTAATCTACGTATGGAATTGCCAATTCCAATTAAGGGCAACTTGAAGGACCTAGACCAACTGACGAAGATTTTAAAGACCTCCTACACTCTGGGCTCTGCAAGACCCAGGAGGGTGATCCCTTAATGTGTTTACAACCTTTGTACCATTATCATAAACAACATTAACAACAACAGATAATCTCAATTAATAGCTCAACATAATAGGATAATATCGAATAGAATTGGTTGTTCATCAATAATATCAACTATTTGGAGCATGAGATAACTACAACACATTTCACAGTATAAGATAGTCATTGATTTGCAATTTGTAGCAAGCTCTAGGTAAAAACAACTAAACCATACAAATTAATACAACTTAGATCAGTTCCACATATCCATTGGAGGAATCAAATTCATAAACGTATAAGGGTTTATGATAAATCTAACACATAACATATAAGATCCTTGAGGACATTTCCTTACAATTTCATCAACATGTATTCTAACCCAATACTACTTATCAAATCCTTATACAAAACATATCCACCTACAATCCCATTCAAGCATTTTAATTAATTCCTTGAATTAAAGCTAAAACAAGAATCATACACACCACAACAGTGAGATGAACGAGATAACCCTTGATCATCTTACTCAAAATTCATATATGCATGTACAATGGAGAGACATGAGTTTGAATTAAGCAATTCAATTCATATGTCAGTATTGTCATAAAACATGAGATCCCCATGAATTCAAGACTTACAACAAAATGACTCAAAACCTAAATTACATTTTCCCTAAAACCATTGAACTTTACAATTTTGCTCTACACTTCACCTAGACTTCACCAAAATCTTACTTGCTAACCCTTACTTTTGGCCTTGAAATCCTTCTTATATAAAAAATCATTGGGCTAGAAAGCACATGTGTCACCAACCAATTGGACCGCTTTGTGACATTCCAAAAAAAATTTACAACAATTTCCAAGAGAATCTTTTCATTCATCGTGCTGCCATTAAAGCTTACTCGCGTGTTGCACAAATAGCTCCAATTGCATTTTATGCAAATTCAAATATTAGCTATCGATTCTTTACCTTGGCCAGATCATCAAATGGTTGCCTTCAAATCAAACTGACACAATCTCCATCATGGCAACAAGGGGCCCACCATACTATGCATTGCCAACAAAATCCACATGGAGCTTGCCCGCGATATTGCAATCGATAAAGACCTCACAACTTTTGATCACATGATGGCATGCAACCATGGATCTTCAACCATTGGCAATCCAGTTTATCCAACATAGTCGCCAGCTTTTTCTTTAACCATCGAGCACCTTTCCTACCAAGATTATAACATCTGTGTTGACTTGAAGCACGTGCATCTCATAAACACTTTAGTAACCTGTTGCATAACATATTAAAATCAAATATATGCATCAAAGTATTTTATCATCCCTTCAACATCACCAAATGAGACATGTGGCGCTTGCCTGTGGTATCGCGATCATCCAAGACAGTGTGGTGGGGTCATTGTGGGATGGCAGGGAATGACTGAGATCAAATGATGATTGATCTATGGTTATGCAAACTCATCCCTCTACAAAATAAAAACATTTATTAAAGGACTAAGGGGACATCACTAGCCCGATGACAAACAATGACATAATTTTTCATTTAAATGAGGGAGCATGAGACCATCCAAGACTTAGGATAATAAATTCAAGCAAAGGGAATAAAATGATAAAACAAAAGGGGGCTAGGCCTAGACGAAGCGATGGGACTTAAGATGTTTTAAAACCATCCAAAAAGTAACGGCCAAATATATCCCACCCAAGGTGTAAGATAAAAACTAGGGTTTTATATGAAGACAAAGGTAAAACCCCAACCTTAGGATTTTCCCAAACACCATAGAGATGACCTGCAGACACAGTAGGACAAAAGAGAACATAGAGAAACAAAAATTTGAAGTTCCACATGGTGTTATTTAGGGTTAAGGGTAGAGGGGAGAGAGATAGAGGGAGAGTGAGAGAGAGAGACCCTGAGGAGAAGGGTAGGGGGAGACTTGAGAGAGAGGGAGGAGTGGAAGAGAGATGAGGACAGAGAGCTTTCTAATGGCCTTAACTTACAAGTTAAGGCAGAGTGGATACAGCAGTGGAGACAAATACAGAGGTGAGTAGGAGATGAGTTGATAGAGGGTACGAATCAGAGACTTGAGATTGAGAGAGATTAGAGAGGAGGGAATAAGAGAGGGAGAGGGAGAGGGAGAGAGGGAAAGGGAGAGGAAGTTCCTTTGGCACCCATTGTTTTCATAGATGTTTGTACCTCAAGGGAACCTTGATGTCCCCTATGCTCTCATCATCATAAGAACATGACCCCCTTCAACAAGAAAAAATTCCATGCATTTACATAATTTTCTTCTAATCTTTTGACCTCTAGTTAATCTCCCTCTTTTAGACATACTACATGTCTCGCTTTCTCTTCTCTTCCTGAATTTCCCTCGCTCAAGGAAGATAGATATGACAAATACCTATTTGGTGGTACCTGCACTCATAAGGATGTTGGATGAAGTTCTTTCATGGCGATGTGATCCCAAGGTGACATTATAATTAATCTATCTTTTAATCACTAGAATTTCACAAGTTATAAGGTAATCAAGTCTTGATAGATTGCAAGTTATTGTTACTACCATCCAAATGTGTCCATCACAAATCAAATCTACTTAATGTTTTAACTCCCAAACTTTGTAACAAGTGTTAAATGTGATTATGGTCCACTAGTTACACAACCAAGGCCTCAAATGTATTCTCTAATTGTAATCAAAGGACTTTTTCTCTTCATTCAAGTAAATAAAATTGAAGGGAAACACCACCAAGTGGTTTATTAGACACCTACATGACTAAAAATAGCAGAAAATTTACATCTAATTTCCATATGTCTAAGTGGTTAATGGGGAGGGAGTGTGTACTAGGCCTGGTTAAGTCATCATAAGTTTATGCTTTGGCAATAATTTTTTTTTAAGTCATCTTAAATCTTCCTATGTCTAATTGCTAGGATACTTCTGGTATGTTTTAAGGTAGGATGATTGATGAAAGAGCCCAAAGAGCCTTTCTCCATGGTATCCTAGGTACACATAGCAACAGTCTTCTCTTATACGGTTGGACATGATTTAAAGAAATTAGCTAGGAATTATTCATTTAACCTAAGGTTTTATCATAATGCCATCATTGGAAAAGTATGATCAAATTCTTCTATTATGAAGAATTGGTTTATGTGCCTCTAGTAATCACTATAAATGTTTGTAAGGATAAAATGACTAAAAGCATCAGGTAGGAGAGAATCAACTTTGAGTTCTTCAAAGATTATATTCCTCTATTCATAATTTTTAAGGGTTGTGTGTGGAGGAGGTTATCACTACCAAGAAGGGAGGAGACCTTTCCTTGTGATGAAACTTCAAAATTTTGCTCTTTGTGCTCCATTTTTATCTTTCCTTATGTCTCTGGTCATCTACAGTGTTTGGGAAAAGCCTAAGGTTGGGGTTTTACCTTTGTCTTCATGTAAAACCCTAGTGTTTATCTTATGCTTTGGGTGGTATATTTTGGGCTGTTACTTTTTGGGGAGTGTTTTAAAACAACTTAAGCCCCATCGCTTTGTCTAGGCTGGGCTCCTTTTGATTTTTCATTTTATTTCCTTCACCTGACTTTATTATTTCTTAAGTCTTGGATGGTCTCGCACTCCCTCATTTGAAAACAACTTATCTCATTATTTATCATCAGCCTAGTGATGTCCCCTCATTCTTTTAATAATTTTTTTATATTTTGCAGAGGGAGAAGTTTGTGTGACCGTAGATCAATTATCATTTGATACTAGTTGTTCCCCACCATCGTGTGATGACCCCACCACACTGTTTTGGTTAATCATGATATCACAGGTGAGCACCACGTGTCTCATTTAATGAATCCAAAGAGATGATAGAAATACGTTGATACATTTATATGGTTTTAATACATTATGTAGTGGGTTACTAAAGCATTTATGAGATGCACGTGTTTCAAATCAACGAAGATGTTATAATCTTGGTAGGAAAGGTGCTTGATGGCTAATGACAAAGCTGGCGACTATGTTGAATGAACAGGATTACTGATGGTTTAGATCCATGGTTGCCCACCATCGCGTGATCAAAAGTTGTGAGGTCTTTATCAATCGCAATATCGTGGGCGAGCGAGCTGCCAACATTCAAAGAAGATGGATTATTTTAAATTAAAAAATAATTTTGATTGCTCTGAGTGCATACTGATGCTTTAGTTGCAAAATGTAACGCACCCATTCAATAATGACTCTTGCATGTTCAACACTTTGTAACATAAACTCTTTCATGTTCAACATTTATTAATAACCCTAGTGAGAATTTATTAATAATTTCCTTCACTTTCAAACTCAATCAAAAACTTCATTTTCTCCAGCTCTAGCTCTTCATGTGGAAGAGGCACAACATCTGTCGAGACCTTCGTCATTTTTGTGCCAAAGAAACAACATAGAGACATAGAAATTAACTACTACTAAGAAGATTTCTTGGATGAATGCAAATATCTACTCGCTTTGCTATTTGAGCAGAGTCAATAGCTTCGCCTAGGGGCATAGGGCTCCTATTTTTATTCTTTGGCATACAGATTAAAAATGGAATTATTTACAACTAATCTAGGGCTTGGTGCGAATAAAGTGTGGGCTTGTTTGTCACCATTTTCGCATCCTCTGTCCCAAAAATATTTGATCCAACGGCTAGTGGCGCCTGCCGTTAAACGTGAGGCGAACTTGCAAGGTATTTATGTTGAGCAATTTTTCATTTCCTTTGATTAGGATTCAATAGGCTACGAGCACAAGAAATGATGTTTTAGCCATAGAATAAGTTAGATATCTTCTTTTTGATATTGTCGTTAAGTCATTTTGCTTTAGTCTGAACCTTCATTATGTTTGGCCTTCATATTGAAATCTTCTAACAATTGTACTTCTGGATTGTGCCTCTTTGTGCTTTTGGGTTGTGCTTAGCTTGAAACCCCTTTATCTTCTCATGAAATAGAGTAAGCATACATGTAGGGTTCGACAAAGGATTTCAGAGGTTGAATGCCATCATTTCTACATTTGCATATGCTTTGTATTTTAATGAGGTAAGCTTTTGTTTCACACGAATCTTTAAATTTATTATGCTTATTTTCCACTGTAAACTTCTAGGAAAATGATATCAAAAGTTGGATATGCTGGTGTTGGACAAGGTGGAGCAAGTAGAGATGCACTCCTACCCAGAAAGGAGGTTGTTGTAGTTGAGTACTTGATAGTTGTGCATATTGGATTTTGACTATAATATGTGGATTTATTGTGTTTTCCAGTAAATCCAATTACATGGTTTATTTATATCAACAATCAATTATATGAATTTCATAATCTGTTGATTTATTTATGTTTGGTTTGGTACAGATATTTCCTATAAATATGAAGGGTATTACTGGAAGCTTGGTGTCTCGTAGCTTGGTGTCTCTTGTTGCCTATTTTGGTGGTTGGGTTGTTATAGTCACTTTTAATTCTCTCGTCTTGGAGTGCAGCAAGTGAGATCAATGAAATTCTTCAATTCACCTTTTTCTATTTTAATACATGAAACATTGAACTAAATATTTTGAAGTGGGTTGATATTGTTTTAATCTGAAATTGATTATTTTAGAAGTGTACTAAAAAATGTTTTAACATATAACTGCAGCTGGTGATATATGCATTGCAACTTCATTCTTCATATTTTGTGGCGTGCCATCTTTTATTGTACTCTTTGTGGCAAAGCTATTACCAGAGACAAGGGAAGAACTCTGGAAGAAATACAATCCTCATTCAAGTTGTAAATAGAAAATCTATAGTTTATTAGTTATGATTCATATTTGTTTTTTGTGATATTTGATATAATCTGACACATTGTGAAAAACAACCTATTTATTTGTCTGACAATATTTTTGATTGAAAGAAGGGCTTGAATTTATTCTTTAGACAATGATACCTCTCAGATTAAATCTGGAAGAACATTCATTCAAGTAATAATGGAACATACTTAAAGTTGTTATGACCATTTATCAACCTAAAGTTCACTCACAAATGCATAAATGCAAAATTTAAATTTATTAGCAACAAATTCTAATTGTTGATTTTGTGGATTTGAAAATTGTAAAGGTGAGAAGAGTTTGAGAAATTGATTTATGAAATATGCAAATGAAAGAACTTATCTAAATCTACTATTGCATATAAAAGTAAGTTTCTAAATTAATATGCTTAAATATTAAAAAATATTCAAAATCTCTTTGAAACAAGATATCTTGGGAGATTTTATTTCTAAATTAATATCTTAAATATAAAAAATTCAACATATTTTGAAACAAGATATCTCTTGAGATTTTTTACAAATTACTATATTCAAGATCTTTTTGAAGCAAGATATCTCTTGAGATTTTATTTCTAAATTAATATCTTGTTTGAAAAAACAAGATATCTCTTGAGATTTTTTATATAATAATAATTATTTATAAAAATAAGATATAAAAATAATATGTTAAATTACTTCACATAAAAAGTAAGTTTCTAAAATAATATACTTAAAATTAAAAAAATAAATAATAAAATAAAAATAAAATAATTTCTAAATAATACAGTAAAATAAAATTGTTAAGGAATGAAAAATAATTATAATTTCTTAAGTTTTAAATTAATTTATTTAAAATTAGAAAAAAGAAAATTAAATAAAAAAGGAATATCCTAAATTCACTGTTACACATAAAAATTTGTTTCTTAATTACCTTATTTAAGACAAAGAATATTCAATGTTATTAGTTTAAGCTTTTACTAAAGGTTTTGTTGCACAAAAATATTAAAAGAAGATAGGATTTTCATAATAAATGCAAATATAAAATCAATTTAAAATTATAAAATTAAATACAAAGAAACTATAGTTAATTTATTATTACACAAAAAAAAGTTTTAAAATTAATAGTAGGGTTAGAGTTAGAAAAAGGGTTAGGGTTAGGGTTAGGGTTAGAGATTAATTAGTCTTAGGGTTTGATTATAGTTAAGATTCAACTATGGTTAGGATTAAGATTCAATTGATGTTCAATTAGGGTTAGGGTTCAATTAGGATTTCCATTGGGGTTGGGGTTCAACTGAGATTAGGATTCAATTAGTGTTAGGGTTCAAAAGGATTCAATTAGGGTTAAGGTTAGAATTATAGGATAAAACTTTGGATAAAGGTTAGGATTAGGGTTGGGGGAATTTGGACTCAACTAGGGTGAGGGTTAGAATTCAATTAGGGTTAGGGCTACGATTAATTTCAAGCTAGGGTAAGGGTTAAACTAGCGCTAGGTTTTAATAAGGTTTAGGATTCAATTAGTATTACAATTAGAATTAGGGTTAGTATTAAAATTATAATTATGAATAGAGTTTGAATTATAGCTAGGGTTAGAATTAGAATTAGGGTTATAATTAGGGTTAGGGTTATAATTAAGATACGCTTTTGGGTTAGAATTGAATTAGGGTTAGCGTTCAATTGGAGTTAGGATTCAATTAGGGCTCTAAGATAAATCTTGGAGTCAACATTAGGGTGAAGGTTGGGGTTACGGTTAGGGTTTCAAAATGAGTCTTGGGGTCAACATTAGGGTTAGAATAGGATTAGGGTTTGAGTTATGGTTTGGGTTTAATTAGGGTTATAGTTCAATTATGGTTAGGGTTAGGATAGGGTTCAATTAGGGTTGTGGCTAGCGTTAGTGTTATAGGATCAAACATGGGGTAAAGTTTAGGGTTGGGGTTGGGGTTAGGGTTAGAATTCAAGTAGGGTTAGGTTACAATTCAATTAGGGTTCAATACAATTAGGCTTAGGGTTAGGGTTAATGTTAGGATAGGATAATAGTTCAACTAGGGATTTAGGGTTAGGGTTTTGATTATGGTTCAACATTAGGGTTATGGTTAGGATTATGGTTCAATTAGGGTTTTGATTAGGAGCTACAAGTTAATATTAGGGTTAGGGTTGAAGATTAATTAGTATTAGGGTTAGGGATTTATTACGGTTAAGATTCAACTATGGTTAGGTTAGGATTCAATTGATGTTTAAAATTAGGGTTAGGGTTTTAGGATATGTTGGGATCAAGGTAAGGGTTGGGGTTAGAATACAACTAGGATTAGAGTTAGGGTTACAATTATGGTAAGGGTTAATATTCAGTTAGGATTTAATTAGCATTAAGATTAGGATTTATATTCAATTATGATTAGGGTTAAACTAAGGTTAAGATTAGGTTAGGGTTATAGGATGAAGCTTTGGGAAAATGTTAGGATTAAGGTTGGGGTTAGGGTTAGGACTCAACTAAGGTTAGGGTTCAATTAATTTTAGGAACAATTAGGGATAGGGCTAGGATTAATTTTAGGCTAGGGTAAGGGTTCAAGTAGGGTTAGGTTTTAATAGGGGTTAGGGTTAGGGTTCAATTAGTATTACAATTAAAATTAGGGTTAGGGTTTAATTAGTGATATGATAATGGTTAAGGTTTAATTAGTGATATGATAACAGTTAGGGTTTAATTTAGGTTAGAGTTAGAGTGTAATTAGGATTACAATTTGGGTTCAATTATGGTTAAGGGTTCAAGTAGGATAAGGATTAGGGTTAGAGTGTAATTATGATTAGAGTTTGGGTTCAATTAGGGTTACAAAATAAATCTTTTATGTTAGTTGTAGGGTTAGGGTTAAATTAGCATTAGGTTAGAATTAGGTTTAATGTTAGGATTATAGTTAAGGTTCACTTAGGGTTAGGGTTTAATTGTAGTATGGTTAGGGTTATGATTTAATTAGGATCAAGTCTCACTTACGGTTAAGGTTAGGGATAGGGTATAATTAGCATTAGGGTTAGTTAGGGTTATAGTTCAATTATGGTTAGGGTTAGGATAGGGTTCAATTAGGGTTGTGGTTAATGTTAGGGTTATAGGATAAAACATGGGGTAAAGTTTAGGGTTGGGGTTGGGGTTAGGGTTACAATTCAAGTAGGGTTAGGGTAATATTTCAACTAGGGATTTAGGGTTAGGGTTTTGATTATGGTTCAACATTAGGGTTAGTGTTAGGATTATGGTTCAAATAGGGTTTTGATTAGAAGCTACACGTTAATATTAGGGTTAGGGTTGGAGATTAATTAGTATTAGGGTTAGGGTATTATTACGGTTAAGATTCAACTATGGTTAGGTTAGGATTCAATTGATGTTTAAAATTAGGTTTAGGGTTTTATGATAGAGATTGGGATCAAGGTAAGGGTTGGGGTTAGAATACAACTAGGATTAGAGTTAGGGTTACAATTAAAGTAAGGGTTAATATTCAGTTATAATTTAATTAGCATTAAGATTAGGGTTTATATTCAATCAAGATTAGGGTTCAACTAGGGTTAAGGTTAGGTTAGGGTTATAGGATAAAGCTTTGGGAAAAGGTTGGGATTAAGGTTGGGGTTAGGGTTAGGACTCAACTAAGGTTAGGGTTCAATTAATTTTAGGAACAATTAGGGATAGGGATAGGATTAATTTTAGGCTAGGGTAAGGGTTCAAGTAGGGTTAGGTTTTAATAAGGGTTAGGGTTAGGGTTCAATTAGTATTACAATTAAAATTAGGGTTAGGGTTTAATTAGTGATATGATAACGGTTAAGGTTTAATTAGTGATATGATAATAGTTAGGGTTTAGTTTAGGTTAGAGTTAGAGTGTAATTAGGATTAGGGTTTGGGTTCATTTATGGTTAAGGGTTCAAGTAGAATAAGGATTAGGGTTAGAGTATAATTATGATTAGAGTTTGGGTTCAATTAGGGTTAAAAAATAAATCTTTTCTGTTAGTTGTAGGGTTAGGGTTAAATTAGCATTAGGTTAGAATTAGGTTTAACGTTAGGATTATGGTTAAGGTTCACTTAGGGTTAGGGTTCAATTGTGGTATGGTTAGGGTTATGATTTAATTAGGATCGGGGTTCAATTATGGTTAAGGTTAGGGATAATGTATAATTAGCATTAGGGTTAGTGTTAGAGTTAGGGTATAATTAGGGTTAAGGTTAGGGATAAGGTATAATTAGGGTTAGGGTTAGGGTTGATGGTTAGGGTTAGGGTTGATGGCTAGGGTTAGTGAAAGAAATTGGGGTTAGCAATAGGCTTATGGTTAAGGTTAGGGATAGCCTTAGTGTTAGGTTCTGAGTTATATTTATGGTTGCAGTTAGGGTTAGGGTTAGCATTAGTGTTAGGGTTAGGTTAGGTTAGAGTTAGAGTGTAATTAGGATTCAGGATTAGGTTCAATTAGGGTTAAGGGTTCAACTAGAATAAGGATTAGGGTTAGAGTGTAATTATGATTAGATTTTGGGTTCAAGTAGGGTTACAAGATAAATCTTTTAGGTTAGTTGTAGGGTTAGGGTTAAATTAGCATTAGGTTAGAATTAGGTTTAGCATTAGGATTATGGTTAAGGTTCACTTAGGGTTATGGTTATGGTTGATGGTTAGGGTTAGTGAAAGAAATGGGGTTAGCAATAGTCTTATTTTTAAAGTTAAGGCTAGCATTAGTGTCAAGGCCTGAGTTATATTTATGGTTACAGTTAGAGTTAGAGTTAGTGTTAGGTTTAGGGTTAGGGTTAGCATTAGTGTTAGGGTTAAGGTTGGGGTTAGGGTTGGGGTTAGGGTTAGGGTTCTACGATAAAGCTTAGGGTTAAGAATAAAATAAGGATAATCCTATTCCTAATGCTAATCCTAACCCTAATCCTAAACTATTCTTCATGCTAATCCTAACCCTAATTTTGATGCAAACCCCAACCCTCATCCTAATTTTAACCATATTTCTAAACTTAACTATATCTCTACGCTAACCATAAGCTTAACTATATCTCTAGCCCTAATCCTAACCTAAACTCTAAAACTAACTATATCTCTTAACCCCAACCTAACCATAATCCTAACCCTAAACTTGATCCAAAACATAACTATAACCCTAATCTTAATAACCTTAACCCCAATTATTACCCCAACCCTAACTATATCTATTAACCCTAAACTTGACCCTAAACCTAATTGTAACCCTAATCCTAAGCTAATCTTGATGATAACTCTAACCCTAATTTTGATGCAAACCATGTCTCCCATCCTAATATTAACCCTAACCCCAATCCTAACTATATATTAACTCTATCCTTGACCCTAACTATATCTCTAGTCCTAACCCTAACCTTAATCCTAACTAAATATTTTTTAATAATCTTAAATAAATATTGATGATATAATATGTTTTATTATAATATTATAAATATACTAAAATATATATTTATATATTTTAACTTAAAATTTAAATATTAAATTATATATATTATTTTTTAAAATTGAATTACAAATATTATAATATATATTATTATAATAATTTAATATAAAATATATAAATATAAAAATAATTTATTTAAGATATTACATCTTGTGTCGCACTGCTACTAGTATATATATTTAATAATATATATAAAATACACCAGAGATATCCTTCTTGAGGCGCCTATTATACTTTTATGTGAGAAATTGATTTAAAAATAGGCACCTCGAGAAGGATATCTCTCGACGTATTTTATATATATTATTAAATATATATATGCTAGTTTAATAAATTTTTTGTATTTTGCAGAGGGACAAGTTTGCATGATCATAGATCAATTATCATTTGATCTTAGTCGTTCCCCGCCATCCCATGATGACCCCACCACATTATTTTGGTTAATCACAATATCACGGGTGAGTGCCACGTGTATCATTTAATGAAGTTGAAGAGATGATAGAAATAATTTGATACATTTATTTGGTTTTAATACATTATGTAGCGGGTTACTAAAGCATTTATGAGATGCACGTGTTTCAAACCAACGGAGATGTTATAATCTCGGTAGAAAAGGTGCTTGATGGTTAATGACAAAGTTGGCGACTATGTTGAACAGACAGGATTACTGATAGTTGAGATCCACGGTTGCCTGCCATCGTGTGATCAGAAGTTGCAAGGTCTATATTGATTGCGATATCGTGGACGAGTGCCACATGGATTTCCTTGGCAATGCATAGTATGGTGGGCCCTTATTGCCATGATGGAGATCGTGTCAGTTTGTTTTGAAGGAATTTGTTTGATCATTTGACCAAAGTGAAGGATCGATGACTAGTATGTGAATCTGCATTAAATGCGATTACAAGGTTCTATTCTGTAATTTCATATTTTTGTTTAGCCCTCCTAGACAACTAAAAACTCAAGATTACAACTACCCTCCTAGAGAACTAAGTGTTGAAGAGAGCCAAGATATAGACACTGGAAAGATGGCATATAGGTCATTTGTAGCATACAATGAATTTTGATATACAAAGACTTAGATGCATGTATTTTGATGGAGTAAATGAAGATATCTAAGTTGCAGATTAAGATTTTGGTATCAGTTGTTTGATAAATTTATGCAGTTATTTGATTGTCTCCATTCTGATTCTTCTCTATTGTTTAAATTGATATAACAAGTTTATACTCAGTTTATCATTGTACATTTTCTATATATGTGTGATCTGGTTATTTGGTTCTCTAAAGTAGGGATTAAAATATTTTAATCAATCACGACAATTGGGAAGTGTTACTTGGATTAATAAGAAGAATAACATAACTAGAATTTCCATTCTATCTCAAGAAGAGTTTGTCAATTATTCACTTGCACGTTTACACAAGTTGTAAACAATTTATGTGTTTGATAGTTTGAATTATTTCCATTATTGAAATCCACATTTGTAGATATTCATTAGACTCCATATACCCAATAAGGCATTGGTCTCCCCTTGTATTCTTTTATAATTTTCATTATTATTATTTATTTTACACTTACATTTACAAATACACATACATATGCATTTAATGTTTTCATTTATTTCTCATGTAGTTTAATAGTTTGATCGATTTCATATTATATGTGTTGAAGACTTTAGAATTTCAATTACATTAATTTATGGATATGTTGTATCTATAACACTGCAAAACCATATGCTCTTTGCATTTACACTTGCATTTATAAATACACATTGATATACATAGAAATAGATTTCTTTAATGATATGTTGTATTAATTGTTCAAGGAGAGCATCCATAATTGCATTTACATTTACATTACATATACATACATACATACATACATACATACACATGTGTGTGTGTGTATGTATATTATTTATATTCAGTGTTCAGAAACAACCCATTAGGTCTACACATGGATAAAAATTCATAAAATCAGATCTCCCATACATATTTTGTTGAAACCTGGGCTTGAACCTCTCATTTCACATGCTTTTCTTCACAAAACTCTTGAGGACAGCAGCTATACCTTCTTTATTTCTCATCCTAGGCCCCATTCATGCATCCTACAATTAGAACAGTATCCATGGGGCCTCTTACACAAGCTATGGTAATCACAAAAAGTGTAAGAGCCCCTTTATATCATGTTTGGACTACAAAACCCTCAAAAATAGGGTAACCGGGTTGTATGCAAAGAAATGAAGCTTTCTAACTCAAATCAATGCCTTAAGCCCTCAAATTAGATTCAAATCAAAGCTAACACATATCTTCATGACTTGGAATTGATTTCACATCAAAATATGGATGCATGTGACCATACAGTGTTGCATAATAGGAAAAATACAGAAATTTGAAGAAAAACACAGATTTTTGAATGTCAAGAGCTTGTATTTTAAATCCTCAACCATCAACAACCATTACAATGATCACTTTATGCCTTTTAAAGGCCTTTACACATCAACCACTGAACAACCACCTCTACAACTAACTTTTTAATCTTTTATGATCACATGAAATGTAAAACACACTAATTTCAAGGTTGTTAACATCACTGTTGAAATGTTTTAATTTTTTGACCTTTCAAACATTAAAAAGTACATCATTAAATTAATTATGTAATGGCATAAAAATTAAAAACATCATGAATTAATTATGTAACCACATAAGTAAAATATAATTCTATCAAGAAATTAATATCAAATAGATAATATAATCGCATAACTCATACATTTCAATGTCATTGATCTTCTTCTTCATCCAAATCTTTGTCTGTATCATCCGATCCAGATTCTACATTGTAAGGATTCATCATATCATCATCATTGTCATCAATATCAGTTTTGATAATGTCATCATCCACACGGATATCATCTTCATGAACATTAACTCCTACATCATAATGATCTAATTCCTCCTCTTCAACACCTTTGTCAGGGACATCAACTAATTGTTAATCCTGATCATCATTTACATAATCTTCTAGTTATTTGGTATATTCTTCTTCCACCACATTATACTTTACTAGCCTTCCTCTTGGATCATGTCTAACAACAAATGACCAACCTGGTTTACCTGGAACCTCTGAGTAAAATACCTACTCACATTGGCTTGGAAGAACATAAGGCTCATTTCCAGCTCGCTCAATAGACCTTGTATTAACCATGGTAAATCCATTATCATGTTCAATAATAGTTCTCTCGGGATCATTTTCATTCAATCATAGCTTGTACCATAGGACGATGAACAAAATTAATCTGAAGGATTTAAAGTCACACTCAAGTATATCATCCAAAATCCCATAGTATTGATTTTTTAAGACTTTTGGATGTATGTCGCTTCTAGATGAAACATTAGTCACCTAAAAGACTACAGTTATACCAAAATCACAAGTTTTCTTCATGTCATCCAACATTTTGATTCAAAATTTATGACCATTGCACCACATAGCCTTGTGGTGTTTCACCTGCAATATGTCAAACATATAAAAATTATTGCAATATCGTTAGTTGATAAACATATATATTCTTGGCCGAATGTACGCAAAGTAAACAATATCAACATATATATACATCAATATAATTGAAAATAATTAAATAATATGGGTGATTAATATTTTAGACATCTAAATTTGACCACTTCCATATGGTCAATATCGTCTCCTTAGTTATCCTTTTGCTCATCTAATTCTTCCTCTTTGCCAATATTAATTAAATTACTCATTTAATTAATATTTCGTGTCTTACATAAGGTTTCCAAAGTATTTAATTTAATAAATGTTTTTTCCCTCTTTCCTCTCTAAATTAAATAAATATACCACTTTATTTAATTTAGTCGTATTATCTCTTGGAATTTTAAATTTATTTTTAAATTCCCCACTTTCTCTCACATTGTCACATCCTCCAACTTTTGCAAGTTGATCTCTAATCCTTCTTAAAAATCTAACCCTCTTTCTTAGTCATAATTAATTTATGATTAAGATGTGCATACTTCTAATCATCATTAGGGTTCCATCCTCCATAATTTCCCACTTGCCTCTAATATGTCATTAACTTATCTAATCAAGTACTTGCACAACCTTAATCACTTAATTAGGTCATCCTAATCCCCATATCATTTATGGAATGTGTCCTAAGTCAACCCTTTTAAAGGATTTGTCCTTTTGAAGGTACTCCATTCCCCATGTGAATTTTTAATTCAAATTTAATCCCCCAATGCATCCCTTGGAATCTAAAATTCATTTTCTCATCCCCGTGTGGATATTTGAGGAATTTTTAATTCCCCACATGTTCTCTCACCCACATGGGGACGAGGTCCTCCTTTATGATGTGATCTTGTCCCAATCCCAAAGTACTATGTACTACCTCCATGTTATGTACTATCCTTCCACCTCATGCACACATTATTTTTTTCAAGCCACTTCACATGCCACATGTCAAGATGTGAGGGCTTGTGAGTTATCAACTCACCTTATCCCTACATCTTGATCTTGGTGGCTAAATCTCAACAATCCATTTCCCTAGAGAGTCCAAAATTCTCTATAAATACCCCCTCTTTTCTCTCATTTTAGGGGAGATCATTTATGCTAGCCAAACTCTTGCAAAATTTTCTCTTGAGCCATACTTAGCAAAATTTTCATATTTGCACCCATTTTCATTTGTTTTCCCATCCTCATCCCATCTTATAGCTTGCATCCCTTGCCATCAAAGAAGCATACAACATCAAAGATCAAAAGGCCAACCAAAGGACAACTCAACAAGGTGAAATCTTCCATTTTGCTTAGTTAAGTTAATCTTTAGGCTATCTTGAGGTGTAGGGTGTCTTTAGTTGTTATTTGCTCTCTTTTGTTTGTTGTTCATTTTCTAGCAAGTATTTTCACCCTATCACATTAATGGCACGCCTAGTGGGACCCACAAATGGGTCTCTTGCTTTCACATTTGCTATTTTTTTACTTTTTGCAGGTGCAGGTTATAGAGGGGCAAACCCGACCTACAAAGGGGCAAACCCGACCTGTAAAGGGGTGGACTTGACCTTCGAGGGGAAAACCTGACCTAATAGACAGGCGAACTTGCCCTCCATAGGCAGACCCGACCTTGCCCAAGGGCGGACCTGCCCTCCACAGACTCCAAAAAGTGTTTTTGGAATTTTTTTCTAGATAGACGAACTTGCCCTCTAGACAGGTGAATTCTCCCTCTGGATAGGCGAACTTGACCTGCAGACAGATGAACTTTCCCTCTAGAAAGGCGATCTTGACCTATAGACAGGTTAATATTCCCTCCAGACATGTGAATATTCCCTCTAGACAGGCGAATATGACCTCCAGATAGGCGAATATGCCCTAGACAACTTTTTCCATAAGGTAAAATTTTAGTTTTTAGCACTCCTTTTGACTATTTTGAGGGTTTTTAACCCCCTAACTTAGGCATAGTTTAATTAGGGGTGTCAATTAACATTATTTGGCATGTTTTTTGGTAATCTATTTGACGTATCCAATCCCCTTGCTCCATTTGGCAATCCTGGGTGACGAGAAATCGTAGCTTACTTCTGGTTGAAAATTTTGTATACCTTGAGGATATGCAAAATAGTGGTTTCAACCACAATACATGAGTGTAATACTCTCCTAATTTAGGGAAGGCTCCCCCTTTTCTATTTTCTAATTTAAACTAATATGGGTAGGACAACAATCTTTCCTCTTCTTTCAGGAAGGATTATATTCTTTTCTCTTCACAAAAAAGTAACAACAAACTTTAAGAAAACTTATCATAGCAGCCTTGAAATGAAATTGAGAGAGAGGAGATGAAGTTTCTTGAAAGCACAAAGACTTTTGTCACCTCCTCCGGGATGGGAAAACAACCACCAAGCACAAAGTCTTGAAAATCTAAAATCCTATTTACCCTTTTAGAATGATTACTTAAGAACAATATACAACACAAGACAACACAAAGTGTGTACGTATAATGCACCTGTTAACTACTTGCAATTCTTCTCAATTTCTAAATACAAATTACGAGTTCAATCTTCAACATTTACAACACAAAGTCTACAAATATTTAGAGTGAAGCTTCTCTAAAACTCCAAGCGCAATAAGCAGCTCAAAGTCTACAAAATTCAACTTGAATCCCTCTTGTATAACACCACAAAACTCACAATCAATATGCAAAAAATGTCGTCACATAACACCTTGAATCAGCACAAAGTTTAAAAGCAATTTGCCTCTTTTAATTGACTGTAATTTGATTTACATCTAAGCTCAAAGTCTTAAAGTGCACATACAAACTAGCAGATTTTTGTTGCATTGCCAAAAGATTAATATTACAATAGACCCCCTCAAGTATTTATAGGAGAGAGTTCATGAGAAAAAGGTGGGAGGATCCCAACTAACTTGAGAAATTCTCTCAACCACCAACTACTTGCAATTGACTTATTCCAAATTACAATCCTAATTTATCTTGACTTGTAATTTGATTACATGTAATTACAATCTTTAATAATGCGAGTAGCATGGCCACTTGCCATTACAACTTTTGACTTTACATGTAATTTGTCAAAAGAAAATTAAAAATTCATAAGTGAAATTATTCTAAGTGTCCAAGACATGACTCAAACCATAATGCTTGAGTGGATCTTCATGCTATTGTTTGCAAAATATTCTTCCATCTTTGTCTTGAAAGCATTCTATACTCAATCATGTCACTTATTCAACTCTTTGTGTGGCTTCATCATGTTGTTGTTCTTCCTTTGTATCATTTTTCAGAATTTGTTTGAAAAATAAGTCCCATGCCTTATATTATTGATTTGGTAGATCATGTGTGCAAACATGATTAACAAAAATGAGACAAAGGGGCTGCAAAAAAGAGGTCAAAGCTCAATTTCGGGTTTTGGAAACAACATTACATGCGTGGAAAAACAAGAACATTGACTTGCAATTGTGGAGAATGAACATGCAACTTCATATGTGTATGGGAAAATACAAGTTTTGCACTTGTGATTGGATCCTAAAGACTCATTTTCAAGTGTTTTTGAGTGCATTTTGGACCAATTTCGGGTTTTGGAAGGCTGACAACAAGTGCAAAGTGTAATCGGGATTTTTGGAACATATTGCAAGTTAAAAGTGCAAGGTAGGAAAAATAAGAAGTCATTGCAAGTTTATTTTTAAAACTTCTACTTGCATTTGCAGTCAAAATTTCCTACTTCCAATTGGTTTATAAAATCCCAATTTGCAACCAAGGGCATCATTTTTGTTTCTTTTTTTTTTTTGCAAAAAATGGCAATGAGATCATGGAGAAATGTGAATGAGGTGAAATGAACATGAAATGAAATGGAATGAAGTGGAATTTTTTTTTTATGAATGAAGGGTGAATGAATAATGATGGTGTATGAAAGAGAAATGAATGAAGGACGTATAAAGTGGAAAAACATGTTTTCAGCCATACACATTTTTTTTATAATATGCAATCTCAATCTCCATAGAAAGGCAACCCAGGAACAAAAGATTTAAAGCAACCAAAATAGAAAAATAAAAAGAAACAAAGAACATGCCCACAACAAGAGTTTACAAGCCAAAACAAAGAAGAAAACCCTAGGTGCCATGTACAAAATCAAATTTGCAAAAACGTGGCAATGGTAGAGAAAAAATGGGGGATTTAATAAAGTTGCAGACCTTGCCAAGAATTTTTCATGCCAAAAATCTCTCCAATCGGGGTACATATGAGCAAGAGCAAGTTAAAGATCCACAAAAATAGTTGCAAAACTAATTTTGGGTTTTTTGATTCTCATTACAAGTTAAAAATAACTTGTAAAACTTCATTGCAAGCATTTCGAGTTTTTTAAGTCTCATTACAAGTGAGCAAAATAATAAATAACTTTAAAAATGCCCTTTACTAGCAAATTGGGTTTTTAGATACACTTTGCAAGTGAACATTATGATAAAAGACTCAAATAGGAACTTTTGGAGCTCATAACAAGTGAACTTTTAAAAATAAAAAGAAATAGGAACTTTTAGAGCTCATTGCAAGTGAACTTTTAAAAATAAAAAGAAATAGGAACTTTTGGAGCTCATAACAAGTGAACTTTTAAAAATAAAAAGAAATAGGAACTTTTGGAGCTCATTGCAAGTCACTTAAGTGAAATCGGACTTTTTATAACATATTGCAAGTAACTTTTTAAAAAGTAACTTGTAAAGTGAAAAAAAAGTTCCTACAACTTGTAAGTTATATAAAAAGTAACTTGTAATAAGAGCAAAAAGTTCCTATCACTAACTTGTAATAAGAAACCAAAACCCCTACTTGCAGTGATGCCCCATAAACCCGAAATTGACCAAAAACAGACTAAAAATGACTCAAAATTTCATGAAAATGGACAAGAGTGAGTGAAAAATGTTAGCCAAAAGGACTATAGGCCCAAATGTAAAATTTTCTAACCTTTGCACCTCGTAAAATGTGCCTTAGAAGAGAAAATCTTTAAATTTTATCAAAATTTTGATAGGTTATCTGAATTTTATACAAGTCAAAAATTAGGGACAACAATTGGCTCTGCTTGGGGAACTACTTTTAGTCATGAAAACAAGCAAAGGTAGTAGAATCCATAATCTCCAAGTGCCTTAGTATCCATTGGGTTATGGAGTCAATAAAACCAAAAGACTCAAAATGATAGGAAGGATGACATTACTGACACAAAACAACTAACTAGAAAACAAGACACTGACTTGTGCAACTACACTTATTGAAAAGATAAAAACCTACCTAATTGAAACTAGCCAAAAATGGAAGCTTCTCAGAAGGAACCATTAACTAGTTCAACAAAATAGTTGCCTTTCTTCAATAACTTATGATACCTTGCATGATTGTAGGCAACTTTGTATAGATGAAGCATGAGCAATGGTACTAGAACTTGATGTAGTACTCTTTCGAAGAAATGAACAAATTCACTTTTCTCTTGAGATGAATCATATGTATTGCTGCTCTGGAATGGATTTTTGAAACTAGACTTCTCTTGCTCAGTTGCAACTGCTTCTTTGAGTTATTTTTGAAATATATCTTCATGTTCAGGTACAAGTGAAAGCTCTGATTTCTCATTGGTTTCCAACCAAGCTAGATGTCTTATGGGGCATCCCCTTGATCAGACAAAAAATGAATTCTTGTTATTAGCTACTACTTGAACAACTCATTTTTCAACGACGACAACCTCATGTTGAATGGAAAGATCTCCTTCACGTGATTCAAATGAAAACATGACTGCATTGCATTCCTTAGTATGTTGTTTATAACCTTCTAATTGGAGAGAATCTTCAACAAGACTTGAATAAAATTATTCTATAGTACTCGTGAAATGATCTTCATCAAGTTCTTGGATAGATCTCTTATGCATAACATGCTCTATTTCATCCTTAGAAGAACTTTCTTGAGGACCTAAAAAAATATCAAAACCTCCACCTTGGAAAATAGACTCTTGATTTTCATCCTTCCCAAGTTGTTCATGAGCTTCCAATTTATGGGATACTAGTTTGCCATCAAAGCTTGAACAAAAATATTTCATCTCATTCCAAAACATATCCTCTTCAATATCTTCTCTGCTCTTTTGAATAGGAGAGTTGAACTTTGCTTCATGAAAAATTTCATCAAAGTCTCCAAACTCCAAAATAGAATTATCTTTATGTTCTAAAACTGTTGTTGATGCTGCTTTGAGTATATTTTCTTCATCTTTCTCCATAAAAGAGGGTAATTCATCAAACCAAACTATAGAACCCTCATTTTTATCTTCATAAAGTATCTTTTCACATCCCATGACGTGATTTTCCTCCATCAACACCTTTGAAAGATGGTCTTCAACCTCTTGCTGTGTATTCTTTATGATATCCGATATGGTCTTTTCTTTTGTTCAACAACTTTCAAGAACTGCATAAACCAGATTTGAGAGTCGCCAGCTATGTTTGTTTCCTCTTCTTGGAAAAGACTAGCAAGATCACTTTGTTCAAAGTCAGAATCCTTCACTGCTGCATTTGTTGATGGTCCCTCAAGAGAAAAATCTCCTGGTGTTGAAGATTTCCTTGACTCTCATCAGCAAAATTATGAGCAGCAGGTAGATATGGCCTTCTTGGAACGTCTTCTTCATAAGGGGAAGAGAATACGCCTTGAGCTAGCTGCCTTTTAAGAGCAAGAAAATCATTTTCCAACCTTTGCACCATGGGATTCATCCTTGTGCTCAAGGAAAATGAATCCAAAAAAGAAGAACCACTTGGTTCTATCCTTATCTACCCAGCAAGAATGAGATCGTGTTCAATTTTTGTCACCCGGGTTTGCACAATTGCAAGAGTAGTTGGAGCTACTCTTCTTAATAGGAAACCAACTTCGGGTACTTGAGCATTTACAAAGAAACATTTCAAATTCTCAACTGTAGGTTGAGCAACAGTTGGAATTCTTTGTGTTAGCTTGTTGAAGTAAGCAATGAACTTGTGCATATGCATGTGAGATTCCTTCTTCAACAGGGTTAGTTGAGCCAACAAAGCATGAGCGTCTTCAGGAGGCTTGAAATTTCTTCAAACTTGGCTATGAGAGTTTCCTAGTTTGTGATGGTACGTGGTGTCAAATAATAAAACCAATCTACAGCAACACCTTGGAGAGTCTCCAAAAACAACCTTATAGATACATCTTTGTATTGAACACCATGAACTCCACAAGCACTGTAGAAAGCAACAATGTGCTCATCAGGATGTTGTTGTTTATCACCAAAGAACTTGGGAAATTTCTTTTGTGTTCCTTCAGGAAGAGCATGTAGTGGTCTAGAGCTAGATTCAACAGACCAAAAGCATTTCCCCAAGGACCTTGAGTAGCCAGTTACATTTCCTTGGTAAAAGCTTAAAAAACTTGATAAATTACAATGAATAGGATACCGGTATACTTCAAAAGAAAGCGTGAGGCTTTCAAATGTGTATTGTATCCCCAACGGAGTTGCCAAAAATTGTTGGCTGAAAATTTTGTATACTTTGAGGATATGCAAAATTGTGGTTTCAGCCGTAATACGTGAGTGTAATACTCTCTTAATTTAGGGAAGGCTCCCCCTTTTCTATTTTCTAATTTAAACTAATATGGGTAGGACAACAATCTTTCCTCTTCTTTCAGGAAGGATTATATTCTTTTCTCTTCACAGAAAAGTAACAACAAACTTTAAGAAAACTTATCATAGCAACCTTGAAATGAAATTGAGAGAGAGGAGATGAAGTTTCTTGAAAGCACAAAGACTTTTGTCACCTCCTTTGGGATGGGAAAACAACCACCAAGCACAAATTCTTGAAAATTTGAAATCCTATCTACCCTTTTAGAATGATTACTTAAGAACAATATACAACACAAGACAACACAAAGTTTGTAAATATAATGCACTTGTTAACTACTTCAAATGGGAATTATTAAAAACATAAATTCTTGCAATTCTTCTCAATTTATAAATACAAATTATGAGTTCAATTTTCATTATTTACAACAAAAAGTCTGTAGATAATTAGAGTGAAGCTTCTCTAAAACTCCAAGTGCAATAAGTAGCTCAAAGTCTACAAAATTCAACTTGAATCCCTCTTGTATAATACCACAAAACTCACAATCAATATGTAGAAAATTTTGTCACATAACACCTTGAATCAACACAAAGTTTGCAAGTAATTTTCCTCTTTTAATTGACTGTAATCTGATTTACATCTAAGCTCAAAGTCTTAAAGTGCACATAGAAACTAGCAGAGTTTTGTTGCATTGCCAAAAGATTAATATTACAATAGACCCCCTCAAGTATTTATAGGAGAGAGGTTATGAGAAAAAGGTGGGAGGATCCCAACTAACTTGAGAAATTCTCTCAACCATCAACTACTTGCAATTGACTTATTCCAAATTACAATCTTGGTGCATCTCATTGAAAAAGGTGTCAAACTCCCACCAAGTGTTGACTTATCCAAATATAGCAGTTCCACACCTAACATGCCCCAAGGTTCACAAAATGCACCAGGTAGTTCATATGTCCCCAATATTCCTCCAGTAGAAGGTTGGCATCAACCTGAATTTGGCAACACCATTCTATATCCTGTTAGCAATCCCACGCATCGCGCAATCTCAGTCATAGGGATCCCCAAACAATTGATCCTAACAATCCTTTTTCCTTTGGAATGCCACAAAATTTTCCGCAACCACCGCCACTAATACTAACAGTACCACCCCTTTCAAATCCACCTCCTGCAGCACTAGGGGCAACCCATTTACTGCATTGTTTCCATCTTTTGGAGCCATAAACCTACCATCGCCTTTGTATGCATCTCCACAGCCTCCCCAATCTAACCTACGACCTCCATTATTGCCACAAGGTACATCCAAGCACCCCCTTTGGTACCCAATAGCCTTCGTTACAAAACACCCCTGCATTATATCAGTCGCCTCCTCAACAACAACTACCACCCAATCCCCTATTCTCTTCATAACAACCACCATACCAATTGCAAAACAATCTGTCCTGACCTCCCACTCAAACCATATCCCCATTCCTCGTGTCCATCCTACGTTCACGAGCTCAAACACAATACAACATCTTATCTCAGCCCACACAACATCTCACATCACATCAACAACCACCACAACATCATTATTACCATAACCAACAGCAGTCCCAGCAGCAACCACCTTATGCGGCCTCCCAATAGTCGTAGCAATACCCTCAGTATCAGTAGGTCAATTAGCAACATCACATCCAAGCTTCTCAGCAGCCTACCTCACATTTTTATCAAAAAAATCCATACTATACCTCACAAAAACAACCCCCGTACCAACAAAATCCCTCGACTTACCAGCAAGGGATGTCATCATCCCACTACCAAAATTCACACCTCAACATTCTGACGCTCTCTCAGCAGGATCCTTTATACCATCCATATCCATCCAACCTGCCACTAGTCAACTTAGATCTGTTATAAATCAAAGCCGCTCTGAAATATCTTCAAGCTGGGACTGGCAAACAATCATTCAAATTCGAAGACATATGCCCATATCCATTTGATCCCTCCATCTCATTGATCCCCTTCCCTAAACATTTTGAAATACCAAAATTTAACAGATACACAGGGAACAAAAATCCTAAGGCCCACTTGCAAGAGTTCTACTCCCAGTGTTAGGAAGTTATGCACAACGACAATTATCTCTTGCACCTGTTTCCACGGAGCCTGATAGGAAATGCCCTAGAGTGGTTCATGAGCCTCGAGCGAAGGTCCATAAAATCTTTTGTAGACCTGTCAAAAAAAATTGTTTCCTACTTCTCCTTCAATTTGGAGGACACTAACACCTTAGATCTCCTCAAAGAGAAACAACGTGAGGGGGAAACCTTTGCTAGCTACCTTCAAAAGTGGCGTGCGCTAGCAAGCAGAATGAAAACCCCTCTAAAAGAGAAGGAAATGGTCACCCTCTTTGTGGAGAACTCTTATCCCAACATGGCTCATAATTTTAGGTTACACTATGTCACCACTTTCACAGAGATAGTAGAAAAGGGACCCATCCTTGGGCGTGCCCTTATTGCCAAAGGACACATCAAGATACACCACCATGACAAAGAAATGTCATTTGGGGATAAGCCACGTTTTTGGAACAAGAACAAAAATGCAGTGAATGACGGTGTCACTATACTAAACATGTCCAAGTGGCTAATACGTCCCAAAGACAACAACCATCCGTACCTAATGCCATATCTGTACCACAGGGGGCATCCCGTCCTCCTCAATGGTCAAACTAGAACAGTCAGGGGAACACTAAATGCCAGTATGCTCAATTAGGAGAACCCTTGAGTGTTGTCTTCAATAAGTTGTTACAGGTCAACTATCTGATCACCTACCTTATCGCCAAACCACTTGACGAATCCAAACCTAAACCTGCATGGTTTAGAGAAAATAAATATTGTGAGTTCCATAAAATCAAAGGACACACTCTGAATAAGTGTCAAGGTTTGAAAAACTATGTCCAAGATCTTATCGATCGAGGAGATATCAAAGTCGACACAAGTCAAGCTTCGTCGTCTAATGTTCAATTGCAGATATACCAAAATGCCTTTCCAAACCATAATCAAGGCGTGAGTACCTCCAAAAACAATCCCCAAGACAACAACATAAATAACATAAGCTATAAGAATGTACCCCTCAATTACAATGGTATTATTGATTGCATTGAGTAGGTAGAACCTCGTGTATCTATGATACATGTCAAAGCCAAAGACCCTCAATGTGTTGTTACTACATGACGAGCTCACATCACTATCCCTACGGCTTTTGTACCCACCCATCCAAGTCCTGTAAACTCTAAGTACAACATTTTGGATCACTTAGGGATGGCCCCTGCCCAGATCTCAATCTTGGATATGCTTAAGTCTTCTCCTTTACATCAAGAAATCCTCAACAGATCCTTACAAGAAACCCATGTACCTAATGACATCGATCCCACATGATTCCAAGCTTTGGTAGGACACCTGGCTTTATCTTATCAACTGCACTTCAGCCAAAATCACATGCCAAATATTGATGCAAAGCACAACCGCCCCTTACACATCGAAGTCTTGGTTTCCTGTCATAAAATAAAAAGGGTCTTGGTAGATAATGGATTTTCCCTCAATTTATGTACTCTGAAATTCATAAAATAGGTGGGGTACACTCAAGCAGATTTAAGCAATCAAATCATCACGATCAAGGCCTATGATAATGCATAAAGGAATTCTGAGGGAATTATCAGTCTTCCTATCTAGGTGGGACCTATAGTTTAGTACACTACCTATCATGTCCTTGATCTAGACTTACCATATAATCTCCTCATTGTTCGCCCATGGCTCCACACTATGCAATTCATCCCCTCCACATACCATCAGTACCTAAAATTCCCAGTTAATGGACAAGAGATCACCATTTATGTTGACCCCCAACCATTTGAATACTGTCACGCTTTAGAAGCATCATTTCCCCATTTACATTATTGTCCTAGGGTTGAAATGGGGGCATCTCAGTCATCATCCTCCAATCCACCCTCCACCCTGACAGCCACTCCATCTTCCATCACCAATCCTACAGTCACAAAAGTCCAGATCATTGATAAGGGGTGTGGTGAATACAAAATGCATACTGATCTTAATGTAAAAACTATGCCACCGTCACCACACAAGTACGATCAACCTTCACATGCTACTCCAAAGCAAGACAAGACTATCACCTTCAGTGCAAAAACATTCCTACTACCACTTTCAGGTCCCCTAGTATAAAGATAGATGCACCAAAAGAGGATATAAGTCAATGGGTATACCGAGAAGAACCCCAACCGGATCCCCCTCTAAAGGAATACTTTCAGGAAGCATATCCTTGTTTAGCTAAGTTTTTAGCAAAGTATAACTACCAAGGGAGGGGCTTAGGTAAAGAAGAACAGGGGCAGTTGCAACCTATTGATACGTCAAAGCTGCCAAAGAACGTAGGCATCAGATATGACAAAAAGCAGAAAGGCCATGCAACATCGTCTAATACTTCCAATAGTGTTGTCGTGGATGATAGCTCATTGGAAGACATACCCGAGGAGGAATCCATCATATGTGCATATGATGACGTTGATCACACAGACCTTTCATCCATGTTCAAATGCTTATCCTTTTGTACCATTAGCCTATCCCTTTGTCACCCTCATCTTATTGATTGGGACCTATGTGACAACACACCTATCAATATGTATGTGGATACATATGTCAACCTTATGGGATTGGGGGAGGATGAACACTCCAATCGCAAAAATAAGAATAAGAAAAATAAAATGTGATCATCTAGTGAAAACCTCCCTGAGGCACTTCTTGACCTTGAAAAAGTAAAAATAAAGGACGCATCTGATGGTGAAAACCTCAAAGAGGCGCTGGAGGATGGAGATGTTCATCTTCCCTTTGTGGGAACTCAGTTATCTACACGGTCAACCATTCTAATTGAAGAAACTCGAGAAGTTAATCTAGGCACCACCAAAACTCCTAAGATCACATATGTGGCCAAATTACTCTCAGATCCAGAATATGCAGTCATTGTTTAGTTACTCCAATAGGGTATTGTTAACTTTTCTTGGTCATATTCAGACATGCCAGGCTTTGACCCCGCTTTAGTTGTACATCGTCTAGACATTCACCTTGATGCCAAGCCTGTCAAACAAAAGCTCCACAAGATGCATCCATAGGTAGCATTATTAGTCAAGAAGGAACTAGAGAAATTACTAGATGCACGTTTTATCAGACCAATTGACTACTCCGATTGGATCTCCAATATAGTCCCAGTTGCCAAACCAAATGGAGACATTTAGATCTGCATAGACTTCAGGGATCTTAACAAGGCTTGCCCAAAGGATGACTTCCCTCTACCTAATACTGACATGTTGGTCAACCTCACTACAAGACATGAGATGTTATCCCTTATGGATGGTTTCTCTGGTTATAATCAGATCCGAATTGGACCTGAGGACCAGCACAAGACTGCTTTCACAACACCTTGGGGTACTTTCTGTTACAATGTTATACCCTTTGGTCGTAAAAATGTAGTGGTGAAATATCAGAGGGAAATGACGGTCATCTTCCATGACCTCATCCATATCATCATGGAGGATTATGTCGACGACTTGTTAGGAAAATCCAGAACTCGAGTGGAACATCCTACCATCTTGAAAAGGATCTTTGAATGGTTGGAACATTACAAGTTATGATTAGATCCAAAAAAGTGTATTTGGTGTTACATCAAGAAAATTGTTGGGTTTCATAGTCTCTCAAAGGGGTATTGAGGTTGATCCCGCCAAGGTGAAATCTATTCTATACATGCCACCCCCGCACAATCTAAAATAGTTAAGAAGCCTCCAAGGGAAGATGCAATCCATCTATCGGTTCATAGCCCAGCCCGTGGATAAGTGTCAACCATTCACTCATCTTCTAAAGAAAGACTCCACCTTCTGATGGAACCAACAATGCTAGATAGGTTTTGATAAGATCAAAGAATACTTAGCTCATCCACCGATCTTGATGCCACCTATTTTAGGGAAACCCCTCCTACTTTATATCTTCGCCACTTCAGTTGCGCTAGGGGCATTGTTGGCACAACACGATGAATCATCAAAAGAGAGGGAAATCTACTACATTAGTTAGACACTGGTTGGCTATGAATTAAACTACTCTCCCATGGAAAAATATTGCCTCACCGTAGTCTTCAGCACATAGAAACCTTGGCATTACATGCTCAGCCATCTAGTCAAAT
>VDFB02086081.1:18121969-18168708 GCA_007258455.2 Sequoia sempervirens
TATAAATCAAAGCCGCTCTGAAATATCTTCAAGCTGGGACTGGCAAACAATCATTCAAATTCGAAGACATATGCCCATATCCATTTGATCCCTCCATCTCATTGATCCCCTTCCCTAAACATTTTGAAATACCAAAATTTAACAGATACACAGGGAACAAAAATCCTAAGGCCCACTTGCAAGAGTTCTACTCCCAGTGTTAGGAAGTTATGCACAACGACAATTATCTCTTGCACCTGTTTCCACGGAGCCTGATAGGAAATGCCCTAGAGTGGTTCATGAGCCTCGAGCGAAGGTCCATAAAATCTTTTGTAGACCTGTCAAAAAAAATTGTTTCCTACTTCTCCTTCAATTTGGAGGACACTAACACCTTTAGATCTCCTCAAAGAGAAACAACGTGAGGGGGAAACCTTTGCTAGCTACCTTCAAAAGTGGCGTGCGCTAGCAAGCAGAATGAAAACCCCTCTAAAAGAGAAGGAAATGGTCACCCTCTTTGTGGAGAACTCTTATCCCAACATGGCTCATAATTTTAGGTTACACTATGTCACCACTTTCACAGAGATAGTAGAAAAGGGACCCATCCTTGGGCGTGCCCTTATTGCCAAAGGACACATCAAGATACACCACCATGACAAAGAAATGTCATTTGGGGATAAGCCACGTTTTTGGAACAAGAACAAAAATGTAGCGAATGACGGTGTCACTGATACTAAACATGTCCAAGTGGTTAATATGTCCCAAAGACAACAACCATCCGTACCCCCCTAAAAGAGAAGGAAATGGTCACCCTCTTTATGGAGAACTCTCATCCTGACATGGCTCATAATTTTAGGTTACACTGTGTCACCACTTTCATAGAGATAGTAGAAAAGGGAACCATCCTTGGACGTGCCCTTATTTCCAAAGGACACATCAAGATACACCACCATGACAAAGAAATGTCATTTGGGGATAAGCCACATTTTTGGAACAAGAACAAAAATGCAGTGAATGACGGTGTCACTTATACTAAACATGTCCAAGTGGCTAATACGTCCCAAAGACAACAACCATCCGTACCTAATGCCATATCTGTACCACAGGGGGCATCCCGTCCTCCTCAATGGTCAAACTAGAACAGTCAGGGGAACACTAAATGCCAGTATGCTCAATTAGGAGAACCCTTGAGTGTTGTCTTCAATAAGTTGTTACAGGTCAACTATCTGATCACCTACCTTATCGCCAAACCACTTGACGAATCCAAACCTAAACCTGCATGGTTTAGAGAAAATAAATATTGTGAGTTCCATAAAATCAAAGGACACACTCTGAATAAGTGTCAAGGTTTGAAAAACTATGTCCAAGATCTTATCGATCGAGGAGATATCAAAGTCGACACAAGTCAAGCTTCGTCGTCTAATGTTCAATTGCAGATATACCAAAATGCCTTTCCAAACCATAATCAAGGCGTGAGTACCTCCAAAAACAATCCCCAAGACAACAACATAAATAACATAAGCTATAAGAATGTACCCCTCAATTACAATGGTATTATTGATTGCATTGAGTAGGTAGAACCTCGTGTATCTATGATACATGTCAAAGCCAAAGACCCTCAATGTGTTGTTACTACATGACGAGCTCACATCACTATCCCTACGGCTTTTGTACCCACCCATCCAAGTCCTGTAAACTCTAAGTACAACATTTTGGATCACTTAGGGATGGCCCCTGCCCAGATCTCAATCTTGGATATGCTTAAGTCTTCTCCTTTACATCAAGAAATCCTCAACAGATCCTTACAAGAAACCCATGTACCTAATGACATCGATCCCACATGATTCCAAGCTTTGGTAGGACACCTGGCTTTATCTTATCAACTGCACTTCAGCCAAAATCACATGCCAAATATTGATGCAAAGCACAACCGCCCCTTACACATCGAAGTCTTGGTTTCCTGTCATAAAATAAAAAGGGTCTTGGTAGATAATGGATTTTCCCTCAATTTATGTACTCTGAAATTCATAAAATAGGTGGGGTACACTCAAGCAGATTTAAGCAATCAAATCATCACGATCAAGGCCTATGATAATGCATAAAGGAATTCTGAGGGAATTATCAGTCTTCCTATCTAGGTGGGACCTATAGTTTAGTACACTACCTATCATGTCCTTGATCTAGACTTACCATATAATCTCCTCATTGTTCGCCCATGGCTCCACACTATGCAATTCATCCCCTCCACATACCATCAGTACCTAAAATTCCCAGTTAATGGACAAGAGATCACCATTTATGTTGACCCCCAACCATTTGAATACTGTCACGCTTTAGAAGCATCATTTCCCCATTTACATTATTGTCCTAGGGTTGAAATGGGGGCATCTCAGTCATCATCCTCCAATCCACCCTCCACCCTGACAGCCACTCCATCTTCCATCACCAATCCTACAGTCACAAAAGTCCAGATCATTGATAAGGGGTGTGGTGAATACAAAATGCATACTGATCTTAATGTAAAAACTATGCCACCGTCACCACACAAGTACGATCAACCTTCACATGCTACTCCAAAGCAAGACAAGACTATCACCTTCAGTGCAAAAACATTCCTACTACCACTTTCAGGTCCCCTAGTATAAAGATAGATGCACCAAAAGAGGATATAAGTCAATGGGTATACCGAGAAGAACCCCAACCGGATCCCCCTCTAAAGGAATACTTTCAGGAAGCATATCCTTGTTTAGCTAAGTTTTTAGCAAAGTATAACTACCAAGGGAGGGGCTTAGGTAAAGAAGAACAGGGGCAGTTGCAACCTATTGATACGTCAAAGCTGCCAAAGAACGTAGGCATCAGATATGACAAAAAGCAGAAAGGCCATGCAACATCGTCTAATACTTCCAATAGTGTTGTCGTGGATGATAGCTCATTGGAAGACATACCCGAGGAGGAATCCATCATATGTGCATATGATGACGTTGATCACACAGACCTTTCATCCATGTTCAAATGCTTATCCTTTTGTACCATTAGCCTATCCCTTTGTCACCCTCATCTTATTGATTGGGACCTATGTGACAACACACCTATCAATATGTATGTGGATACATATGTCAACCTTATGGGATTGGGGGAGGATGAACACTCCAATCGCAAAAATAAGAATAAGAAAAATAAAATGTGATCATCTAGTGAAAACCTCCCTGAGGCACTTCTTGACCTTGAAAAAGTAAAAATAAAGGACGCATCTGATGGTGAAAACCTCAAAGAGGCGCTGGAGGATGGAGATGTTCATCTTCCCTTTGTGGGAACTCAGTTATCTACACGGTCAACCATTCTAATTGAAGAAACTCGAGAAGTTAATCTAGGCACCACCAAAACTCCTAAGATCACATATGTGGCCAAATTACTCTCAGATCCAGAATATGCAGTCATTGTTTAGTTACTCCAATAGGGTATTGTTAACTTTTCTTGGTCATATTCAGACATGCCAGGCTTTGACCCCGCTTTAGTTGTACATCGTCTAGACATTCACCTTGATGCCAAGCCTGTCAAACAAAAGCTCCACAAGATGCATCCATAGGTAGCATTATTAGTCAAGAAGGAACTAGAGAAATTACTAGATGCACGTTTTATCAGACCAATTGACTACTCCGATTGGATCTCCAATATAGTCCCAGTTGCCAAACCAAATGGAGACATTTAGATCTGCATAGACTTCAGGGATCTTAACAAGGCTTGCCCAAAGGATGACTTCCCTCTACCTAATACTGACATGTTGGTCAACCTCACTACAAGACATGAGATGTTATCCCTTATGGATGGTTTCTCTGGTTATAATCAGATCCGAATTGGACCTGAGGACCAGCACAAGACTGCTTTCACAACACCTTGGGGTACTTTCTGTTACAATGTTATACCCTTTGGTCGTAAAAATGTAGTGGTGAAATATCAGAGGGAAATGACGGTCATCTTCCATGACCTCATCCATATCATCATGGAGGATTATGTCGACGACTTGTTAGGAAAATCCAGAACTCGAGTGGAACATCCTACCATCTTGAAAAGGATCTTTGAATGGTTGGAACATTACAAGTTATGATTAGATCCAAAAAAGTGTATTTGGTGTTACATCAAGAAAATTGTTGGGTTTCATAGTCTCTCAAAGGGGTATTGAGGTTGATCCCGCCAAGGTGAAATCTATTCTATACATGCCACCCCCGCACAATCTAAAATAGTTAAGAAGCCTCCAAGGGAAGATGCAATCCATCTATCGGTTCATAGCCCAGCCCGTGGATAAGTGTCAACCATTCACTCATCTTCTAAAGAAAGACTCCACCTTCTGATGGAACCAACAATGCTAGATAGGTTTTGATAAGATCAAAGAATACTTAGCTCATCCACCGATCTTGATGCCACCTATTTTAGGGAAACCCCTCCTACTTTATATCTTCACCACTTTAGTTGTGTTGGGGGCATTGTTGGCACAACATGGTGAATCATCAAAAGAAAGAGCAATCTACTACATCAGTTGAACTGGTCAGCTATTAATTAAACTACTCTCTCATGGAAAAAGCTTTCCTTGCAGTAGTCTTTAGTACACAGAAACTCTGACATTACATGCTTAGTTATCTGGTCAAATTAATTGCTAAAATTGACCCACTAAAGTATCTATTATCCAGAACCACTTTAACTAGCTGCATGGCCAAGTGGTTCATGCTCCTAAGTGATTTTGACAGAGTATGTGGAGCAAAAATCCATAAAGGGACAAGTCATAGCTGATCAGTTGGCCAAGGCACCATTAGTAGATGCTTACCCTTTGGATATTCAATTTCCAAACGAAGAAGTTTACACAGTCACAAACGCACCTACTTGGACATTGTATTTTGATAGCTCATATACTCATAATGGATTAGGTGCAGGAATTTTATTGGTTACCCCTCAAGGTGACTACATTTCAAAATAATTCAAGATAGCATTCCTGTGTACCAACAACATGGCATAGTACAAAGCTCTCCTCACCGACCTCTGAATTGCAAAGCAGTGGTGCATAACTCACTTGAAAGTCTTTGGTGATTCATTGTTAGTCATCAAGCAAGTTAATGATGAATTCCTAAGAAAAGATGATAAGTTATTACCCTATAAATGCATGGTGGATGATTTCAAGAAATATTTCACCTTCACATAATTTGATCAAATTCCCAAGGTATAGAACAAAGCAGCTGATGCAATGGCCACTATCGGCTCCCTGATTGGCATGCCTAAAGAGCAAACAAAATGTGAGTTCCTTGTGGAACAAATTTTAATCCCAACATATGATATTCCTGAGACTAAGATGGTGTGCGATATCGTGGGTCCTGCTTCCCCCTGGTACCAGCACATACATACCTATCTCCATGATAATATTCTACCCCCAGACCTCACACACAATCAACACAAATCCTTCGTTCATCTCTCTTCCTGATATATTATCATCGGTGATACGCTTTATCATCGCGGGTATGATGGAATGCTCCTTAGATGTCTGAATGAGACTGAAGCCCATACTGCACTAACAGAAGTACATAGTGGTGTTTGTGGAGCTCATTCAAATGGTATGGCCTTGGCCAAGAGGATTCTCCGAGCTGGATATTATTGGCCTACATTAGAGCATGATGCTTGTGAATTTGTGAAGAAATGCCTTCCCTACCAACAACATGCAAATTTGATTCATGCCCCAACACAGGACCTTCAACCCCTCCTAGCACCATGGCCATTCTCTCAATGGGGTTTCAACTTGATTGGAAAGATTTACCAACCATCATTCGATGGCCATACATTCATAATTACTGCCACTGAGTACTTCACCAAGTGGGTGGAAGCAATGCCACTCTCATAGATCATTGATACTCAAATCTCAAAATTCATAATTTACCATATTCTTTGTAGATATGGTATTCTATCCACCATCCTCTCTGATAATGGAAAACCTTTCAAAAACTAATCCATGAAACACCTCTGTGACACCTTTCATATCCAACATCATTGGTCAACACCTTATTACCCCCAACGTAATGGCCAGGCAGAAGAACCAACAACACCCTTATCCGCATCCTCAAAAAGGTCGTCAATAACACTGGTCGAGATTGGCACCTCCATATTCATCATGCCCTCTGGGCATATCACACATCCATCTACACCCCTATAGGTGCCACCCCCTATTGTTTAGTGTATGGCGCCGAAGCCATCTTTCCAATCGAAGTTGAGCTCCCATCACTGAAGATTTCTCTAAAGAACCTTATTAGCGAGGAGGATGCTCTTGTTGCATAGCTTGCACAACTAGATTTACTTGATGAAAGAAGAATCAAAGCCTATGATCATCTGCAAGTATACCAAAACTGCCTCAAGCGTAACTACAACAAGAAGGTTCATCCTCAACAATTTTAGGTTGTGATCTTGTCTTTAAAGAGAACCAACACACCCAACAAGACTGTGATAAAAAGGGAAAATTTGAGGCAAATTGGTTGGGTCCTTACATCATAAGCGCTAAATATGGATTTGGGGCATACAGACTAACTACTCTTGAAGGAGAGCCCCTTGAAGAACCCATCAATATCTTGCATCTAAATAGGTTCTACACCTAAGTCCACTTGGTAACCCCACCTGATCAAAAAAATCAAAAAAATCAAAAAATTAAAAAAATTAAAAAAATTAAAAAAATCAAAAAATAGATCCAAAAATAGTAAAGAGAAATAAATTCGTCCTATGGTGAAAACCACCTTTTGGTGGTGCCTTGGATAAGTACAGGTGATGAAAACCTAGTAACAGGCGTCATCCATAGAGGGCTTAATCATTATCTACCTGACATCCTAGTTATTTTATGCTTTCATTCGCACTATCATCCTCACCCATCCCTTCCTTGGTTTCTTGGTATATTTTGATTGAGCATTGGATGATCCATCTTGGCTATCCCTCATCCTGAGATTTTCAATATCCCACTCTGAGCTTATGTCATTCGTTTAATTGTTGATCAGTTTGTGTCTTCATATTTCCCCCCCCCCCATTGTGTCGGTCTCCATCTAGACCTCATCCTATCACGTCCTTAGTCGAACTACGTTGCCCCTGTGTTGTCACATGGGCAAGGTTGATCATCTGATCTGCTCCTGGGGTATTCTGACCATCCCGTGTTGTTCATCCATCATCTACCTTCATCATCCTCTTTCCGCTTTATCCATGGTCTTTTCAAGAACTACGAGGGCTCTGCGATTTCACGTAGGCAAGGCTAATCTATGATCGACCCCCAAGCCCATAGGTTTGTAGGGTGTGTCAGTCCATGTCCTTCTTTGAATAATTTTTCACAAACAAAATCCCCTAGTGTTAGGAGATTTGGTTAATGAAAAACATCCTACATAAATTAGGTCATTCTAGTGTAGTATCCATTATCAGTCTCAACAGGATGCATCCTTCCTAGCAGACCACATCAGTCCCATCCATCCCCTTGATCCTATGGCAAAGGACGTTTTGAAATTGATTGTGATCTTTTGATGCTTTTGGATTTTGTTTATCATTTGTGCTCACTATCAGCACTTGCCATGGTTGCCTTGATCCATCATATCATGGTGCACTTTGACTCGTCAACATACGGGCGTATCTTGATCTTTTCTTTGTTGTTGTCTTCTCAGTTGTCCCACATAGTACCCACCAAGATCCTTGAGGTATTGTGTTATGTTGGGGAATCCTTGTGTGTTTGTGGTTATTCCAATACCTAGCCTAACCAAGGCCATCGTGACCTTGGGGTATCGGGATAGCCTTTTTATTTGTTGTGTGTGTTTCATGCATTAGATGTCAACTCACCTTGGTCTTACATATTAGGGTATTCGGTATCTTATGCTATAAAAAAAATCAATGCTCCAAAGATGGAAAATTATGTTCTTAATTGCACTGCATTTCATTTCACTACATCTTCTCTTCACTCAGCCTTCTTCATGACCTAGGACTTGTGATTTAGGTTGTACAAAGTCTTGACTCTTTTCCCTCTTCATCTTCCTCTTAGGATACTAATGGTTTTTTGATAGGTGTTGTATCACACCCACAGTACACCTATCACCTATCCGCACTCCCATGCAAGGCCTTACTAACACTTAGGTTTCCATTATAAGAAGTCATCTTTCATTCATATTTCATGTTACATTATAGGTTCAATATATTTCATAGTTCACAGGCTGACTAGATTAAGCATCATAGATTCATTTAACCCATACACGTCCATATTAACATTTACATAATACATGCATTATCACCCGCCAAAACATATTGTTAGCTACATCCTAATTATATTTCATACCAAATATTCATATCATCCTGCATTATCAACATTAATACATGCATAATCATCCATCCACATAAGCATGAAAACATCATAAGCATATCATCCATCCATATAAACATGAAACATCATATACATGTGCATACATAAACCAAATCATACATCCACATAAGCATGAAACATCATATACATGTGCATACATAAACCAAATCATACATCCACATAAGCATGGAATATCATATACATGTGCATACATAAACCAAATCATCCATCCATATAAGCATGAAATATCATATACATGTGCATAAATAAATTAGATCATCCATCCACATAAGCATGAAATATCATATGCATAGGCATACATCAATTGAATCATCCATCACAAAAAACATAATGCATCGTTTCAATAAGGATTTTCCCATATCATAATCAAAATAATACAATGTACATCTCATCATAAAGTCTCAAGCATAATCTACCACATATCCATCATATATCATCAAATAAGGTACAAAATCCAGAGATGTAGAGCACCTCTGATCTCTGTCAATAAGTACTAAACACTTCATCCTGTGTCTGTCAAAAAATTGGTATCTTGTCATCTGCTCTCTGGCTACTCTATTGTGAGCTACCCATGTCTGATCTCTAAGGAGAGTCAACCATTGGCCCTCTGTGCGTAGGAGTCCCCTGATACTCGTAGGTGGGAGTCCCTTGGAAAACCACCGAAAGGAGGAGGAGTTCGCTGATAGTCACTATACCCTCTGGTATGCGTCCCTAATGACTGGGATGGTACTGGCATCCGCAGTACCTGTCTAATGTAGCGTGATGTGTGTTGTGTTGGATCTAGAACGGCATGTTCGTACGCACACCTCTAGTAACTTGCCTCTTGCATATAATCATCCCGCTGTGTAGCCAAATGCCTAGTGACATTCCACTCAAGTCTATAACTGTCCTGATCTCCACTAATAGCTCTCTGCTCCTATACCCAAGCCTCATGTGCCACTGTCAGTTGTTGTACCTACTTTGTAGACCTGTCTCTCTCAACCTCTACCGCTTGTAACTATGCCCGTAACCCTTGTACCTCTGCCCCTGGCTTTCCCCCCTCACCATGCATTGCCCGTAGCTGAGCCTATGTTGTGTCTTGCTCACTCTGCAATGTTTGCATCTGTATCTCTACAACATCTCTCTCCCTATACGTGGCCTGTGCCCGAGCCTCCATTGCATCCCTCTCCCTCTGAAGTTCCTGAATTCTCAACTCGGCAGAATCTCGCTCTCGTCGAAGACCTAACACATGTGACACCACTGCATCCCTCTCCTTCTGAAGAGACTGAGCCTCTGACTCTGCCACCTACCTCTCACTCTCGGACACCTAAGCAAGTGCTTGTAACACATCCCTATCTGCCTCTATGACCTGTACCTATGCTTATGCCACATCTCTCTCTATCCACAACATGTGTGTCTCCCTCCTTGTCTCCTCCTCCCTCTGCTGCATCAATCCCATATCCCCAACTATCTGCTCTAAACAGTACACTATGTCTCTAAGCTCAGCCCACTCCTGGTGCAAATCTGCTTTCTCTCTCCATAACTGTGCTAGTTGTCCCTCCAGACCCTCTATATCTCTGGCACTCCCTGCCCTAGCCTCTGACGGCCCCTACCCTATCCCCCCTCCAACAGCCTGTCGTATTGTTGCCTCCGTCACTAAACGGTCTCTCTACCATCTCACTGCATTTCCCTCCTCATGCTCCCTGGCCACCACTCACAGTCTCCCTATCTCTACCCGCAGGTCAACTACCTCATCTCATGCCTCATCCCTCTCTCTCATTAATCTCCTCTCCACATCTGACACCAATGTGGCCAAGACTAAGTAATCTCTCTCACCCTAGGTGAATCGTGCCTATAGCTTGCTCAGCACTGCCTCTAATCTAACCCACCATGCCTCTGTCTATCGTAATCGCTGCTCACTAAGGCACAATCTCTCTAGAGTCTCTCTCAACACCACTATGGGATCCTCTCCTCTAGGTGGTGTTGTCGGCAGTGGGGCGATGTCATGCACATCAAAATCAATGTCCATCTTCCAAGGCTCATACCCCTCACCCTCTGTCGACGCTTCCATCTCATCCACATCAATCACTGAGGGGGCTCCCCCTCTCCCTATCATCCTCTCCCGCACCCCACTGGCCTCACCCTCCTCCTATCTTTGTCACTGTTGCCCTCCTGTGGCCACTTCTACCTCCTATCTCTCTCGCGCTCCACTGGCCTCAGCCTCCTCCTCTTTCTCCTGCTAATGACCTCCTAAGAATGTGCGTTCCTCTTGACTCTTCTCTCCCTAGACCTCTGACCCCCTGTCCTACTATGCTGCAGCTCTGGCTTCATCCTCTCCCTCCTTTGCTCCATCCCCTCCTTGGGCTCTACGTTGTCATCTCCTCCTCCTGCCTACCCTCACTGGCACCTCAATTGCTCCAACCGCCTCCTGTCCCTCCCCTTGTTGTCCTCCTCTCTTCTGACCTCGAGGTACCGATCCCTCTGCCCTCAGCCGTCACTCATCCTTTGATCTGAACCCTAGTTCTCCCTCAATCGACACTATTGGGGAAATCCGTGCAGGTGGATGTCGCCTAAACCACTGCCGATATCGATTTGTCATCCATGCATCTCTTTGCCCCTCTTGCCTGTCTGGGTATGAAAAAAACTATAGTGCCTCCAACTCCTCCCACACTGCATCCAGATCCAACTCATCCCCCCATGACCACTCGTGTCAATCATCGAAACATCACTCACCCTGCGGGAATATCCTGCCTCACTCCAAACTGCCGCATCACCTAATTGGGTCTATGCAGCTCCACTACAAGAGGACTTCTCCCAATAATATAACATCGGGTAAAGAAGTAACCACTGTGTGCCTCCTCTTCGTCCCTCCAGCCCCTGAAGCACCGCAACATATACAGACGCCATACTATCATCTCCGCCTGCACATCATCTAGTCGCTTCCTCGATACATCCACATCTCTGACATCCCGATACCACAATATTGCTCCCGCCTCTACCCCCCATCCCTAGGCCATGACCTCTCTGTCATCCTTCTTTCCTCTCTGCACGATCGGCCTAGTCACCCTGATGTGCTCCCAAGCCCAGACCTGTAGTAGTGTGGCATGTGTCACACTCAACACCCTCTGATAACATACCCGGTGCATATCTTGGTACAGTTGTGCCAACATACAGGTCCCCCACACAAACTGGCCCTCTTGACCCTCAATGATATGACAAATCACCTCGACAAACTTGAGAGACAAGAATCGACCACTCTAGTCTGGTACCAGTATCCCTCTAATTAGCCTCGCTAGGTACAACGACAATGTCGGTACCCTGCAAGACAAGCATATGTCCACATCCAGTTGTTGTCGTTGAATCGATAGCTCATCACTGCCAAATATAACCTGTACGGACTCGTCCAATGCCTCACCCGCTACCCAACACTCGCTAACCGCAAGCCCTAATATGGAGAGCCTCAGAATCAAACAAACATCTTTTAGAGTCACTGTCATCTCCCTAGTCGGTAGATGAAACGTCGATGTCGCCGAGTCCCAATGCTCTATCAAGGCTATCAGCATGGCCTTGTGGGCCTTAATCATCAGATATGCTAGCATATGAACTAGTCCTGCCTCTGCAAGTCTTTGGTGATTTATGCCCGTCAACACCTTGGACCGTCTCTCCCGCATCCGCAAGCTCTCAACATTCTACATCCATCACATAAACACTCTATCAGTTTCCCCTAGCATCGTTTTTCCCCCCTTTTTCTTTACTTTTTTCTGCCCCAGGATTTCCCTTCTCCATCCCACCGTTTCCCCCCTTTTTCCCCTGCCTTTAGATGTTTTCGGTCATTTCGAACTTGCCCTAGGCCTTGGGCAACTTTGCCCCGGTCCCTGGGCGGACCTGCCCGAGCTCACGGGAGAGCCCGCTCGAGGCCGGACAGACCCGCCTAGGCGCAGATGGCCCCGCAAGTCAATGAGACACAACGTAAACCACCCCCTCCCCTCCCCCCAAAACTTTTTTTTCCTTTAAACCCATTTTTCCTCTTGCCTAACCCAACAAAACCCATGTTTTATTTTTCAAAAAAATTTAGCCGAATTGACTAAAATCACAAAGTGGGGTTTCAAACTCACTTGATGTGGAACGACACACTCGACGAAGAATCGTCATTTCTCGTTCATCTGATGAATGATGTCGGTATCGTACTCCAGCATCGTGTCCCTTCCCTCTTGCCCTCCCCTTTTCTTCCTCTCCTCTTCACTTGACAGGTGTCCAAATGAGGAGAGGTAATTCCTACAATTACCTTTTATAGCTTTTTCCCTCCCTTTTTATCTTTTAAAATAAAGGGAATTTTTTTCTTTTATTTAACATTTTTTCCCATCAACTAATTCACTCCTCCCCTTATCTTCTCAGGGCCGCCATTTGTGCATTGTACACCTGTTTGCCTCCATTCAAGCGCCAATCTTCTTATTTTTTCGTGCTCTTTCCAACGACATCTACCACTTCATACTTTCGAGAAGTTGTCTAAGGCCCCTTTTTCCTTCCCATCAGCCTTCTTGAGGGGGCATACCCTACTATTTTCTCCCAATCTATTGTCATAAGCCTTCTCTTGTGAGATTAGGACATCCCCTTTATTTCTTCTCCATTCAAGTAGCTTACACAAACTCTCCCATGTTGGGGATCTCTTTTCCGGTCGCTTCTTCCATAGAGTCATCTGTATTTTATTTTCTTCGAAACCCTATTATCCTAATAGTGTTTCAAAGAGGGAAAAAATGTAGACATCTAAATTTGACCACTTCTATATGGTTAATGTCGTCTCCTTAATTATCCTTTTGCTCATCTAATTTGTCTTTTTTGCCAGTATTAATTAAATCACTCATTTAATTAATATTTCGTGTCTTATATAAGGTTTCCAATGTATTTAATTTAATAAATGTTTTTCCCCTTTTTCCTCTCTAAATTAAATAAATATACCACTTTATTTAATTTCGTCATATTATCTCTTGAAATTTTAAATTTATTTTTAAATTCCTCACTTTCTCTCTCATTGTCACATCCTCCAACTTTTGCAAGTTGATCTCTAATCCCTCTTAACAATCTAACCCTCTTTCTTAGTCATAATTAATTTATGATTAAGATGTCCACACCCCTAATCATCATTAGGGTCCCATCCTCCATAATTTTCCACTTGCCTCTAATATGTCATTAACTCGTCTAATCAAGTACTTGTACAACCTTAATCACTTAATTAGGTCATCCTAATCCCCATATCATTTATGGAATGTGTCCTAAGTCAATCCTTTTAAAGGATTTCTCCTTTTGAAAAAGGCACTCCATTCCCCATGTGAATTTTTAATTCAAATTTAATCCCCCAATGCATCCCTTGGAATCTAAAATTTATTTTTTCATCCCCATGTGGATATTTGAGGAATTTTTAATTCCACACATATTCTCTCACCCACATGGGGACAAGGTCCTCCTTTATGATGTGATCTTGTCCCAATCCCAAAGTACTATGTACTACCTCCATGTCATGTACTATCCTTCCACCTCATGTACACATTATCATTTTCAAGCCACTTCACATGCCACATGTCAAGATGTGAGGGCTTGTGAGTTCTCAACTCACCTTATCCCTTAATCTTGATCTTGGTGGCTCAATCTCAACCATCCATTTCTCTAGAGAGTCCAAAATTCTCTATAAATACCTCATCTTTTCTCTCATTTTAGGGGAGATCATTTATGCTAGCCAAACTCTTGCAAAATTTTCTCTTGAGCCATACTTAGCAAAATTTTCATATTTGCACCCATTTTCACTTGTTTTCCCATCCTCATCTCATCTTATAGCTTGCATCCCTTGCCATCAAAGGAGCATACAACATCGAAAATTGAAAGTTCAACCAAATGACAACTCAACAAGGTGAAATCTTTCATTTTGCTTAGTTAAGTTAATCTTTAGGCTATCTTGAGGTGTAGGGTGTTTTTAGTTGTTATTTTCTCTCTTTTTTTTGTTCATTTTCTAGCAAGTATTTTTTCCCTATCACAAATATATTTATATGTACCTATTTATCTCTTAAACCATATGCTAAATCAATTTCCCTTTGTGTAACATTGGAATCTCCATTACGATGAGCTTCTTTAACCAATGAAGCCACACCTTCCCATGTTAATGTGCGACTAGATTTTTGATATCGTTCAATCCATATTGTCATCTAATCATGATTATTTGTGATGTACAAATGTAGTGTATCCCACTCTCAACCAATTGTATAAAAAAAAATTGAAATTCACAAATGACGTATAATTAGTTAAATACCATAGTATATGGCGTTAATTTATAATTGATGTATATGGAAGATTAAAAATTAAATAAATACAATATACATAAAAACCATATGTAAAATGTATTCCAATTAATCTCCATGACCATCTTATAATTACCTCTCACTTTCTTAAATCTACCTTTCCCCATCAGGTACTCCCCTTCGAATTTGTTAATAGAGTTGGGATCCCAAATGTGATCTACATAGATCTTTGTTGCAAACTTAGGAATATATTCACTAATGTACACCATGGTCTAGTATACCATATATCCCTCCACCATAGAACCCTCAGGATGTGCTCTTTGTCTAACCAAAGCCTTCAAAAATTTCAAGTGTCTCTCAACCATCCACATTGACCTTGTGTGTATAGGTCCACACAATTCAATCTCCTCAACTTGGTGTATGAGGTAGTGTTCTTGTGCATTGAAAAATGTCAAAGGTAGACATTTTATATTTCACACATTAGATGAGGAATTTTTCTCTTCCAATAATTTATATCTTCTTTATGAATTTTTTTAAATGACAACCATCTACAAGTGATTCAAGGCGCAAATATATTAATGATATTTAACAAAAATATACAGTATATTACATAACAAGTAAAAAAAATGGCAATTATAAGATGTATACAATGAATTGAACAAATATTGCTACTTACCTTGTGTATTTTCCAAGATCATATATAACTTGCTTGACATTGTTGTCGAATTTGTCTGGTAGAGATAGAGGTAGAACGTACTGCAACAATTATAAAATGATTTTTTCATTATTTTTTCAAAAGTAGTAAACATAATACACTGAAAAGTACATGTATTATACAAGTGTATATAATATACCAGAATAATTACCTTAATGAAGGTATGTCAATTATGCGTTTTCATCCCTAACCCAAATTCACTTTTCTTTGTTATTATATTGTTTATGTTCACAACAAATCTTGTGGGAAATTGAATTTTTCATATAACTTTTTTTATAGCATTGTTTTGTTGCTCCATTAATAACCCAGGAAAGGCACTTATATTAATTTAGTCTTCATTGCTATTTAATTGAATGACATTTTTCACTGCATGATTGGCTTCTTGAATTTCCATCCAATATTTTTCATAACGTTTCTATTATATTATTTCTTAAATGCATTGTCTCAAACAAATGGGCAATTTGTAGCTGCTCATAGTAAGGCAACCTACTAAATTATCTGGAATAACTTTTCAGTCCCTGTGGAAGCAAGTCATTAATGCCTTGATGACCTTTATGAAGCATATAAGTTAAACATATTAACAACAACAATCATTGTCAATTACAGCATGAGTAAACACAACACAATATAAAAATATAAATTTAAAACATATCATATATGATAGATAAACAATTTGACCTGATGTATAACCTTGATGATTAATTCTATTATATTCCAACTTTCATAGGCGAGGTGTCATTCTTCATGGTTTTAATGTAGTCTCTTCTTTCCCATTGAAAAAAAAAAATTCAATAGGTCGATACTTATGATTTCTATGGAGGAAGTGACTATGCTCATCAAACACCTGCTTTCCTAAATTTGTTGAATGATGAGATTTCATCTTTAGACCACAAATTGGACATGCAAATTTTCCCTTTGTTTGAAGACCTGCAAGATCATATATAATTGGATTAAATATGTCAATTTTTATAATTATATATAATGAATAAATTATTTTAAAAATATGCATGATATCTACTTCATAAAATTAAATATTGTTAAAGTGCAGTTGAACGTTATAACATACCACAAAAATGTGTTAGCCCTGGGGCATCATGAATTGTCCATACAAGCATTGCATGGAATTTAAATCGTCTTTGTCCTATTGGTCTAGAGACGTCATACATAGTGATGCATTCCATAACTTTAGTAACTCGTTGATAAGAGGCTCAATATATACATTCATATCTTTAACTTGGTACTTACCTAGTTGAATGAACATAAACATTACATAATTATTATAACCATTTTACTGCAATATATATAAATTAATGTACATGACTATTGAATGAAAAAAATATAAGTCATTATGCAACAAATAAGACAAATGAGATGCTACCACGTTAAAGAAATTTGATGTAAACAAATACCTGGAACAATCATTGACAACATTATGTGCTCCCTCTTTATTGACATCCATGGAGGAATGTTATTGTTGCTAACAAAAATAGGCCACACCGAGTAAATAGATCTCAGCTCTCCAAATGGATTGACACTGTCTGCTCCCAATGAAAGTCTGAGATTACGAGGTTTTTCTTTAAAATGTGGCCATTTTTCCTCCATGTCCCTAAATACAGAACTATCCGCAGGCATTTGAAGAATGTCATCTCCACTTCTATTCTATGCATGGTAATCCATAAATTGTGCTAATCTTTCACACCTAAATAATTGTTGCATATGTGGAATAATGGGAATATAACAAAGAACCTTGTGAGGCACCTTTTTTGTTAGTTGATATGTTTGATATCTACTGATATGACATTCTGAGCATTCTGTTACAAATTCATGTTGTTTATGATATATAATATGATCATTGGGACATGCATCTATTGTTTGATACTCCATTTTGATATCTTTCATAATGTCAGATAAATCTTGGTATGAGCTAGGTAAAATATTTGATGGTGGTAACAAAAATTCACCAATCAATCTACAACAAAAAATAATTTGTTAATATAAAGAATATTAATGGCACATATTTCATCCTTTATTTACTAGTGATGAACTAACAACAATTAAAATAGATGAAAAAAAATGACATATATGACATACATTAACATCTATGAGATTGCTATGTTTGATAAACCATTCATAACTTTCAAGTTCAACAGCAACAATACAACAGAGAGAAGAGTTGTTTGAGAGCCTTCATAAAGTGGCTCATATTCCTTGTCAAGTATAGGTAAATTATGAACATCATCAAAGTCATCTCAATCATCATGATCAGCTCTGCTACTAAATGTGTCATGGATCAATGTATTTGTACCATCATCTTCAACTATGTTTTATGGTGCATGATTATCTTCTTCCATAGGATCATTAACTTCATCTTCAATATTCACATCTCCATGTTCATCCGCTTGCAAAACCACATTTTTCGGGCCGTGATAATCCATATCATATGTCCTAGAGTGCCCCACCTTTATAATAATGATAGACACAAATAAACAATGATCATGATCAAATGATTATATATATATATATATAATGTTAAAATGATATAAACATTTGTAAATTCAATCAATATAAACACATATAATGAACAACTTACCAATGGACGATAAACATGCCCCTTTCAATGTGACCATGCTTCCTACAATGTTTCTCAGCTGTTGTGATTAAAATTCATCTCATTTTTAAGCCCTTACAATTATTGCAAGGACATTAACATTTCCCATCACCCTTTCTTTGCAATTTAGTCCACAATCTATCAAGTGTCTCTTCATTTTGTTTTGGACAAATATTATCTGAAATAATTTTTTTTTACCAAGCTTGACCATTTAGATCTTCAAAAAATAACAAACTCACACTCCAATAAGTTTTATTCATAGATAGGTAACAAAATCTAATAATTCTGATATTTTACACCAAAAAATTTGGCATGCAACCACCCCTGCAAAAGAGAAGATACTCTAAAGTTAATGATCCCAAAAAACACTTTAAAATGTTAGTTCCAAAACTTATTAAATTCTTATTTTACTATGATTTTCAACTATTAGACTCCTAAAATTAGAATATTGAACTTGATCGCAAACTTCCTACAATGATGGAGGTAGCAAACTAGTAAGAGCAAGTGACCCATTCCTAAGGAGCAACAAGTTGGAATCATCATTCCTAATGTTATTAAAGATGCAATGTGTTAGTTCTTATGACGAGCTTATACCTAGGGCCCCTCAACATTGAGAGAGCCCTAATCGCACAAGGAAACACACACTAATAGAATTTGGAAAATAAATGACTATGTGACTAAAAAATTTAGTCACAACAGCTAAAAATGACTAAATTATGCTCATTTTTTGCAACTCGGCTATAAATGAGTAAATAAATTACTAGTTTGGTTGTTGATTAAAAATTATTTAATCACACAAATAAAAATGACTAAATAGTTAGTCATTTATTTAGTCACAATTCATTTGAATAAATCATTTAAGGAATCAAGAATATAGCCTGCTAAAATACTCTAAAAATTTAATAAACATACCCTAAAACTTTTGTCAAAATCTTATTTTCAATCGTAGCCCACCAGAATGGAGTTTTCATTTTAATAAACATACTCTAAAACCTTTGTCAAAACATTATTTTCAAGCATAGACCGCCAAAATGGAGAAGTGTTTCAGTAAAGAATGACAGAGAACGGTGAGGAGATGTGTGTGAAAGGAGACATATGATTCATTGTTGTTTATCTCATTCCTCCTTTGCTCAACAAATCTTACATTGTTCCCACTGCTATTTGTAATCTAGGTATTTTACTTGACATATATTTGCATAATCTCAAATTCTTTTAGAGGCTTTTAAAGTATCAATGTATTCTATATAGGATTTAGAATGATTTCCCTGTAATTAGATAATGTGGAGATCTCCTAAATCTGCCCTAGCACACTATCATCTTTGGCACTGTATTCATTACTCCAGCTACTAGGGTTTTGCATGTGATATCTTTAATATCTTCATGACTGTGACTTTTAAATAGATCTCAGTCTTTGCTTTAATAATTTTCATGGTAACCCTTGAGTTCCATAATCCACCTTCAATCTCTTCTAAGAACTTTGTCTTAAGCTAGACTACATAGTATGCATATAAAGCAAGTTCTTCATACCTGCCATTGTTCCAAACCACCACTCACTGCCTTGCTTAAAATGTTGCCTCCATAAGCACAATAGCATGTTTTAAAATCATGGTTGCCAGTGATTGACCATTAAGGTCACCACTTTTATCAAGGTACAATGAGATTTGTGTCTTCAAACTCAAGGCATTATGCAAGATAACATTGTAAATTGTTTGTTGTGTACGATTTGATTTTTTTGCACATTTACTATTTTGCTAACTTCTTTTAAGATTGGGTATTGCACCCTTAGCTGCAATCTCAAATAGTTCACTCACTATCACTTGAAGATTCCTTTCATGAGCATCCTTCTATAAAATCAAACTATGCCCTCTATACTACCTACTTACTACTGGAGACTCATTGTTTCATGGTATTGTAGATCTTAAGATCCTTCAACCTTATTGACACTACTTCACAGTCCACAAGGTATTATTCACTATTCTCCCATCTTTGATGAGTCTCAAAACACTGCTCAAACATGCAATCCACTACCTCCATTATACATTAATGGCTAAGAAGAAACATTGAACATATGATTAATTACCACTGTTACTTCATTTGGAGAGTCATTCCCTGATTGCATTTGTCTTGTCTAACACTACCAAAAGCATTTGAAAAACCCTTAAGGTCAGCAAGGGGGTAAGGAAACTCACTGTTAAAATCTCCACTTTACTATGCAAGGTTTGAGCTTTATTATCTTGTCACTACTCACCTCTTTTTGACTGTCACATCTCAAGTGACTGTCATTCTTCTTACCGTAGATTGCATTTACAAATGTCACTAAGCTACATAGTGTGCTTGTTATTGGCTACAATCTTTAGATTGCAAGATTTTGTTATTAGCTACAATGTCTCAATCTTTCTATTGCAACCTCACTAATCTACTAGAGTTATTGTTTATGTTTCTATGGAGGCCTAGGGTTTGTACCCTAATCATGCTCTTACCAATGCTTTTGTTGGTATTAAAAAACAACCTTAAATATTGGGTCACAAAATTAGTTGTCTTGACAGGGTTGTGGTATGATCTTGGATTGTATCCTAGAGTGTGTGGGAAGCTTGTGTTTGATCATTAAGGTATGTAAACCTATCAGGGAAATGTATCCTATATAGCATGGGTCTTTCTTTAATAATTTCCATAATGGTTATTAGCATATCACATTATTATAGTTTGTGGTAACCCAAGATTGCATTCAAGTATGTAACAAACTTGGTTTGTAGTTTAAGCTATACACTTTTAAGTAACATTCATAAGGTTTAGAAAATCTTGATTACTCTCTAGAATATCCCATTAAACTTGGGTTGTGCTTGAATGCACTACATAATTGATATAACACAACCACTCTGCATATCAACTAGAGTTATAGGCTCTTTATTGCAGCAAGAGCTAATCACTCTTGGATCATGCTATAATTACATCGTAACCTATTAAACTTGAGACAACCTGAATGCACCCAATGATGATTGACACCTACATTATACAACCTGAATTAACTACATTATATGAGTGCCTCCATTTCTATCACAACATAGCCACATTAAACTTGGGTCACACATGAATGCATCCTGTATTTGCTATAGCACAACTGTGCCACATGACCAGTAGAGTTATGGATCACATAATTACAATCACAAGAATCTATTCCTTGGTTGTGATATGTATGAAATTCTCAAATTCCTAAACCTCTAAAAATGAAATCTGATGACATGTTGCTTTAAATATGATTTTCAAACTTGGAAATACAAATATGACTTCACAACTGAATTCTACAAAAAGACAATGACTACCCAACCTGGCGATATCTTGAATTTTTTCTGATTTTTCCCAAGAAAATCATCCTTTGTTCTCCACAAACTGTCTCAAGTAGAGAAAATTTGCAAGTATAGCAAAACACTGTCACAATAAATCAGCGAACTCACTTTTCTTTATGTTGGCCACAATTTGATTTTTTTCTTATTTTTCATGTTTGTCAAAATTTTGACGAAACCCACGTTCGTCGAAATTTTGACGAATGTTGAGGATAAACTTTTAAAAAATTAAAAATTACACATCAAATTTTACAAGCACCCGACAATACATCAAATTATACATATTTCATCGGATTTTGCAGTCAAATGAGTTAGTGCCACACACTAAAACACCTGAATCCAACCTTGCAGAGTACCAAAACACAAATAACTCAGACTTAAGATAAATACTAGCAATATAAGCACACTTCCAGATCTGCAAGACTAGAAACCAAATTGCAGAGAAACGAAGCAAAACCATTTCTCCCAGACAACACTACTTAAATAGTTCACACATTGGTGAACACAACTTTCTTTGCACAATGATCCAAAACTTGAAACTTTGGATATAACAACTCTTAATACTTCTAATCAACATATTTGAACCACACAGGAAGATATTTAGCCATGAAGAAATGCAAAGCAAAACATTGAACACCACTCTATCACACTAAACACTCTTCACCACACTGTTTCCTCTTTTATTCAAAATTTCTCAAAAGTACTTGGAAACCAAGCACCACAAACACATTTGCATCATCCAGAACACCTTCTCAACATATCAACCACACAAAAGGTTAAACATCACCAATACATGCTCATCAAAGCAACACTAGAGGTTGACATTAATGATACTAGTAATGACAACATAATGTAACTAATCAAAGCATCTTCACAAACTTCCAACACTCTCTCCATAGACAGGTATGGATAAAAATGCAACATCAAAGATCTATTGACATCAATGACAACACAAAATTCCAAAAAAAGTCCTGGTTGGTGTTTCTAATGTTTCATTTTTATTATTGTAGTGTAATAGAGATTTTCCTTCTTCACAACCTTTATTTTGGGTGCTCATTCTTTTGTAATCAATTTTTCTTAATACAATAGAATAAAATATTACTATATAATGTTGCTCCCAAAATGTTGCACTCATTTGTTGAAACCCTAAACCATCCTCCCACCCCTAGTGATGCTTCCCTTGGAAATGGCGATGATGGTGGCTTCTTGCATAAGGGCCTATGACAACATAGAGACTGTCAATAGAATTTTATAGAGGCTCTATGCCATGAGTCTAGGTAGGTAGAGTCTCTTGCATTATTGCAATGCATGCCCCACAGGTTTGGGGCTTTTCATTGTCTACCCATTGGGCATGACTAGGATGATTTTGAGCATTGGAGAAAGGTGTTGTTTCCATGTGTTGGTGGCGAGTGGGGTGCTCAATATTATTTAGGGGGTGCTTGTGCCTCAACCACTTGGCCTATGATGGGGATTCATGTATAAGTTGTATCCATTCCTAGCACTCCTCGTGCTAATCACCCTGTCTATTGCTCTGAAACCACCCTTATTATGGTTCTTGGAGAGGAAATAGTGAGTGAGGTGGAAAAGAATGAGGCATTATTATTTGAGAAGGGTTTGATTGGAAGGTTTAGAGGTTTTTGGCCAAGCCTCTCCAAACTTCATAGTTGGATCTCTGTGACATAGAAACCAATTTTGGAGGGTGATCTCTAGATTTACCCTTGTGCATAGGGGTTCTTTGTGGTGGTATTTGGTGATGTTTAGGATTGTCATAAAGTTCTTTGTGACTACTTATGGAGTTGCAAGTCTGAACATGTGCCTATGTCAAAACCATGGTATCCTAAATTCAACCATGCCTCTGAATCATTTACTGCCATCTCGAGCTGGGTAAGATTATCGAATCTTCTATTGTAATTTTGGTTTGATTCTTGTTTTGAAGATTTAGGTTATTTGTTAGGGAATTTTATAGATGTTGATGAGGGTTCTACAAATTACCTACATACTACATATGGTCACATCTTAGTAGAGATTGACATCACAAAAGAGTTGCCAATAGATTTATATATTAAAACTGTTGACAGGTGTTGGACACATATGGTGAACTATGAGGGTTTACCTTTTCGATGTCATAGATAGGCTTCAAGACTTGTCACATTGCAACCAATTGTTTCAAGTGAAAGAATGAAGTTAATACCATATGGTGGAGAGATGCAACCATACATCACTATTCGGTGGAGAAAGATAATTCCAACACATGTTAGGAAGCTAATGGTATTGTTGTCCATGTAGTATCAAATGGATTTGGGTGTCCAATGGACCCATTGTCTCGTGTATCTCCTAGGGTTGTGAGTGACTTACCATTTTTGAGGGGAGATGGCGATAAGGCCTCTTCAAACCATAAACAAAACATAGAATCTAAAGCCCAAACAAAAAAATAAAAAATTGTGGCTTTAGAATGGGAATGCATCTCCCTAGAGGAAAAATAAGTTCCCATGAATAGTGATAAGGAACTAGGAGACTAGTCAGTTGTGAGAAGGAAATAGAAGAAAAATAGATGAACCTTCAACATGCTTCTTCGTTCCCACAACAAAAATGAAGCTAAAGTTTCATATTGTGATAAATAATGATCCAAGTGGATCCTTGAAGTTGATGTAGCTATTAAGGCATTTATATTTTCTTTTTAATAAAAATTCCATGGCTCAGTTGCACTTACCAAGCAATTTTTTTGTTTTGTTTAATACACAAAAGAAAAAGAACAATTGAAGAAAATTCAAATTATTGATATTATTTGATCTTTACTTTTATTATATAAAGAATTTAAAAGTAAATTATTTGGAAAATAATCAATTTTAATTGAAAAGAATATAAATGAAGATCCAATCCTCTATAATTTAAACTTAATATTTAATGCCTAAATTTAAAAGACCTTTACTATTACACTATGCAATTATATATATAACAATTGTTGAATAAAATAGCCTTAATTATTATTGTAATTATAAGACATTATGAATATACAATAATTTTCTAATTTTAATGAGAAAACAAATTATAAAATATATTTTATAAAAACACATATAAATTATTTAAAAAATATATTTATTATAAAAAGAAAATAATATATTATTATTTAAAAAAATGATAATATACAATAATATTTCAAATTCTTACACATTAAATTAAATCTAAAAACTAATGAAAAACTTATTTCAAATAATAAAATAATTTAAAATCCACCTTATAAATTTTAAATAACCAAATAATTTAATAATTTAAAAACTTATTTCGAATAACCAAATAATTTAAAATCCACCATAAGCATATAATGTCGCTATCACCATCCCATGTCCCTATACATCCCTTCCTATACATGATAATATTAAAATAATGATTATCTTATTTGTTAGTGATCATGCAAATGTGAAGGAAATATATCTATTTGTGTGTTAAATATAGGTATTTAGAGTAATAAAATAATACTAACATTAATTTGACTATAATTTAATTATTTTACAATTTAAATTAATTTGATTAAGGTTGATTATTTTGAATTTAGATAAATTAAGTAGTTTTAAATAGAATAATTGAAATAGTTAAATGAAATAGGGTTTATTTAGAATTTAGTATGTTTTTATTTTGAATTGTCAAAGATGTTATAGGAAAAAAATGTAAATTGAATATAATATTAGAGATTAGAGAAAAATAGAATTCGCCTTTTGGATATAGGGATTGGATCACATCTATAATTTGGTCCTTAGATTGTTTCTCTTTGTGTTATTTTTTTCACTATAAAATTTTAGGTTAAGTGCTTGAAGTACATGCTTACCCTTAGTGCACTTGCACCTAAGAAAAGTGTGAAGTTTAAAAGCACTATTAGGAGACTATTATGTACAATGGGAAGAGTAATTGACTTCCTTGATGATAGTTAGGTACTCGGGTTATTTAAAAAGATCAAATAGAGAAAAAAAGGTTGGGTGTTGATTTGCTAAGTAATTGCATTTGATGCAAAATGAGACCAATGCCAAATGATTTTGTGACGTGTTTGATCAAATATATGGATGAAAAATACTACCAAAATTGATAATGAAAGTGATCTAAGATAGTTTCCTTAACTAGACAACCCTTGACACATTAATTCAAACTCTTGGCACCCATGGTGCTGGGTAACTACTATATCCCAAGTTTTTCAACTTTGAAATGGTAATATTTGAATTTAGAGGTTATGATCATGTCTTTGATTCTATCCAAGGGATGAAACTGTAGGTGCAATATAATCTAGGAAAACAAAAGTCTTGGGAACTAAAACAATGAGGTTGTAAGATGGATTATACAATGTAATAGAGTGAGGGATTTAGGTTTAGGGTGATTGAGTGCACAAAAGAGACAAAATGAGTGTTGGAAGTATGCAATCACAACATTTATTTATAATGGAAAAAACATAGAGGTAAAAGTGTGAGGTATACACCTTTGTCTTCTACATTTTTCCCACCCTTTGGTGTGTGTGAAAATCTAAATAAGCAGGTATAAAAGGGAATTAAAAGAAATAACTTCTATTAAAAGATACATGGTTTTTTTGGAATCTATAAATCAGCCATTTAAACATGTGTATGTTTCTTTTATCCAAAATATGTAGTAGGCATCCATTAAGCCTATCATATTGTTGAAAAAAAAAGTAACAAGTGTGAAAACCACACATAAATTAGAAATATAATTAATATTATATAACTGCCTTGAATTGTGAGTACTATGAATGAACACAAAAAAGTGCAAAAAAATATATATTACCAAAAATAGAGCGTGATATGTAAGAGAAACTAAATGTGATTAATGATATAAACTTAGTATGAAATACATACCCAAGATATACTTATATACATGTACTTGTGTATTTGATCAAAATTGTGTTAGAACATGTATTAAATATGCCTCTAGTTTTCTTCAATAGAGAAAATGTGAGCACATAAAACCTATAAAAGAAAAAAGATACATTTTCCCCCCACGTGGCAAGTGTTGATACTTATATATCACAAATAATCTATCGATGTTGTTTTGTATTATATATTCTTGATACTTGCACCACATGGAAAGGTCGACAATGGGAATTCCAACATATACAGAAACCTAAAATATAAAACAACCTCTAAAATTGGAAGGTGGACTACTTCTCCATTCTAACTAAGCCTACTTCTGATTAAAGGTGATGAGAGAGAAAACATAAAATAAAAAGAATTTACAAAAAGCATACATACAATAAATTTTCTTCACTTATTTAGAAATTACAATAATAATAATAATAATGAAGCTAAAATTAACAAAACCATAAAAATATAAAAAATAATTTGTAAGTCACACAAAAGAAAGATAAATATAAATCACAACTTCTATAATAATACCCAAATTATTTTCTCAACTTTTAAGAACTACATAGGTTCTTTAACATTTCCTCGCAGGATTTTTCACTACCATGTAGGAATTTCCTTAATTACTTGTGCCAAGGAAAAGCTTCTTGTTTGAACTACTAAGTTACTTGTTTGTGTTACATTGTGGGATTTTGAGGCACACGACCACAAGAGTGAAACTCATGATCTCCACAATTCTTTCATCTAGAAGAGTGACTACACCCACACCCATGCTTGTGAGGAGGAGTGGAGTTAGGAGGAACCTAAGCGACAATATAGGGGGCATTACCCCAATGGTCCTACAATTCCTAGAGATGCACCACTTCAAATGCAACTTTCTAAGCTTGCACTTGAATTTGTGTTAGAAAATTAGAGCAAATCATAGCTTTAATAAACTTGTGATGAAGATTAGGCCAATCCCTTAGAGGAATCATTTTCCACAAGAAGGGAGTAGGCGTAGAGGGCCTAAAGAAAGCATGGACCCAATTCTAGCCTTCTTGAGCCTGAGAATAAAACTAGAAGAGGTGCTTGAGTGACTCAATTTTACTACAAATGGACAACTCGCAGTGGGAATGCCCATGTGAGTGAGACAAGTCCCTAAAGGAAGACCTTGGCACAACAGGCACCAAGCGAAGTGAGCCAACTTAGACTCAAGCACAACAACCCAAATACCTTGGAAGGATTTTGAACTTCCACACTAGACTTTCTAATTTCCATTTTTGGGCTCCAATGCTAATGGCAAGTAGGCTATATTAAATACATGTGTCACATAGATAATTTTGTCTTAGAACTCATTTGTTAAAGCTGCAAACTTCTATTGTTTGTTGTTTGAAGCAAGACTCCATTCCTTGATTGCATGGGAAAATCAATGGAAATATATGCAAGTCTCATTTCTTATTTAATACTTTCTTCACTCCTACATCTTCATCATATATCATCTCTATTGAAATTTTTATTTTTACATTATTATCAATTAATAAAACATTTTAAATATTCATAATAGATTAGATGGTCAAGCCATTGAAAAATATGGATAATGATTATAGATTCGATTTTCATAAATTTATCTTGACATGAATGGAAGGCTGCTCATGAAAACATAGTTTATAATAATAATATATGTTAAAGACTTCATTTTGTGGATCCCACCATTAAAAACAATGAACACATATGATATCATTCAAATTGTCAGTTTCCATAGACACCATAGTTATATATTTGATCTAGGGCATCTTCATTCATCATTTTCCATGACTCTGCTGAAAACAAGTTAGAATACCTTTGACATTCAATGTACTTTTGTCTACTTCTCATTTTGTCGGATTTCCACTATTTCGCTTTATCTGCCTGGCATTGAAGTTGTGAGCGGTCACATTCATCATAGAATGAATTTAGTCTTCCCTCGAAAGCATTCTTATTTTGTTTAAGGACAGTAACTTCAATTAACTGTAACTTATTGTCTCTTCCGTAGATGATCATCCCTCCCTCCCTCCGTTTTGTTTGTCCACAAGCTATCATTTTTGTCAGTTTGTCACATTCAAGCCATCACCACTGCAGGGAAATGATCTCCGCCTCGCATTCTTCATTGCCCCTCTTACAAGATTTTTTTCTTGGAAATTTCCATTTTTCATGAATTCATTCTTACGTGAAAAAAGTAGGAGATTGTCTGGCGGGCTCTAGGAAAATTTATCATCAGCAATTTACCATCGGAAAATTCACCTTCAATATTTCACCGTAGGAAAATTCACCGCCATGACAAATTCATCTCAAGGAAAATTCACCACCAGCAATTCACTGCTGCACAAAATTCATGGCATTAAAAGTCTGTGATTAATTTTTCTGTGGCCGTGAATTCGCTGCACAAAATTAATGGCATTAAAAGTTTGTGATTAATTTTTCTGTGTCAGTGAATTGCTAGTGGTGAATTTTCCTTGACGTGAATTTGTCATGGCGGTGAATTTTCCTGTGGTGAATTGTTGACGATGAATTTTCCGATGGTGAATTGCTGGCAGTGAATTTGCTAGTGAATTGTTGACGATGAATTTTCCGATGGTGAATTGCGGGCGGTGAATTTGCTAGTGAATTGTTGGTGGTGAATTTTCCTTCAAATGAATTTGTCATGGTGGTGAATTTTTTGACATGAATTTGTCATGATGGTGATTTTTCCGGCAATGAATTTATTCATCTTTCAGAAAATATCAAATGTATATGATTTGTATAGTTTACCTCTATTATGGCAATAACCAACAAGTTAATAAGCTGTTGGGAGCACCTCCTTGCTTCATCTTCTTTCAGTCTTTTGTATTTAACAATTACAAGTCAATAAGGTCGCCTCCAAATGTAAACTCAAGTTTTCTATTGTACTGCAAAGATCTATAACAAGATCAAGTGAAAGCATAGGAAAATATGAACATTACATTCGTGAATAAAATTTAGTAATGAAAAGTAATAGTGACAAAAAAGAACCAAGCAATAGGTGGTAACATGTAAATATGTCACAAAAATCAATGCTTCTATGAGACTATTTTTTTTTATGTTATGATACGACATAATCATGAAGCAAAAATTAGTGTGTAAATGTGGTAATTTTGATATTAAAAAAAAAACTTGATTTAAATATTGTCATTTAGGTTTGTTTCAGATATTTTTTAATATATGATTTTTTGTGAGCAATTTTATGAGAATACATAATTAAAAATGTTTCCTTTGTAATTGAAAGTACAAAATTTATCTCTAAAATGTCTTAATTAAAGTTTAGTTATTTTTCTTTTTTATAATACTTAGTACTATATAAATTAGATTTAACAATGAAATATAGAAACACATAGTTGAAACTATGAAAATCTCATATATGAAAGCAAGCATAGAAGTTGGGAAATGAAAAGTATCTACACTAATCTAGTTTATATAAAAGAAATGAAAAAATTGGGTTGATGTACTTGAAATTTGTTAGATCTAAGGCTAGAAAAAGATTCAAGAGGTTAAAAAAAAAAACTTTGTATGTGGTTTGGCTCAAATGAGGAAATTTCAAATTTGGGCATTGCTACTAGACAAACCTAGGCACTACTACTTAATAGGCACATGCACTTCTACTTGATAGATATACACTATTGTTGGATAGTCATGGGCATTATTAACCAACAAATTTGGGTGTCAATGTTTGGGAATCTTTTTATCTTGAATTTTTATGTGGTTTCTTGCCAAGAATATTTAATTTTCCTCTTGCAAGTAGAATGTAAATATAATACTTTGAACTCAAGATATCTTGAGATGAAGTTGAGGGCAAGTGAATAGGGGTGTTCTATTTAAGAGTTGGCCTTACTCAATCCTCTAGGATGATTTATTTCAACCTCAACAACAACACTATGCAAAAAATCGATGTGTGCAACCTAGTGATAGTTATAATAGTGGTTTGGGTCTAGATATTTGACTATCTACAATACAAAACCTAGAGGGAAAACTATGCTATAGAGTTGTATGATGGAGGAAAAAAGAGATGGATATCATATAAAATAAACCATGGGGAGGGAAATGATTAGAAAAAAGGATCTTGAGTTATGGCTTTATTTCAAGGAAGAAGAAAATGGGAAACTAAAGGGAAGTGAAAGGATCAAAGAATGATAGCATGGATGTCAAAGAATGATTAAGAGAGAATAATGATTTTTATGATATTATAGGATCCCAAATCTTTAGTCTTCAAAAGTGATATTTGAACATTCCCTACACTCCAATGGAGTTTTTATTTATCAACTATAATTGTTGGACAAAATTGTAGTGCTTTGCAATGATGAATTTATTCTAACCTAGAAAATGGAGGGTTAACTAGGTCTATAGTGAGTTACCAAAAAAAGACAATTGGAAATGTAGTAAGGGTTCTAGGGCATAATAATTGATGATTTAAATCAATTTTTAAACTTTATGTACATAATAAGTTTGTTTCCACCCAACATTGGTGACTAGAAACTAGTACTCAATGAATGCTAGTGTCCTTGATAATTCAATTGTTTGAATTTTGAGGAGTTACTTAAGAAGGGTTTCTAATGCTAGGTCTCCATGTTTTATCTTTCTATAACTAGGCAAAGGCTAGAAATCATGTCAAATGGTTCTAAAACACAACTAAGGGGATAGACACCAAAGTGAGTACAAAAGCGTAAGGTGGAAGTTACAAAGTAGACAATTTCTAACCTTACAATAACCTTTGTCTCACTTTAATTTTGTGTAGGTAGGTATTGTTTCTATACCAATGATCATTGAATCTCTTAAGTAAAACATCATTACACCATATGGCATGCCATTAATAATAAATTTCATGTAAAAAAGTTCTTGGCATTCATCATGTTTGATATATTTTTGTATAACATTGATGTTAGAAGTCCTAGGGGCAGCCTTAAATTTTTCAACAAAATCAAAATTCTCATTATCTCTAGCAATGTAAGAATCCTCGTCATCTAGTTCCAATTGACGAGGCTCATCATGTTAATGCACAAGGAAGTGATCAATCAATATATTTATATTTTTATGGGGATAAGCTACTAATTTTATTTTATTTTCATTTTAATAACCTCAACTTTAATCACATTTTTATCAACAAGAACTCAAAATTTATATTTAAATGCTATACACCTACCCATACTAAATTCATGTGTTTTATGATAATCACAAAAAATAACTAGTGTTAAAATAATGTGGCATATCTCAAGGGCTGATCAAATTTATTGCTTTACCTAATTCATTAGCTCAGATTGTTAATGATCACTTTGCAAATAAATCATTACTCACTCTCATTGAACAAGAGAAAAATACAAACAAGCCTTCAAATGCTTGGATATTTTTTGTAAAACCTCTAGTTCAACTATTGAATTGCATAAGATGATGTTGGAGATGATCCTTTCTTTGTGTGCCCTCTTATTTAAATGCCTTTGGTTGGAAGTAGATTGATCATGGATAAATTTTTAGATTTCTAGGCATTCCCTTTGCTTTCTAGGCTTCCCAAATATCCTTATGGCAAGAGATTATTTCCAAAATTGAAAAAATCTTACATATTGGATCATGAAACCCCTCTCTTTGGTAGACAAAATTTTAGTTTGTTCCAAGATTCTTGCAGACACTCATGCTTATTATTCTTTATGTTGGGATCCTTCTAAAGCCTCTTACATGAAGCTGCAAAAGCTTCTTCATGATTTTGCCTAGACTTCCTCTAAGAACCATAAGGTTTTCTATTTGGTTGCTCAAGAATTCTATTATCTCTCTTATGAATTTGGAGGTTTTAGGTTCTTATCCACATAATACAAAGGTTTTTTTCCTTTGTTCTAAATGGATTATATGTTCCCTTACTAGAGATAAAGCCTTTTTTTTGGCTTGGCATTGTATCTCCTTTGGAAATCCTTATGGATAGCTACTTGGAAGGGAATTGGTTTTCAAACCATTCTCACCATGAATAATGTAGTTCACATTGAAGGAACTTTTATTATCAAAATAATTTGGAGAGATTGGGAATCCATGAAATCTTGGATTTTCTAGAATGGATTAGGCTTTTGTAATGGTATTTCCATCGACTAGTAGAATATCTTGTGATCCCCAATTTGATGTAGGAGCAACCTTGGTTCTTTGCAATACTACATCAACCAAAAATATTTTCATTTCAATTTTGTTCTTGTTCAATTCAAGTTGGCAGATTCAACATTTCATCATATTTGCTCACCGGAACCTGCATATCTATGTTTTCATCGTGGACATGTTCATTTTCCCTTATTCCAAGATTTAAGAATGATTGGATTTTTTTTTGGCTAGTTATCACTTTTAGATTAAGTGACAATTTCTAGAACAGTGCAACAGAGCAGTTTCGAGCCTAACGACTAGTTTTTGTCTCTTGTGGATCCTTCCCGTAACTTGCGAATCCTTGCGGTGTGTTCCAAATTGTTCTATGGAGTGTCCTCGATCTTAATTTTGGTCCACACTTCATCTTATGCACCTGCCGAGGAGAAATTTAAATTTAAGGATGACCTATTTCACACACATTACATTTCCTTTATTGGAGATTGTAATGATCTTTGGCTGATGCGGAGGATTCTAGACCTTCGAATGTGATATATAAATCATTGTAACAAATCATTAGGGTAGTTAGTGGACGAATATGGGATTTTATATGTAATATTTCAGCTCGTAGTAAGGAGCATATAGGAATACTGTATTTCGAGCATGTGGTATCAGGCCTGTGAGCCCAATCTGTGAACCCGAATGTTGCCGACTAATTGTAACTAAAATTTATGGTAAAATGAATGCTTGAATCTACATTTGCCTCCATATTTCGTGTGGCTTCTATTGTGTAACTCTTGTTGCACGGTCTAGACTGTTCTCTTTAAGGACCCTCCTACTATGACTGCATCAAATTGGTATCATAGTGAGATTCGTTCTGTGAGAGATCGTTAGAGTTTGTGGAGTCTTGTTGAAGATTTGTTGTGGGGTAGCGGACTGAAGATCTGACCTGTAGCTATAGAGGACTTGTGTAAATATGGCAGGAAGAAGAAATGGTAAAGGAAATGGAGCGCGCCAAAATGAAGACCCAGCTATAATGGAGATGTTGAGAGGAATTGCTGCTAGATTAGAAGCAGTTGAAATGGCCCAAAGGAGAGGTCGACCAGTTGATGATGTGAGTGATGAAGAGGTAGAAGAACATGAAGAAGGGGAAAGGGAAAACCAACCTGGCCTTGATCAGGGAGAAGAGAGATTCATAAGAGCCCTAACTAGAGTAAATACTAAACCACATTTCAATCCATCAGATTATACTGGTAAGTTGGATTTAGATGAATTGCTTGATTGGATAACGAAGATGGAGAAGTATTTTGATCTTGAAGGTACCACAAAAAATAAGGTGAAATTTTCTTGTACAAAGTTGAAAGGACATGCATCCCTTTGGTGGGAAGATTTGCAGACAAATAGGTAAAGAAGAGGAAAGGAGAAGATAAAATCATGGGATTGGATGGTGAATAAGTTAAAGACGAAGTTTATGCCTGTAGACTATCAAATCAGTTTGTTCTGAAAGTTGCAGAATTTGAAGTAGGAGTCAAGTGTGATAGAGTATACTAAGGAGTTCTACAAGTTGAATATCATATCCAGACATTCAAAGGATGAGATCGAGCAAGTAGCCAAATATGTGAATGGATTGAAGTTGTCTATACATGATGAGATTAGTTTGATCAAGTTGTTGAGTGTGGAAGAGGCATATCAATGTGCCCTAAAAGAAAAAGATAAGTTATATAAAAGACATGAGCAAAGACAGAGAGAAAAAGGCAGAAAATTTTAGAGAGGCAAAACTTTTACTAGAGGAGGAAGAGGATCTTTTGCAAATTAGAATAAAGATAAGGAAGTTAGTAAGAATGATAATTTGTACCATAGAGATGATGGAAACTCTTATCAAAGAGGAGGATATGGTGGTTACTTGAATGAGGGTTATAAAAAAGATGATAGAGGACAGGAGAAAAGAGTATTCAGGGGAACTTATTTTAAGTGTGATGGAGAAAGACATAGAGCATTTGAATGTAATTAGGGAGAGACAAGCATAAAGGTAGAGAACAGTAGAAGAACAACCTTCGTTGAGGAGGATCATGTCAGATCATCTAATAAACCAAAAGAGGGAGAAGTGTTGGTCAACAAAAGAGTATTGTGTCAAAGTGAGATGGAGCAGGAACTGTTGCAGAGAAAAAAATTGTTCTTGACCAGATGCAAGGTAGTTGGTAAATGTTGTAGAGTGATTGTCGACAGTGGAAGCTCTAAGAACCTTGTTTCTAAAGAAATGGTGACCAAATTGAAGTTGTCCAAAGATTGAAACACCTAGAGCCCTATCAGATAGCATGGATTCAAGATGAGCATAAGATATTGGTAAGTGAACAATGTTTGGTGAAATTGAAGATAGGAAATTATCATTATGAAGTTTTGTGTGATATCATGCCTATGGATGTATTCCATGTTTTGTTGGGAAGGCCTTGGTAGTATGATAGAAAATCTATTCATGATGGAAAGAAGAACACATACACCATTGTTGCTAATGGGATGAGGCAGACTTTGTTGCCATTGGAGGATGTTCCTAAAGTTGAGGTTTGTACAAATGCTAGAATTTTTTTGGTTGATGCAAGGATATTTCTGGATGGACTGAGACATGAGAACCTATGCTATGCCTTGGTTCCTAAGAAGGTTGAAGACTTGAAGCATGTAGAAGAAAAACCAAAGGAGATAAAGGATTTGGTGGCAGAATATGAAGATATCATTTCAGATAATGTACCTGATGGATTGCCACCTGTGAGGAGTATTAGTCATTGCATGGATATGATTCTTGGAGCTAGTTTTCCTAATAAAGCAACACACTGGATGACACTGAAAAATAATAAAGAGTTGAATAGACAAGTGCAATATTTTTTGAGGAAAGGTTTGATTAGAGAAAGCTTAATTCCTTGTGTAGTACCTATTGTGCTAGCACCTAAGAAGGATGGAGAATGGAGGATGTGTACAGACTCTAGAGCCATAAACAAAATCACAGTGAAGTATATATTTCCTTTGCCCCGGATGGATGATATTATGGATTGTTTGAGTGGAGCTAAATACTTTACAAAGATAGATTTGAAGAGTGGATATCATCAAATCAAACTCAGAGAAGGGAATGAGTGGAAGATAGCATTCAAGACAAATGGATTGTATGAATGGTTGGTAATGCCTTTTAGACTAACAAATGCACCGAGTACTTTCATGAGGTTGATGAATGAGGTATTGAAGAAATTCTTAGGTAAGTTTGTGATTGTCTATTTGGATGACATCTTAATTTTCAGTAAGACTAGAGAAGAACATTTGTTGTATATAAGACAATTTTGACAGAGGTTGAGAGAAGAGCAGTTGCTAATAAACATTAAGAAGTGTAGTTTCATGAAGAAAGAATTGGTATATCTGGGATTTGTGATATCTGCGGATGGATTGAAGATGGATCCTGAGAAGGTAAGAGCAATTGTTGAATTACGACACCGTAAGTGCATTGGAGATAAGTGTAAGATCATTTCATGGATTGGCTTAGTTTCACCGGAAGTTCATTAGGAATTTCCGCCTATTTGCATGTATAACAAACAATGAGGATAAGAAAGATTTTAGGTGAAAAGATGAGTAGACCGGAGTTTGAGTTGCTGAAACAGAGAATTCCAGTAGCCTAAGTTGGCTTTTACTAGACTGAAAATATGGCCTTTCAGTAGACTCCAGATGCAAGTGGAAATGTAATTAGAGCAGCATTAAGCCAAGAAGGAAGACTGTGAGCTTATTTCAATGAGAAATTGAATGATGCTAGGAGAAGGTAATCAGTGTATGACTAGGAGTTTTATGCCATAGCTCAAGCCTTGAAGAAGTGGAGACATTACTTGTTTCCTAAGGATTTTGTGTTGTATACAGATCATCAAGCATTGCAATATTTGAACAATAAAGGTAAGTTGAATTAGAGGCACACGAGATGGGTGGAATTCTTGCAGAGTTATACTTTTGTTTTGAAACATAGGAGTGGAAAGTCAAATAGAGTTGTTGATGCTTTGAGTAGGAGAAGGAATTTATTGGAAAAGATGAGAGTAGAGGTATTAGGATTTGATGAATTGAATAACTTGTATGAGGAAGACCTGAATTTTGCAAAACCTTGGAGAGCTTGTAAAGAACCAGTCTTGGAGGATGGGAGTCGGTGATTGGATTATTTCATTAAAGAGGATATGTTGTTTAGAGGGAATCAGTTGTGTATACCCTGAAGTTCAATGAGGGATAGCTTGGTGAAAGAAAAACATAGTGGAGGATTGACAAAAGACACTTTGGAATTGATGATAGGTAGCATTGGTAAGTGAGAATCTGACTTCAGAATGATTCATAAGGGGATGTTAGGAACAAAGAGTTGCAGAGTTTAGTCGCCAAAAGGAGAGTCGTGAATGTTGGATTGTGAAGTAAGCCTTTGACAATTCGAAGAGACCTTGGGAGGATATCAGTATGGATTTCATACTTGGCTTGCCGAAGACACAAAGAGGTAATGATTCTATATTTGTGGTGGTGGATAGATTTTCTAAAATGGCACATTTCATACCTTGTAAGAAGACAACAAATGCAGTATATGTAGTAGACTTGTTTTTCAAGGAAGTGGTCAGATTGCATGGATTACCTAGGAGTATTGTTTTAGAGAGAGATACAAAGTTTGTTGGTTACTTTTGGGGGACACTTTGGAAGAAATTAAAGATAGATTTAAAGTTCAGTTCTACTTTTCACCCATAGAATGATGGACAGACAAAGGTAGTAAACAGGAGTTTGGGGAATTTTTTGACATGTTTGGTTGGGGAGAGGACTAAAAGTTGGGATTTAGTCCTTGCACAAGTAGAGTTTGCTTACAATAATTCAGTGAACAGGAGTACCGAAAAGACACCTTTTGAGATTGTTACTGGAGTTCATCCTAGAGGTATATTAGAGTTGCGAGAAATCAGTAAGGAAGATAAAAGGAGTACAAAAGCATAGGAATTTGTAGAACATATGAAGAAAGTGCATGCTCAAGTAAAGTAGCAATTGGAAGATATGAACCAAAAGTATAAGGGGCAAGGAGATGAAAAGAGGAGACATAAGGAGTTCAAAGTTGGAGATGAAGTGATGGTGTATTTGAGGAAGGAAAGATTTGCAGTTGGCACATATAATAAACTCAAGATGAGGAAGTTTGGACCCTCTAAGATTTTGAGGAAATTTTATTTAGGAAATGCATATGAAGTAGAGTTACCGGATGGCGTGTGTATATCACCTATATTCAACATTGCAGATCTACATCAGTACCATGAAGCAAAATTCAATTAAGATAATAAAGAAAAATTGGAGAAACAGTTTCCTAAACAACAATCAGACGAGACAGAAGAGATTTTGGATATCAGAGATGGGAGGAAAATGCTTGGAAGACAATACAAAGTATATCTCGTGAAGTGGAAAGGAAAACCGGTGGAGGATTCTTCTTGGATTTCTCAGGCTGAGGTATACCATATTGGTTTTCCTTTATCCCCAACAAAGTGAGGGACTAAATTTTCAAATAACCCTAGATGTCTGATGTAGGAGCATCCTCGGTTCTTTGCAATCCTACATCAACCAAAAATATTTTCATTTCAGTTTTGTTCTTGTTCAGTTCTTGTTCAATTCAAGTTGGTAGATTTAGCATTTCATCATATTTGCTCACTGGACCCTACAAATATATTTTTCATTATGGACATGTTCATTTTCCCTTATTCCAAGATTTCAAAATGATTGGATCTCTTTCCGGTAAGTTATCACTTCCAGATTAAGTGACAGTTTCTAGAATAGTGCACCAGAGCAGTTTCGAGCCTAACGGTTAGTTTTTGTCTCTTGTGGATACTTCTTGTAACTTGTGGATCCTTGCGGCGTGTTTTCAATTGTTCTGTGGAGTGTCTTTGACCTTAATTTTGGTCCACACTTCATCCTATGCACCTGCCGAGGAGAAATTCAAATTTAAGGCCGACCTATTTCATGCACACATTACGTTTCCTTCATTGGAGATTGTAATGATCTTTGGCCAATGCGAAGGATTCTAGATCTTTGGATGTGATATATAAATCATTGTAACAAATCATTAGGGTAGTTAGTGGATGAATATGGGATTTGATATGTAATATTTCAGCTCATAGTAAGGAGCATATAGGAATAGTGTATTTTTAGCATGTGGTATCAAGCTTGTGAGCCCAATATGTGAACCCAGATGTTGTCAGCTAATTGTAATTGAAATTTTTGGTAAAATGAATGCTTGAATCTACATCTGCCTCCATATTCTGTGTGGCTACTATTTTGTAACTATTGTTGCACGGTCTGGACTGTTCTCTTTGAGGACCCTCCTACCGTGACTGCATCACAATTTCACAAGATCAAGGTCACCCTTTGGCTAGATTTTTCTTTGATGTGCGCCCTAAGATTTCACAATAAAGGAATTCAATGTATACCTGATTTATTATCTATAAATTTTATGAGCCTCATTTCATGGAATTAAAATAATATTAAGTTTCACTTTTCTAACTAGGATCACAAAAAAATTGATAAAATTATGGGGGTGATTCTAGCTAATATGGCTCACAAAATAGGCATTGATTCCCCTAGGCCTTGATGGAAATATTGGAAGTGGGTTTCAAACACCATCTTTTGTAATTAAATCCTTGATATGGATATCATTGGTTCTCTTCCCATCCACCCATGGTGACAATATCAAACCAAAGATGGAATTTGTAGTTGTCAATTTTTATTTGGCAACATAAATTTCACACCATCTAGTTGACTGTTTTGGAATAGAAGTTGGCCCACTTTTCTTTTTTTATTCTTTTCTAAGGACTTCTCATGGGCTCTGAAATTTCCCATTTATGAATCTAAGATCCTCATTACCCTTTCTTTGGGTATTCAAAGTCTTTTAAGCATCTCTTTTGCTTCTATCCTAGAGCCCATAAAATATGGACATGGATTCATGACTTTTTCAAGACCTTTCAATCAAAGCCTTTCTTAAGTGGTTGTCACATCCCCATGGCCAATGTATTGAATCAAATGAAGGGTCATTGATATTACCATTAAGAGGCATGGTCTTCTATCAAAGGATAAATGGATTTTTTCAAGCGTGAAAAAAGGATTACGATTACGTCTAAAGACAACTTGTATTTATGAAGACAGGGGTATGGGTATGGAGAATACAAAAAACATTTATTGAGGTAAGGTGTTCCTTCCCTTGGCCATCCATTATGGTAGGTGATATAGAAAAAATAGAATTTTGGTGGCCTTTAAACCCCACGACCTCATAAACGATAGATTCACGCTTCATTTTGGGGAGAAAATCATGAAGGGGAGAGTATGGAATGGGTGAAAAGAGGCAGGAAAGGAGTTGAAAGGGTGTGGGAGTTAATTTTCCTCAGTACACAAGAAACATGATTATAATATACTAAGGGGGGGGTAGAGAATGATGCAAGGAAGTAAGAACAGAGAGAAAGTGTGAGGAAAAGGAAGTAAAATCATGTAGGAGAAGGAAAAGGCAGAGGATGGAGTAGAAGAAAGAAGAGAGAAACTTGGAGGAAGATGCAATTGGTAGGCACAAAAGCAAAATTCCCCAACTATGGTTAACATCCTCCTTGCTTGCAATAAAATGGATGTTGAATGCACATAAGACAATTGAAAGGTGGGTGAATCAGCTGTACATTAAAACATCCAAAACTCTTATAAACATTCGGATCCACATCAACTTAATTAACCCTTAATCTATTAAAATAATTAAGCATGAAAGTAAATAACAAAAACTAAAACACATCAACACCATGCACAATAGAACAACAAATTTACTTGGAAAACCCAAGAAGGGAAAAACCATAGTGAGGATTAGCTCATGGTATAAAGTAATTGCAACACCGAATACAAAGGGCTCACTACTGGAGGGCTCACTGCCCAAAAGAAAGAAGGGCTCACTGCCTAAGGCTCATTACCAAATTACAAAAAAGAAGAAAGAAGAATTTTATAGCGAGAAATCTATCTCAATACAATAGGAATGTCCACCACAACATCACCAACACATTCACAGCCTTTTTGAAGATTGTAGACACCTTCTAATCATTGCTTCTAGTGGTCTAACTCATTAAGCTTGTATTGCACTTCTCAAATTCGCACTTCACAACTCTGCAATTTGCATCACACACTTCACACTAATTCTCCATCAACTAAACACTTATTTATACCATCTTTGAAAAATTTCTCCAAGGTTAGCTATGCACCTCAACCATGAAAATTCAAATTAGGTTGACACTAAGCATTTGTGCAGTGGAAAGGAATAAAAGTGGACCACACCACATCTTAACTTGAACCAAAATCATACATATACACCATGCCACACTTCAGCAAACACCAAAGCAAATCCATAATTAGTGTAAACACCCAAGGTCGGTTGAACCTGTGTAAACACCATTAATATTTAAGTACACACTTCCTCAAGTCCAAAGACGAATCACGAACCACACAAAAAATTCAAACGCAATCTAGAATATTCCATAAACATCTTGAAATCCAACAAATTCCTTCACAACAACTTTCACTTGAAGAATGTGCATGCCTAGTACACTCAAACAACCTTCCATACACTATAACTCAATAAATCAACTTGTGGAGCACAAAACCATGAAAAAATTCAACTGAAGGTAGATATGAACTTTATCAACACACTTCCAAAATTGCTAGACCAAAAACCTAACTGTGGAGAAATGCAAAGAAAAACCATTTCTCCTAGACAACACTATAACACAGTTCACACACTAGTGAAGACTTCTTCTGCACAATGATCTAGACCAAGAAATTATAGATATATAACCTCTAAAAACCTCTTACCAACCTATTTGAACCACACAAGTAGATCTTCAACCATGAAGAAATGTGGAGCAAAACTAGAACATGACACTGTACACCAGAATACCTCTACAACACACTGTTTCCTCTTTTATTCATTTTTTCTCAAAAGCACTTGGAAACTAAGCACCAAAGACACATACTAATCATCTCTAACACCTCCTCATCATCACTAAACCAAAAAAATCCACAAACAAAAGCTTATCAAAGAAACACTAGAGGTTGACACTAGTAGCACTTACTAATGACAACATAATGAAACTAATCAAAGCATCAACACAACTTCTCAACCATTATCAGTTGACATCAAAGACAACACAAACATAATCCTGCAACAATTTTTGTTAAATACTCATCCCAAGAAGCCATATCTACAAGAAAATGTATGGCATGGTTCATTGACTCACAAGAAGCCAAAATTGTTGTAACAAAATCATAATTGAATGTAACAATATATGAAGGATATGGAATATCGAAATATATCTCTATTAACTTAGTAGATGAACGAATATCAAGATTAAAATTACCATATTGAATTTCCTCAAAAGTTCCCACACTAGATGCCTAAATTTGAACACCATTTGAAGGAACAAGTGGAGAAAAATATGAGGTGTAGAATTGATATCGACTATCAACCTCCTCAACTACAACTATATCTCTACTATGAAAATATCATATTATAATAGAATATGGTGTGAACTCAACACTCTTTCCTTCCCCATTGTGTGTGATCTAATAGATAGAAAGGATATTGGTTGAAAATGAAGGCACACAAAGAACATCATTAAATTCTATATCATCTATCTCAATAGATCCATTCCCACAAACACATATATGTGTTGTTAACCATCAAGACGTGTGTTGATGAACAAGACTCGAATAAAGAGAAAATACTTTTTGATGAAGCTATATGATGTGAGGCTCTTGAATCGAGTATCCACCTCTTTGACTCAAAGTTTACAGCTACAACAATTTCTTGCCCCTTATGTCTCTTTGAATTTAAAAAAGAAGAAGAAGAAACTCCTAACATTGTTGAAGGAAAACTGATTTGCTCATTAATAAGATGTTTCAAATCATCAATCTATTTGGAATAACATCAATGTTTATAATGCCTTGTTTTATTGCAATATGCACATTTAGGCTTCCCCTTCATAGATGATTCCCCTTGAGAGGGATAGGATTTAGATTCTTTATGTAGCTTGTTCTTTTTATTCTTTTGATTATTTTTAGGATTTTGTACCTTAGGCTCACTAGCCATGAATGCTTATGGTTTAGAAAATTTTATTAAACCCATATAAATTAAATTTTCTTCCTCCTAAATTAGGATATTTACAAAGTCATCAAACTTAGGATCAACATATGATGCTCCCATATAAAGCTGATGAATATAAAAGTAAAAAAAATACTGAATACTCAAGACCAAGCTTTGATAACACATTTATAAGCAATTGTAAATCCTCTTTTTTAATGTTATAATATTTTAAATATGTTCTTAGTTGATTAATCTTGAAGATGTAGTCTTGGATGTGGTCAAAACCTTAAGGATCAAGATTCATAAAATCATTGTCAATTTGGTATCCCTTAATCTGATTAGTTTTACCATACAATTTTTCAAAAGTCTCCCAAGCTTCCTTAGGTGTTTTGTATGATTCAATATGACATTTTAAATCAAAAGAGAATAATGAAATTATGCATCCAAGTGTTTATCATGATCAATATCCAATTTTTCCAATTCTTTAGCATCATTAGGTTGAGAAATTGTTTCCTTTAGATGGACTAAAAAACACTTTCTCATGATATAATTCCATACTAATTTTCTCCAATAAAGCATAATTATATGGAGGTAGGAGTTCAATTTGAGATTTCCCCATTGCAAGAACACACAACAAGCAAAAGAAGGAAATCAACCACCATAGGATTACCCCAAAAATTAATCAATCAAGAGTCCCCCAAACAATAAATGATATGACACTTTATTCTCAGTACAATTATAGTGCCACTTGCCAAAAATAGCGAAGTGGACTTGATCTTAGTGCTTATGGATGCCAACTTTTTCCATAAATTCAAAGTAAAATTCTCACACATAATAGGATAAATACGATAACACCATTTCAAATTAAACAAAAAAAAAGCACTTTAAAAACAAATTACAACCAAAAATGTTATTGTAGGAGTGAGAACAAAGCCTCAAAAGTTCCCAAAATGAGAACGACTCAACAACTCATGTGAGAATCTACAATTTTTACAAAAAATAGGAACCAAAATTAAAAACCAATTGCACTTCTACAAATAGAATGAAATCCTACCCCAAATAAAAAATAATTCTTGAAAAAAGGACGTAGGATGATTGAGTTATAGTTGTTTGAAGTCAGACTACAAATTCAAAATTGTTGATGGAAAGGGGGGTAGATTGGAGAAATCTATTGATAGTCATTTGGTTGTCAAATTTAAGACAATCAAAGATGGTCATTTCACTGTAAAATTTAAGAAAATCATTTTATTATCAAATTTAAGACAATTCTTGATGACAATCATTTGGTCGTCAAATTTAAAATAGTCACACAAAAATTTAAAAAATCATCAAAAATGAAGTATTATATATATAAAAATAGGGTTTTTGGGCCTTTTAAGAATAATGGAAGGGTCATATTTGACTCAACATTCTCTAAAATGATGGATCCTTGTTGGATCTGATAATGAACCTCTCTCTTCAAACCCTCATAGTTCTTGTCTCAAATGTCCAATTTGGATGAAAAAAGGAAAAATTGAATTGCTTGGATTTTCTAAGGTTAGTGGTCAACTCAGATCTACACCAACAATCTAAAAAATAAACCTGCAATACAAAGGCACACAGAGGAAACCCCAAATTTGATATCTATATCAAAATTTTAAGTCTCCAGATCATTATTTGATGCAAGTGAGAGCATACTCAACTTTTCAAAATAAGATATTCAATCTAGATCTCTCAATTAAGACAAACAGTAATCAATCCAACAAGGTTTGATACCATGTAAGATTTGGTTGAATATTGTAGCCACCCAAGATCTAGGAACTTATATGAAAGTACAAGAGAGATCGACTATGAGATAATAACACTATTCTATCATAGGATGCAAACGATAGATTACAATTTGTTTATGATTGTTGATTTACATATAATAACCCCTTGGTTATATATCCAAGGTGAGACATAGGATTAGACAAGATCATAACAAGTGTCTTAATCCTATGTCATGAGATAACAAACATTAAATGACCTAAGACACAAGTAAATGATATAAGATATTATAATTTATAATGTTGACTAAGACTTACTAAGACCTAAGTAAACTTAACATGTGATTAGGACTTACTAGGTGAACTGGTTAGGTAAAACACCATATTCATGCACCAACACACATACTTTAAATTGTGAAATACTTAGAGAGAGATTTTTGTCAATTATAAGAAATCAAAGATTTGATACCATATGTGAAAGATATGACCTCAACAAAAATTATTTATTAGGCCAAATGCTAGGTATGTAATGGTTGGTGGGTGGCTCTTGGATAACACCATCAATAGTGGTGGTGGATGGGTGGTAGCCTGGTGGAGGTGACACGTCAGTGGCACCTAGGCCACAATGACACTTAGAAGCTACAAGTAGGTGGAAAACCTTAAACTAGATTTAAAAATAATTTTGAATTTTGAATTTTTTCCACCACCTATTGGGGGCTAAACCACTAGGTCCACTTGACCATATGTTAGGACTAGGGGCCTAAGTCTCATTGGTCTGATGATTGTTGGCATTGAGGGTGTCAACCAATATATTCATACCAACTGGTACTCATTATCAATACCACAATTTTTTCTATCTTTATTGTCATGGGATAGTATGGGGGTTTGTGAACCCCTTGAGCCCCCATGAATATTTATAATTTTTTTTAGAGTTGCATAGGGTATAAATCTTTTTTATTTTCTCTACAAAAGCAACCATATTGTTAAACAAAGGGGGGGAATTTGTTTCCCTCAGGCACTAGGGGCTAAAATGGATAAAATTTTATGTCAATATTTATCTCTCGGGCCTCCTAAATCCAATGGTGAGATCAATTTTATCATAGGGGTTATTTATGAAACTTCCCCCATAAAACCCTCATAGTGAATACAAAAAAGTTATCTTTTTTTAATATTTTTAAAACCCCAAATTCACAGAAGTAATCATAAATATACAATCCTAATCCCCAAATATACATTCTCACAACCTACACAACATATCTCATACCTTGAAATGTCTAAAATATTTTCTTGACATTGTCATGGCATCAAATTTGTATTAGTTCTACTCAAACAAAGGTTAAACAAAAATAAGGTCTTTCATCTCCCTCAACCACAATCATGGCTCTGATACTACTTGTTAGGAAATTACCAAGTTGATCAAACCATTTCCTACATAACCCCATGAGAGAAAATCATGTGTGCAAGCTTATAGAATAGTCATAATGCAAAGATCAAAGACATACAACAAGATTACACAAGATATACCTTGAGAAGATCCTAAAGAGGAAAAAATCACCCTCTAGAAGCATCCACACTCAATGTACTATACAATAATAAAAACATTACAATACACTTCCAAAGTCTCCTTGAATACTTTTGAAACGCCAAGCTCCTTTAATGGATCCTTTATGTGTTGAGACATATAACCACACATCCCATATCATGCTTCACATATGCACTGAACAAGAGAGCTCAATGCAAATGACAACCAACTAGCCAACAAGTCAACTTTAACCACTAAACATGCATTTAATTTTATAGATTCAATCTCACACAAAACAACCAAGTGGTAAGGTAAATCCACATGTCTAATAACTATTAGTGCATAAAATCATTGACCCCAACATTTATTTTCGGTACTAAATTATCTCAATATTAAATATGCTTTCATATGCAACCCACACATACAATATCTAATCAATGTTACATACAACTTTACAAGTGGAACCAATTAAATATTTATTGTGATTAAATACATCTCCTAAAATGCACAACAAATAAATATTATTATATTATTTGCTTAAATTTATTTTAAAATTTAAATATTATTATAATTGTTTTTCTATCTTTAAGAGCATTCCCCATTAAATTCCCAATTATCTGATAAAAAATATTAATGTTAAAATAATTTTAAATATATATTTGTAAAATCAATTTTTAATAAAATATTTTGCAAACTAATTATGTTTGTAAACCTGAGGAAAAATTATTAAAATTTATTATTAAACTAAAAATTAAATGTTTTACACTTATTTTAAAATTAATTATTACTTAAATATGATTCTAAACAAATTAATATTTGTTGTACTATAACCAATTAAATATTAAGAATATTAAAAACCATTTTTTTTACATCTAGCCATTTTATTTTTCTAATGAACAAATTAAGTGGAATAAATTATAAGAATAATTAAACAAAAATCAAGATGTTTTTGGGTTGTTTATGTTGTTCTAACCCAGCCTAACACCCAAGGGGCAAGCATAAGAGAGGAGTTGAACCCGAAACCTAGGGGAGCAAACCACGGTCCAAGCCAACTCCGCTACCCATGTAGCCTAGGTTGTTTATGTTGTTATTGATTCATAGTTTTTGGTTGGTGTTTGTAATGTTTCATTTTTTTTGTTGG
>VDFB02086081.1:18168808-18273783 GCA_007258455.2 Sequoia sempervirens
TATGGTGGAGAGATGCAACCATACATCACTATTCGGTGGAGAAAGATAATTCCAACACATGTTAGGAAGCTAATGGTATTGTTGTCCATGTAGTATCAAATGGATTTGGGTGTCCAATGGACCCATTGTCTCGTGTATCTCCTAGGGTTGTGAGTGACTTACCATTTTTGAGGGGAGATGGCGATAAGGCCTCTTCAAACCATAAACAAAACATAGAATCTAAAGCCCAAACAAAAAAATAAAAAATTGTGGCTTTAGAATGGGAATGCATCTCCCTAGAGGAAAAATAAGTTCCCATGAATAGTGATAAGGAACTAGGAGACTAGTCAGTTGTGAGAAGGAAATAGAAGAAAAATAGATGAACCTTCAACATGCTTCTTCGTTCCCACAACAAAAATGAAGCTAAAGTTTCATATTGTGATAAATAATGATCCAAGTGGATCCTTGAAGTTGATGTAGCTATTAAGGCATTTATATTTTCTTTTTAATAAAAATTCCATGGCTCAGTTGCACTTACCAAGCAATTTTTTTGTTTTGTTTAATACACAAAAGAAAAAGAACAATTGAAGAAAATTCAAATTATTGATATTATTTGATCTTTACTTTTATTATATAAAGAATTTAAAAGTAAATTATTTGGAAAATAATCAATTTTAATTGAAAAGAATATAAATGAAGATCCAATCCTCTATAATTTAAACTTAATATTTAATGCCTAAATTTAAAAGACCTTTACTATTACACTATGCAATTATATATATAACAATTGTTGAATAAAATAGCCTTAATTATTATTGTAATTATAAGACATTATGAATATACAATAATTTTCTAATTTTAATGAGAAAACAAATTATAAAATATATTTTATAAAAACACATATAAATTATTTAAAAAATATATTTATTATAAAAAGAAAATAATATATTATTATTTAAAAAAATGATAATATACAATAATATTTCAAATTCTTACACATTAAATTAAATCTAAAAACTAATGAAAAACTTATTTCAAATAATAAAATAATTTAAAATCCACCTTATAAATTTTAAATAACCAAATAATTTAATAATTTAAAAACTTATTTCGAATAACCAAATAATTTAAAATCCACCATAAGCATATAATGTCGCTATCACCATCCCATGTCCCTATACATCCCTTCCTATACATGATAATATTAAAATAATGATTATCTTATTTGTTAGTGATCATGCAAATGTGAAGGAAATATATCTATTTGTGTGTTAAATATAGGTATTTAGAGTAATAAAATAATACTAACATTAATTTGACTATAATTTAATTATTTTACAATTTAAATTAATTTGATTAAGGTTGATTATTTTGAATTTAGATAAATTAAGTAGTTTTAAATAGAATAATTGAAATAGTTAAATGAAATAGGGTTTATTTAGAATTTAGTATGTTTTTATTTTGAATTGTCAAAGATGTTATAGGAAAAAAATGTAAATTGAATATAATATTAGAGATTAGAGAAAAATAGAATTCGCCTTTTGGATATAGGGATTGGATCACATCTATAATTTGGTCCTTAGATTGTTTCTCTTTGTGTTATTTTTTTCACTATAAAATTTTAGGTTAAGTGCTTGAAGTACATGCTTACCCTTAGTGCACTTGCACCTAAGAAAAGTGTGAAGTTTAAAAGCACTATTAGGAGACTATTATGTACAATGGGAAGAGTAATTGACTTCCTTGATGATAGTTAGGTACTCGGGTTATTTAAAAAGATCAAATAGAGAAAAAAAGGTTGGGTGTTGATTTGCTAAGTAATTGCATTTGATGCAAAATGAGACCAATGCCAAATGATTTTGTGACGTGTTTGATCAAATATATGGATGAAAAATACTACCAAAATTGATAATGAAAGTGATCTAAGATAGTTTCCTTAACTAGACAACCCTTGACACATTAATTCAAACTCTTGGCACCCATGGTGCTGGGTAACTACTATATCCCAAGTTTTTCAACTTTGAAATGGTAATATTTGAATTTAGAGGTTATGATCATGTCTTTGATTCTATCCAAGGGATGAAACTGTAGGTGCAATATAATCTAGGAAAACAAAAGTCTTGGGAACTAAAACAATGAGGTTGTAAGATGGATTATACAATGTAATAGAGTGAGGGATTTAGGTTTAGGGTGATTGAGTGCACAAAAGAGACAAAATGAGTGTTGGAAGTATGCAATCACAACATTTATTTATAATGGAAAAAACATAGAGGTAAAAGTGTGAGGTATACACCTTTGTCTTCTACATTTTTCCCACCCTTTGGTGTGTGTGAAAATCTAAATAAGCAGGTATAAAAGGGAATTAAAAGAAATAACTTCTATTAAAAGATACATGGTTTTTTTGGAATCTATAAATCAGCCATTTAAACATGTGTATGTTTCTTTTATCCAAAATATGTAGTAGGCATCCATTAAGCCTATCATATTGTTGAAAAAAAAAGTAACAAGTGTGAAAACCACACATAAATTAGAAATATAATTAATATTATATAACTGCCTTGAATTGTGAGTACTATGAATGAACACAAAAAAGTGCAAAAAAATATATATTACCAAAAATAGAGCGTGATATGTAAGAGAAACTAAATGTGATTAATGATATAAACTTAGTATGAAATACATACCCAAGATATACTTATATACATGTACTTGTGTATTTGATCAAAATTGTGTTAGAACATGTATTAAATATGCCTCTAGTTTTCTTCAATAGAGAAAATGTGAGCACATAAAACCTATAAAAGAAAAAAGATACATTTTCCCCCCACGTGGCAAGTGTTGATACTTATATATCACAAATAATCTATCGATGTTGTTTTGTATTATATATTCTTGATACTTGCACCACATGGAAAGGTCGACAATGGGAATTCCAACATATACAGAAACCTAAAATATAAAACAACCTCTAAAATTGGAAGGTGGACTACTTCTCCATTCTAACTAAGCCTACTTCTGATTAAAGGTGATGAGAGAGAAAACATAAAATAAAAAGAATTTACAAAAAGCATACATACAATAAATTTTCTTCACTTATTTAGAAATTACAATAATAATAATAATAATGAAGCTAAAATTAACAAAACCATAAAAATATAAAAAATAATTTGTAAGTCACACAAAAGAAAGATAAATATAAATCACAACTTCTATAATAATACCCAAATTATTTTCTCAACTTTTAAGAACTACATAGGTTCTTTAACATTTCCTCGCAGGATTTTTCACTACCATGTAGGAATTTCCTTAATTACTTGTGCCAAGGAAAAGCTTCTTGTTTGAACTACTAAGTTACTTGTTTGTGTTACATTGTGGGATTTTGAGGCACACGACCACAAGAGTGAAACTCATGATCTCCACAATTCTTTCATCTAGAAGAGTGACTACACCCACACCCATGCTTGTGAGGAGGAGTGGAGTTAGGAGGAACCTAAGCGACAATATAGGGGGCATTACCCCAATGGTCCTACAATTCCTAGAGATGCACCACTTCAAATGCAACTTTCTAAGCTTGCACTTGAATTTGTGTTAGAAAATTAGAGCAAATCATAGCTTTAATAAACTTGTGATGAAGATTAGGCCAATCCCTTAGAGGAATCATTTTCCACAAGAAGGGAGTAGGCGTAGAGGGCCTAAAGAAAGCATGGACCCAATTCTAGCCTTCTTGAGCCTGAGAATAAAACTAGAAGAGGTGCTTGAGTGACTCAATTTTACTACAAATGGACAACTCGCAGTGGGAATGCCCATGTGAGTGAGACAAGTCCCTAAAGGAAGACCTTGGCACAACAGGCACCAAGCGAAGTGAGCCAACTTAGACTCAAGCACAACAACCCAAATACCTTGGAAGGATTTTGAACTTCCACACTAGACTTTCTAATTTCCATTTTTGGGCTCCAATGCTAATGGCAAGTAGGCTATATTAAATACATGTGTCACATAGATAATTTTGTCTTAGAACTCATTTGTTAAAGCTGCAAACTTCTATTGTTTGTTGTTTGAAGCAAGACTCCATTCCTTGATTGCATGGGAAAATCAATGGAAATATATGCAAGTCTCATTTCTTATTTAATACTTTCTTCACTCCTACATCTTCATCATATATCATCTCTATTGAAATTTTTATTTTTACATTATTATCAATTAATAAAACATTTTAAATATTCATAATAGATTAGATGGTCAAGCCATTGAAAAATATGGATAATGATTATAGATTCGATTTTCATAAATTTATCTTGACATGAATGGAAGGCTGCTCATGAAAACATAGTTTATAATAATAATATATGTTAAAGACTTCATTTTGTGGATCCCACCATTAAAAACAATGAACACATATGATATCATTCAAATTGTCAGTTTCCATAGACACCATAGTTATATATTTGATCTAGGGCATCTTCATTCATCATTTTCCATGACTCTGCTGAAAACAAGTTAGAATACCTTTGACATTCAATGTACTTTTGTCTACTTCTCATTTTGTCGGATTTCCACTATTTCGCTTTATCTGCCTGGCATTGAAGTTGTGAGCGGTCACATTCATCATAGAATGAATTTAGTCTTCCCTCGAAAGCATTCTTATTTTGTTTAAGGACAGTAACTTCAATTAACTGTAACTTATTGTCTCTTCCGTAGATGATCATCCCTCCCTCCCTCCGTTTTGTTTGTCCACAAGCTATCATTTTTGTCAGTTTGTCACATTCAAGCCATCACCACTGCAGGGAAATGATCTCCGCCTCGCATTCTTCATTGCCCCTCTTACAAGATTTTTTTCTTGGAAATTTCCATTTTTCATGAATTCATTCTTACGTGAAAAAAGTAGGAGATTGTCTGGCGGGCTCTAGGAAAATTTATCATCAGCAATTTACCATCGGAAAATTCACCTTCAATATTTCACCGTAGGAAAATTCACCGCCATGACAAATTCATCTCAAGGAAAATTCACCACCAGCAATTCACTGCTGCACAAAATTCATGGCATTAAAAGTCTGTGATTAATTTTTCTGTGGCCGTGAATTCGCTGCACAAAATTAATGGCATTAAAAGTTTGTGATTAATTTTTCTGTGTCAGTGAATTGCTAGTGGTGAATTTTCCTTGACGTGAATTTGTCATGGCGGTGAATTTTCCTGTGGTGAATTGTTGACGATGAATTTTCCGATGGTGAATTGCTGGCAGTGAATTTGCTAGTGAATTGTTGACGATGAATTTTCCGATGGTGAATTGCGGGCGGTGAATTTGCTAGTGAATTGTTGGTGGTGAATTTTCCTTCAAATGAATTTGTCATGGTGGTGAATTTTTTGACATGAATTTGTCATGATGGTGATTTTTCCGGCAATGAATTTATTCATCTTTCAGAAAATATCAAATGTATATGATTTGTATAGTTTACCTCTATTATGGCAATAACCAACAAGTTAATAAGCTGTTGGGAGCACCTCCTTGCTTCATCTTCTTTCAGTCTTTTGTATTTAACAATTACAAGTCAATAAGGTCGCCTCCAAATGTAAACTCAAGTTTTCTATTGTACTGCAAAGATCTATAACAAGATCAAGTGAAAGCATAGGAAAATATGAACATTACATTCGTGAATAAAATTTAGTAATGAAAAGTAATAGTGACAAAAAAGAACCAAGCAATAGGTGGTAACATGTAAATATGTCACAAAAATCAATGCTTCTATGAGACTATTTTTTTTTATGTTATGATACGACATAATCATGAAGCAAAAATTAGTGTGTAAATGTGGTAATTTTGATATTAAAAAAAAAACTTGATTTAAATATTGTCATTTAGGTTTGTTTCAGATATTTTTTAATATATGATTTTTTGTGAGCAATTTTATGAGAATACATAATTAAAAATGTTTCCTTTGTAATTGAAAGTACAAAATTTATCTCTAAAATGTCTTAATTAAAGTTTAGTTATTTTTCTTTTTTATAATACTTAGTACTATATAAATTAGATTTAACAATGAAATATAGAAACACATAGTTGAAACTATGAAAATCTCATATATGAAAGCAAGCATAGAAGTTGGGAAATGAAAAGTATCTACACTAATCTAGTTTATATAAAAGAAATGAAAAAATTGGGTTGATGTACTTGAAATTTGTTAGATCTAAGGCTAGAAAAAGATTCAAGAGGTTAAAAAAAAAAACTTTGTATGTGGTTTGGCTCAAATGAGGAAATTTCAAATTTGGGCATTGCTACTAGACAAACCTAGGCACTACTACTTAATAGGCACATGCACTTCTACTTGATAGATATACACTATTGTTGGATAGTCATGGGCATTATTAACCAACAAATTTGGGTGTCAATGTTTGGGAATCTTTTTATCTTGAATTTTTATGTGGTTTCTTGCCAAGAATATTTAATTTTCCTCTTGCAAGTAGAATGTAAATATAATACTTTGAACTCAAGATATCTTGAGATGAAGTTGAGGGCAAGTGAATAGGGGTGTTCTATTTAAGAGTTGGCCTTACTCAATCCTCTAGGATGATTTATTTCAACCTCAACAACAACACTATGCAAAAAATCGATGTGTGCAACCTAGTGATAGTTATAATAGTGGTTTGGGTCTAGATATTTGACTATCTACAATACAAAACCTAGAGGGAAAACTATGCTATAGAGTTGTATGATGGAGGAAAAAAGAGATGGATATCATATAAAATAAACCATGGGGAGGGAAATGATTAGAAAAAAGGATCTTGAGTTATGGCTTTATTTCAAGGAAGAAGAAAATGGGAAACTAAAGGGAAGTGAAAGGATCAAAGAATGATAGCATGGATGTCAAAGAATGATTAAGAGAGAATAATGATTTTTATGATATTATAGGATCCCAAATCTTTAGTCTTCAAAAGTGATATTTGAACATTCCCTACACTCCAATGGAGTTTTTATTTATCAACTATAATTGTTGGACAAAATTGTAGTGCTTTGCAATGATGAATTTATTCTAACCTAGAAAATGGAGGGTTAACTAGGTCTATAGTGAGTTACCAAAAAAAGACAATTGGAAATGTAGTAAGGGTTCTAGGGCATAATAATTGATGATTTAAATCAATTTTTAAACTTTATGTACATAATAAGTTTGTTTCCACCCAACATTGGTGACTAGAAACTAGTACTCAATGAATGCTAGTGTCCTTGATAATTCAATTGTTTGAATTTTGAGGAGTTACTTAAGAAGGGTTTCTAATGCTAGGTCTCCATGTTTTATCTTTCTATAACTAGGCAAAGGCTAGAAATCATGTCAAATGGTTCTAAAACACAACTAAGGGGATAGACACCAAAGTGAGTACAAAAGCGTAAGGTGGAAGTTACAAAGTAGACAATTTCTAACCTTACAATAACCTTTGTCTCACTTTAATTTTGTGTAGGTAGGTATTGTTTCTATACCAATGATCATTGAATCTCTTAAGTAAAACATCATTACACCATATGGCATGCCATTAATAATAAATTTCATGTAAAAAAGTTCTTGGCATTCATCATGTTTGATATATTTTTGTATAACATTGATGTTAGAAGTCCTAGGGGCAGCCTTAAATTTTTCAACAAAATCAAAATTCTCATTATCTCTAGCAATGTAAGAATCCTCGTCATCTAGTTCCAATTGACGAGGCTCATCATGTTAATGCACAAGGAAGTGATCAATCAATATATTTATATTTTTATGGGGATAAGCTACTAATTTTATTTTATTTTCATTTTAATAACCTCAACTTTAATCACATTTTTATCAACAAGAACTCAAAATTTATATTTAAATGCTATACACCTACCCATACTAAATTCATGTGTTTTATGATAATCACAAAAAATAACTAGTGTTAAAATAATGTGGCATATCTCAAGGGCTGATCAAATTTATTGCTTTACCTAATTCATTAGCTCAGATTGTTAATGATCACTTTGCAAATAAATCATTACTCACTCTCATTGAACAAGAGAAAAATACAAACAAGCCTTCAAATGCTTGGATATTTTTTGTAAAACCTCTAGTTCAACTATTGAATTGCATAAGATGATGTTGGAGATGATCCTTTCTTTGTGTGCCCTCTTATTTAAATGCCTTTGGTTGGAAGTAGATTGATCATGGATAAATTTTTAGATTTCTAGGCATTCCCTTTGCTTTCTAGGCTTCCCAAATATCCTTATGGCAAGAGATTATTTCCAAAATTGAAAAAATCTTACATATTGGATCATGAAACCCCTCTCTTTGGTAGACAAAATTTTAGTTTGTTCCAAGATTCTTGCAGACACTCATGCTTATTATTCTTTATGTTGGGATCCTTCTAAAGCCTCTTACATGAAGCTGCAAAAGCTTCTTCATGATTTTGCCTAGACTTCCTCTAAGAACCATAAGGTTTTCTATTTGGTTGCTCAAGAATTCTATTATCTCTCTTATGAATTTGGAGGTTTTAGGTTCTTATCCACATAATACAAAGGTTTTTTTCCTTTGTTCTAAATGGATTATATGTTCCCTTACTAGAGATAAAGCCTTTTTTTTGGCTTGGCATTGTATCTCCTTTGGAAATCCTTATGGATAGCTACTTGGAAGGGAATTGGTTTTCAAACCATTCTCACCATGAATAATGTAGTTCACATTGAAGGAACTTTTATTATCAAAATAATTTGGAGAGATTGGGAATCCATGAAATCTTGGATTTTCTAGAATGGATTAGGCTTTTGTAATGGTATTTCCATCGACTAGTAGAATATCTTGTGATCCCCAATTTGATGTAGGAGCAACCTTGGTTCTTTGCAATACTACATCAACCAAAAATATTTTCATTTCAATTTTGTTCTTGTTCAATTCAAGTTGGCAGATTCAACATTTCATCATATTTGCTCACCGGAACCTGCATATCTATGTTTTCATCGTGGACATGTTCATTTTCCCTTATTCCAAGATTTAAGAATGATTGGATTTTTTTTTGGCTAGTTATCACTTTTAGATTAAGTGACAATTTCTAGAACAGTGCAACAGAGCAGTTTCGAGCCTAACGACTAGTTTTTGTCTCTTGTGGATCCTTCCCGTAACTTGCGAATCCTTGCGGTGTGTTCCAAATTGTTCTATGGAGTGTCCTCGATCTTAATTTTGGTCCACACTTCATCTTATGCACCTGCCGAGGAGAAATTTAAATTTAAGGATGACCTATTTCACACACATTACATTTCCTTTATTGGAGATTGTAATGATCTTTGGCTGATGCGGAGGATTCTAGACCTTCGAATGTGATATATAAATCATTGTAACAAATCATTAGGGTAGTTAGTGGACGAATATGGGATTTTATATGTAATATTTCAGCTCGTAGTAAGGAGCATATAGGAATACTGTATTTCGAGCATGTGGTATCAGGCCTGTGAGCCCAATCTGTGAACCCGAATGTTGCCGACTAATTGTAACTAAAATTTATGGTAAAATGAATGCTTGAATCTACATTTGCCTCCATATTTCGTGTGGCTTCTATTGTGTAACTCTTGTTGCACGGTCTAGACTGTTCTCTTTAAGGACCCTCCTACTATGACTGCATCAAATTGGTATCATAGTGAGATTCGTTCTGTGAGAGATCGTTAGAGTTTGTGGAGTCTTGTTGAAGATTTGTTGTGGGGTAGCGGACTGAAGATCTGACCTGTAGCTATAGAGGACTTGTGTAAATATGGCAGGAAGAAGAAATGGTAAAGGAAATGGAGCGCGCCAAAATGAAGACCCAGCTATAATGGAGATGTTGAGAGGAATTGCTGCTAGATTAGAAGCAGTTGAAATGGCCCAAAGGAGAGGTCGACCAGTTGATGATGTGAGTGATGAAGAGGTAGAAGAACATGAAGAAGGGGAAAGGGAAAACCAACCTGGCCTTGATCAGGGAGAAGAGAGATTCATAAGAGCCCTAACTAGAGTAAATACTAAACCACATTTCAATCCATCAGATTATACTGGTAAGTTGGATTTAGATGAATTGCTTGATTGGATAACGAAGATGGAGAAGTATTTTGATCTTGAAGGTACCACAAAAAATAAGGTGAAATTTTCTTGTACAAAGTTGAAAGGACATGCATCCCTTTGGTGGGAAGATTTGCAGACAAATAGGTAAAGAAGAGGAAAGGAGAAGATAAAATCATGGGATTGGATGGTGAATAAGTTAAAGACGAAGTTTATGCCTGTAGACTATCAAATCAGTTTGTTCTGAAAGTTGCAGAATTTGAAGTAGGAGTCAAGTGTGATAGAGTATACTAAGGAGTTCTACAAGTTGAATATCATATCCAGACATTCAAAGGATGAGATCGAGCAAGTAGCCAAATATGTGAATGGATTGAAGTTGTCTATACATGATGAGATTAGTTTGATCAAGTTGTTGAGTGTGGAAGAGGCATATCAATGTGCCCTAAAAGAAAAAGATAAGTTATATAAAAGACATGAGCAAAGACAGAGAGAAAAAGGCAGAAAATTTTAGAGAGGCAAAACTTTTACTAGAGGAGGAAGAGGATCTTTTGCAAATTAGAATAAAGATAAGGAAGTTAGTAAGAATGATAATTTGTACCATAGAGATGATGGAAACTCTTATCAAAGAGGAGGATATGGTGGTTACTTGAATGAGGGTTATAAAAAAGATGATAGAGGACAGGAGAAAAGAGTATTCAGGGGAACTTATTTTAAGTGTGATGGAGAAAGACATAGAGCATTTGAATGTAATTAGGGAGAGACAAGCATAAAGGTAGAGAACAGTAGAAGAACAACCTTCGTTGAGGAGGATCATGTCAGATCATCTAATAAACCAAAAGAGGGAGAAGTGTTGGTCAACAAAAGAGTATTGTGTCAAAGTGAGATGGAGCAGGAACTGTTGCAGAGAAAAAAATTGTTCTTGACCAGATGCAAGGTAGTTGGTAAATGTTGTAGAGTGATTGTCGACAGTGGAAGCTCTAAGAACCTTGTTTCTAAAGAAATGGTGACCAAATTGAAGTTGTCCAAAGATTGAAACACCTAGAGCCCTATCAGATAGCATGGATTCAAGATGAGCATAAGATATTGGTAAGTGAACAATGTTTGGTGAAATTGAAGATAGGAAATTATCATTATGAAGTTTTGTGTGATATCATGCCTATGGATGTATTCCATGTTTTGTTGGGAAGGCCTTGGTAGTATGATAGAAAATCTATTCATGATGGAAAGAAGAACACATACACCATTGTTGCTAATGGGATGAGGCAGACTTTGTTGCCATTGGAGGATGTTCCTAAAGTTGAGGTTTGTACAAATGCTAGAATTTTTTTGGTTGATGCAAGGATATTTCTGGATGGACTGAGACATGAGAACCTATGCTATGCCTTGGTTCCTAAGAAGGTTGAAGACTTGAAGCATGTAGAAGAAAAACCAAAGGAGATAAAGGATTTGGTGGCAGAATATGAAGATATCATTTCAGATAATGTACCTGATGGATTGCCACCTGTGAGGAGTATTAGTCATTGCATGGATATGATTCTTGGAGCTAGTTTTCCTAATAAAGCAACACACTGGATGACACTGAAAAATAATAAAGAGTTGAATAGACAAGTGCAATATTTTTTGAGGAAAGGTTTGATTAGAGAAAGCTTAATTCCTTGTGTAGTACCTATTGTGCTAGCACCTAAGAAGGATGGAGAATGGAGGATGTGTACAGACTCTAGAGCCATAAACAAAATCACAGTGAAGTATATATTTCCTTTGCCCCGGATGGATGATATTATGGATTGTTTGAGTGGAGCTAAATACTTTACAAAGATAGATTTGAAGAGTGGATATCATCAAATCAAACTCAGAGAAGGGAATGAGTGGAAGATAGCATTCAAGACAAATGGATTGTATGAATGGTTGGTAATGCCTTTTAGACTAACAAATGCACCGAGTACTTTCATGAGGTTGATGAATGAGGTATTGAAGAAATTCTTAGGTAAGTTTGTGATTGTCTATTTGGATGACATCTTAATTTTCAGTAAGACTAGAGAAGAACATTTGTTGTATATAAGACAATTTTGACAGAGGTTGAGAGAAGAGCAGTTGCTAATAAACATTAAGAAGTGTAGTTTCATGAAGAAAGAATTGGTATATCTGGGATTTGTGATATCTGCGGATGGATTGAAGATGGATCCTGAGAAGGTAAGAGCAATTGTTGAATGGCGTACACTGGAAAGCATTGGAGAGGTAAGATCATTTCATGGATTGGCTAGTTTCTACCGGAAGTTCATTAGGAATTTCAGTTCTATTTGCAGTTTTATAACAGAAACAATGAGAGGGGATAAGAAAGATTTTAGGTGGAAAGATGGAGTAGACCGGAGTTTTGAGTTGTTGAAACAGAAGGTGACTGAGTAGCCTATGTTGGCTTTACTAGACTTTAATAAGGTATTTCAGGTAGACTATGATGCAAGTGGAAATGTAATTGGAGCAGTATTAAGTCAAGAAGGAAGACCAGTAGCTTATTTCAATGAGAAATTGAATGATGCTAGGAGAAGGTAATCAGTGTATGACTAGGAGTTTTATGCCATAGCTCAAGCCTTGAAGAAGTGGAGACATTACTTGTTTCCTAAGGATTTTGTGTTGTATATAGATCATCAAGCATTGCAATATTTGAACAATAAAGGTAAGTTGAATCAGAGGCACACGAGATGGGTGGAATTCTTGCAGAGTTATACTTTTGTTTTGAAACATAGGAGTGGAAAGTCAAATAGAGTTGTTGATGCTTTGAGTAGGAGAAGGAATTTATCGGCAAAGATGAGAGTAGAGGTATTAGGATTTGATGAATTGAATAACTTTTATGAGGAAGACTTGAATTTTGCAAAACCTTGGAGAGCTTGTAAAGAACCAGTCTTGGAGGATGGGAGTCAGTGGTTGGATTATTTCATTAAGGATGATATGTTGTTTAGAGGGAATCAGTTGTGTATACCCTGAAGTTCAATGAGGGATAGCTTGGTGAAAGAAAAACATAGTGGAGGATTGACAGGACACTTTGGAATTGATAAGATAGTAGCATTGGTAAGTGAGAATTAATTTTGGCCACAGATTCATAAGGATGTTAGGAAATTTGTGCAGAGTTGCAGAGTTTGTCAAGCTACAAAAGGGAGTAGTCAGAATGTTGGATTGTATAAGCCTTTGACAATTTCGAAGAGACCTTGGGAGGATATCAGTATGGATTTCATACTTGGCTTGCCGAAGACACAAAGAGGTAATGATTCTATATTTGTGGTGGTGGATAGATTTTCTAAAATGGCACATTTCATACCTTGTAAGAAGACAACAAATGCAGTATATGTAGTAGACTTGTTTTTCAAGGAAGTGGTCAGATTGCATGGATTACCTAGGAGTATTGTTTTAGAGAGAGATACAAAGTTTGTTGGTTACTTTTGGGGGACACTTTGGAAGAAATTAAAGATAGATTTAAAGTTCAGTTCTACTTTTCACCCATAGAATGATGGACAGACAAAGGTAGTAAACAGGAGTTTGGGGAATTTTTTGACATGTTTGGTTGGGGAGAGGACTAAAAGTTGGGATTTAGTCCTTGCACAAGTAGAGTTTGCTTACAATAATTCAGTGAACAGGAGTACCGAAAAGACACCTTTTGAGATTGTTACTGGAGTTCATCCTAGAGGTATATTAGAGTTGCGAGAAATCAGTAAGGAAGATAAAAGGAGTACAAAAGCATAGGAATTTGTAGAACATATGAAGAAAGTGCATGCTCAAGTAAAGTAGCAATTGGAAGATATGAACCAAAAGTATAAGGGGCAAGGAGATGAAAAGAGGAGACATAAGGAGTTCAAAGTTGGAGATGAAGTGATGGTGTATTTGAGGAAGGAAAGATTTGCAGTTGGCACATATAATAAACTCAAGATGAGGAAGTTTGGACCCTCTAAGATTTTGAGGAAATTTTATTTAGGAAATGCATATGAAGTAGAGTTACCGGATGGCGTGTGTATATCACCTATATTCAACATTGCAGATCTACATCAGTACCATGAAGCAAAATTCAATTAAGATAATAAAGAAAAATTGGAGAAACAGTTTCCTAAACAACAATCAGACGAGACAGAAGAGATTTTGGATATCAGAGATGGGAGGAAAATGCTTGGAAGACAATACAAAGTATATCTCGTGAAGTGGAAAGGAAAACCGGTGGAGGATTCTTCTTGGATTTCTCAGGCTGAGGTATACCATATTGGTTTTCCTTTATCCCCAACAAAGTGAGGGACTAAATTTTCAAATAACCCTAGATGTCTGATGTAGGAGCATCCTCGGTTCTTTGCAATCCTACATCAACCAAAAATATTTTCATTTCAGTTTTGTTCTTGTTCAGTTCTTGTTCAATTCAAGTTGGTAGATTTAGCATTTCATCATATTTGCTCACTGGACCCTACAAATATATTTTTCATTATGGACATGTTCATTTTCCCTTATTCCAAGATTTCAAAATGATTGGATCTCTTTCCGGTAAGTTATCACTTCCAGATTAAGTGACAGTTTCTAGAATAGTGCACCAGAGCAGTTTCGAGCCTAACGGTTAGTTTTTGTCTCTTGTGGATACTTCTTGTAACTTGTGGATCCTTGCGGCGTGTTTTCAATTGTTCTGTGGAGTGTCTTTGACCTTAATTTTGGTCCACACTTCATCCTATGCACCTGCCGAGGAGAAATTCAAATTTAAGGCCGACCTATTTCATGCACACATTACGTTTCCTTCATTGGAGATTGTAATGATCTTTGGCCAATGCGAAGGATTCTAGATCTTTGGATGTGATATATAAATCATTGTAACAAATCATTAGGGTAGTTAGTGGATGAATATGGGATTTGATATGTAATATTTCAGCTCATAGTAAGGAGCATATAGGAATAGTGTATTTTTAGCATGTGGTATCAAGCTTGTGAGCCCAATATGTGAACCCAGATGTTGTCAGCTAATTGTAATTGAAATTTTTGGTAAAATGAATGCTTGAATCTACATCTGCCTCCATATTCTGTGTGGCTACTATTTTGTAACTATTGTTGCACGGTCTGGACTGTTCTCTTTGAGGACCCTCCTACCGTGACTGCATCACAATTTCACAAGATCAAGGTCACCCTTTGGCTAGATTTTTCTTTGATGTGCGCCCTAAGATTTCACAATAAAGGAATTCAATGTATACCTGATTTATTATCTATAAATTTTATGAGCCTCATTTCATGGAATTAAAATAATATTAAGTTTCACTTTTCTAACTAGGATCACAAAAAAATTGATAAAATTATGGGGGTGATTCTAGCTAATATGGCTCACAAAATAGGCATTGATTCCCCTAGGCCTTGATGGAAATATTGGAAGTGGGTTTCAAACACCATCTTTTGTAATTAAATCCTTGATATGGATATCATTGGTTCTCTTCCCATCCACCCATGGTGACAATATCAAACCAAAGATGGAATTTGTAGTTGTCAATTTTTATTTGGCAACATAAATTTCACACCATCTAGTTGACTGTTTTGGAATAGAAGTTGGCCCACTTTTCTTTTTTTATTCTTTTCTAAGGACTTCTCATGGGCTCTGAAATTTCCCATTTATGAATCTAAGATCCTCATTACCCTTTCTTTGGGTATTCAAAGTCTTTTAAGCATCTCTTTTGCTTCTATCCTAGAGCCCATAAAATATGGACATGGATTCATGACTTTTTCAAGACCTTTCAATCAAAGCCTTTCTTAAGTGGTTGTCACATCCCCATGGCCAATGTATTGAATCAAATGAAGGGTCATTGATATTACCATTAAGAGGCATGGTCTTCTATCAAAGGATAAATGGATTTTTTCAAGCGTGAAAAAAGGATTACGATTACGTCTAAAGACAACTTGTATTTATGAAGACAGGGGTATGGGTATGGAGAATACAAAAAACATTTATTGAGGTAAGGTGTTCCTTCCCTTGGCCATCCATTATGGTAGGTGATATAGAAAAAATAGAATTTTGGTGGCCTTTAAACCCCACGACCTCATAAACGATAGATTCACGCTTCATTTTGGGGAGAAAATCATGAAGGGGAGAGTATGGAATGGGTGAAAAGAGGCAGGAAAGGAGTTGAAAGGGTGTGGGAGTTAATTTTCCTCAGTACACAAGAAACATGATTATAATATACTAAGGGGGGGGTAGAGAATGATGCAAGGAAGTAAGAACAGAGAGAAAGTGTGAGGAAAAGGAAGTAAAATCATGTAGGAGAAGGAAAAGGCAGAGGATGGAGTAGAAGAAAGAAGAGAGAAACTTGGAGGAAGATGCAATTGGTAGGCACAAAAGCAAAATTCCCCAACTATGGTTAACATCCTCCTTGCTTGCAATAAAATGGATGTTGAATGCACATAAGACAATTGAAAGGTGGGTGAATCAGCTGTACATTAAAACATCCAAAACTCTTATAAACATTCGGATCCACATCAACTTAATTAACCCTTAATCTATTAAAATAATTAAGCATGAAAGTAAATAACAAAAACTAAAACACATCAACACCATGCACAATAGAACAACAAATTTACTTGGAAAACCCAAGAAGGGAAAAACCATAGTGAGGATTAGCTCATGGTATAAAGTAATTGCAACACCGAATACAAAGGGCTCACTACTGGAGGGCTCACTGCCCAAAAGAAAGAAGGGCTCACTGCCTAAGGCTCATTACCAAATTACAAAAAAGAAGAAAGAAGAATTTTATAGCGAGAAATCTATCTCAATACAATAGGAATGTCCACCACAACATCACCAACACATTCACAGCCTTTTTGAAGATTGTAGACACCTTCTAATCATTGCTTCTAGTGGTCTAACTCATTAAGCTTGTATTGCACTTCTCAAATTCGCACTTCACAACTCTGCAATTTGCATCACACACTTCACACTAATTCTCCATCAACTAAACACTTATTTATACCATCTTTGAAAAATTTCTCCAAGGTTAGCTATGCACCTCAACCATGAAAATTCAAATTAGGTTGACACTAAGCATTTGTGCAGTGGAAAGGAATAAAAGTGGACCACACCACATCTTAACTTGAACCAAAATCATACATATACACCATGCCACACTTCAGCAAACACCAAAGCAAATCCATAATTAGTGTAAACACCCAAGGTCGGTTGAACCTGTGTAAACACCATTAATATTTAAGTACACACTTCCTCAAGTCCAAAGACGAATCACGAACCACACAAAAAATTCAAACGCAATCTAGAATATTCCATAAACATCTTGAAATCCAACAAATTCCTTCACAACAACTTTCACTTGAAGAATGTGCATGCCTAGTACACTCAAACAACCTTCCATACACTATAACTCAATAAATCAACTTGTGGAGCACAAAACCATGAAAAAATTCAACTGAAGGTAGATATGAACTTTATCAACACACTTCCAAAATTGCTAGACCAAAAACCTAACTGTGGAGAAATGCAAAGAAAAACCATTTCTCCTAGACAACACTATAACACAGTTCACACACTAGTGAAGACTTCTTCTGCACAATGATCTAGACCAAGAAATTATAGATATATAACCTCTAAAAACCTCTTACCAACCTATTTGAACCACACAAGTAGATCTTCAACCATGAAGAAATGTGGAGCAAAACTAGAACATGACACTGTACACCAGAATACCTCTACAACACACTGTTTCCTCTTTTATTCATTTTTTCTCAAAAGCACTTGGAAACTAAGCACCAAAGACACATACTAATCATCTCTAACACCTCCTCATCATCACTAAACCAAAAAAATCCACAAACAAAAGCTTATCAAAGAAACACTAGAGGTTGACACTAGTAGCACTTACTAATGACAACATAATGAAACTAATCAAAGCATCAACACAACTTCTCAACCATTATCAGTTGACATCAAAGACAACACAAACATAATCCTGCAACAATTTTTGTTAAATACTCATCCCAAGAAGCCATATCTACAAGAAAATGTATGGCATGGTTCATTGACTCACAAGAAGCCAAAATTGTTGTAACAAAATCATAATTGAATGTAACAATATATGAAGGATATGGAATATCGAAATATATCTCTATTAACTTAGTAGATGAACGAATATCAAGATTAAAATTACCATATTGAATTTCCTCAAAAGTTCCCACACTAGATGCCTAAATTTGAACACCATTTGAAGGAACAAGTGGAGAAAAATATGAGGTGTAGAATTGATATCGACTATCAACCTCCTCAACTACAACTATATCTCTACTATGAAAATATCATATTATAATAGAATATGGTGTGAACTCAACACTCTTTCCTTCCCCATTGTGTGTGATCTAATAGATAGAAAGGATATTGGTTGAAAATGAAGGCACACAAAGAACATCATTAAATTCTATATCATCTATCTCAATAGATCCATTCCCACAAACACATATATGTGTTGTTAACCATCAAGACGTGTGTTGATGAACAAGACTCGAATAAAGAGAAAATACTTTTTGATGAAGCTATATGATGTGAGGCTCTTGAATCGAGTATCCACCTCTTTGACTCAAAGTTTACAGCTACAACAATTTCTTGCCCCTTATGTCTCTTTGAATTTAAAAAAGAAGAAGAAGAAACTCCTAACATTGTTGAAGGAAAACTGATTTGCTCATTAATAAGATGTTTCAAATCATCAATCTATTTGGAATAACATCAATGTTTATAATGCCTTGTTTTATTGCAATATGCACATTTAGGCTTCCCCTTCATAGATGATTCCCCTTGAGAGGGATAGGATTTAGATTCTTTATGTAGCTTGTTCTTTTTATTCTTTTGATTATTTTTAGGATTTTGTACCTTAGGCTCACTAGCCATGAATGCTTATGGTTTAGAAAATTTTATTAAACCCATATAAATTAAATTTTCTTCCTCCTAAATTAGGATATTTACAAAGTCATCAAACTTAGGATCAACATATGATGCTCCCATATAAAGCTGATGAATATAAAAGTAAAAAAAATACTGAATACTCAAGACCAAGCTTTGATAACACATTTATAAGCAATTGTAAATCCTCTTTTTTAATGTTATAATATTTTAAATATGTTCTTAGTTGATTAATCTTGAAGATGTAGTCTTGGATGTGGTCAAAACCTTAAGGATCAAGATTCATAAAATCATTGTCAATTTGGTATCCCTTAATCTGATTAGTTTTACCATACAATTTTTCAAAAGTCTCCCAAGCTTCCTTAGGTGTTTTGTATGATTCAATATGACATTTTAAATCAAAAGAGAATAATGAAATTATGCATCCAAGTGTTTATCATGATCAATATCCAATTTTTCCAATTCTTTAGCATCATTAGGTTGAGAAATTGTTTCCTTTAGATGGACTAAAAAACACTTTCTCATGATATAATTCCATACTAATTTTCTCCAATAAAGCATAATTATATGGAGGTAGGAGTTCAATTTGAGATTTCCCCATTGCAAGAACACACAACAAGCAAAAGAAGGAAATCAACCACCATAGGATTACCCCAAAAATTAATCAATCAAGAGTCCCCCAAACAATAAATGATATGACACTTTATTCTCAGTACAATTATAGTGCCACTTGCCAAAAATAGCGAAGTGGACTTGATCTTAGTGCTTATGGATGCCAACTTTTTCCATAAATTCAAAGTAAAATTCTCACACATAATAGGATAAATACGATAACACCATTTCAAATTAAACAAAAAAAAAGCACTTTAAAAACAAATTACAACCAAAAATGTTATTGTAGGAGTGAGAACAAAGCCTCAAAAGTTCCCAAAATGAGAACGACTCAACAACTCATGTGAGAATCTACAATTTTTACAAAAAATAGGAACCAAAATTAAAAACCAATTGCACTTCTACAAATAGAATGAAATCCTACCCCAAATAAAAAATAATTCTTGAAAAAAGGACGTAGGATGATTGAGTTATAGTTGTTTGAAGTCAGACTACAAATTCAAAATTGTTGATGGAAAGGGGGGTAGATTGGAGAAATCTATTGATAGTCATTTGGTTGTCAAATTTAAGACAATCAAAGATGGTCATTTCACTGTAAAATTTAAGAAAATCATTTTATTATCAAATTTAAGACAATTCTTGATGACAATCATTTGGTCGTCAAATTTAAAATAGTCACACAAAAATTTAAAAAATCATCAAAAATGAAGTATTATATATATAAAAATAGGGTTTTTGGGCCTTTTAAGAATAATGGAAGGGTCATATTTGACTCAACATTCTCTAAAATGATGGATCCTTGTTGGATCTGATAATGAACCTCTCTCTTCAAACCCTCATAGTTCTTGTCTCAAATGTCCAATTTGGATGAAAAAAGGAAAAATTGAATTGCTTGGATTTTCTAAGGTTAGTGGTCAACTCAGATCTACACCAACAATCTAAAAAATAAACCTGCAATACAAAGGCACACAGAGGAAACCCCAAATTTGATATCTATATCAAAATTTTAAGTCTCCAGATCATTATTTGATGCAAGTGAGAGCATACTCAACTTTTCAAAATAAGATATTCAATCTAGATCTCTCAATTAAGACAAACAGTAATCAATCCAACAAGGTTTGATACCATGTAAGATTTGGTTGAATATTGTAGCCACCCAAGATCTAGGAACTTATATGAAAGTACAAGAGAGATCGACTATGAGATAATAACACTATTCTATCATAGGATGCAAACGATAGATTACAATTTGTTTATGATTGTTGATTTACATATAATAACCCCTTGGTTATATATCCAAGGTGAGACATAGGATTAGACAAGATCATAACAAGTGTCTTAATCCTATGTCATGAGATAACAAACATTAAATGACCTAAGACACAAGTAAATGATATAAGATATTATAATTTATAATGTTGACTAAGACTTACTAAGACCTAAGTAAACTTAACATGTGATTAGGACTTACTAGGTGAACTGGTTAGGTAAAACACCATATTCATGCACCAACACACATACTTTAAATTGTGAAATACTTAGAGAGAGATTTTTGTCAATTATAAGAAATCAAAGATTTGATACCATATGTGAAAGATATGACCTCAACAAAAATTATTTATTAGGCCAAATGCTAGGTATGTAATGGTTGGTGGGTGGCTCTTGGATAACACCATCAATAGTGGTGGTGGATGGGTGGTAGCCTGGTGGAGGTGACACGTCAGTGGCACCTAGGCCACAATGACACTTAGAAGCTACAAGTAGGTGGAAAACCTTAAACTAGATTTAAAAATAATTTTGAATTTTGAATTTTTTCCACCACCTATTGGGGGCTAAACCACTAGGTCCACTTGACCATATGTTAGGACTAGGGGCCTAAGTCTCATTGGTCTGATGATTGTTGGCATTGAGGGTGTCAACCAATATATTCATACCAACTGGTACTCATTATCAATACCACAATTTTTTCTATCTTTATTGTCATGGGATAGTATGGGGGTTTGTGAACCCCTTGAGCCCCCATGAATATTTATAATTTTTTTTAGAGTTGCATAGGGTATAAATCTTTTTTATTTTCTCTACAAAAGCAACCATATTGTTAAACAAAGGGGGGGAATTTGTTTCCCTCAGGCACTAGGGGCTAAAATGGATAAAATTTTATGTCAATATTTATCTCTCGGGCCTCCTAAATCCAATGGTGAGATCAATTTTATCATAGGGGTTATTTATGAAACTTCCCCCATAAAACCCTCATAGTGAATACAAAAAAGTTATCTTTTTTTAATATTTTTAAAACCCCAAATTCACAGAAGTAATCATAAATATACAATCCTAATCCCCAAATATACATTCTCACAACCTACACAACATATCTCATACCTTGAAATGTCTAAAATATTTTCTTGACATTGTCATGGCATCAAATTTGTATTAGTTCTACTCAAACAAAGGTTAAACAAAAATAAGGTCTTTCATCTCCCTCAACCACAATCATGGCTCTGATACTACTTGTTAGGAAATTACCAAGTTGATCAAACCATTTCCTACATAACCCCATGAGAGAAAATCATGTGTGCAAGCTTATAGAATAGTCATAATGCAAAGATCAAAGACATACAACAAGATTACACAAGATATACCTTGAGAAGATCCTAAAGAGGAAAAAATCACCCTCTAGAAGCATCCACACTCAATGTACTATACAATAATAAAAACATTACAATACACTTCCAAAGTCTCCTTGAATACTTTTGAAACGCCAAGCTCCTTTAATGGATCCTTTATGTGTTGAGACATATAACCACACATCCCATATCATGCTTCACATATGCACTGAACAAGAGAGCTCAATGCAAATGACAACCAACTAGCCAACAAGTCAACTTTAACCACTAAACATGCATTTAATTTTATAGATTCAATCTCACACAAAACAACCAAGTGGTAAGGTAAATCCACATGTCTAATAACTATTAGTGCATAAAATCATTGACCCCAACATTTATTTTCGGTACTAAATTATCTCAATATTAAATATGCTTTCATATGCAACCCACACATACAATATCTAATCAATGTTACATACAACTTTACAAGTGGAACCAATTAAATATTTATTGTGATTAAATACATCTCCTAAAATGCACAACAAATAAATATTATTATATTATTTGCTTAAATTTATTTTAAAATTTAAATATTATTATAATTGTTTTTCTATCTTTAAGAGTGAGCCCCCATTAAAATCACAATTAATTTATCAAAAAAAAAATATTAATGTTAAAATAATTTTAAATATATATTTAAAATCAAATTTTAATAAAATATTTTTAAAACTAATTATTAAACTCGAGGAAAATTATTAAAATTTATTATTAAACTAAAAATTAAATGTTTTACACTTATTTTAAAATTAATTATTACTTAAATATGATTCTAAACAAATTAATATTTGTTGTACTATAACCAATTAAATATTAAGAATATTAAAAACCATTTTTTTCACATCTAGCCATTTTATTTTTCTAATGAACAAATTAAGTGGAATAAATTATAAGAATAATTAAACAAAAATCAAGTTGTTTTTGGGTTGTTTATGTTGTTCTAACCCAGCCTAACACCCAAGGGGCAAGCATAAGAGAGGAGTTGAACCCGAAACCTAGGGGAGCAAACCCACGGTACAAGCCAACTCCGCTACCCATGCAGCCTAGGTTGTTTATGTTGTTATTGATTCATAGTTTTTGGTTGGTGTTTGTAATGTTTCATTTTTTTTGTTGGTATTGTAGCATAATAGAGATTTTCCTTCTTCACAACCTTTTTTTGTTGGCTACTCAATCTTTTGTAATCAATTTTGTTTAATACACACAAAAAAGTCTAAGAACAATGAAAGAAAATCAATTTATTAATGTCAATGATCTTTATTTTTATTATATAAAGATTTTAAAAATGATAAATATTTTTGAAAATAATCAATTTAATTGACAAAGACATAAATGAAGAGCTCCTCATTTATAATTTAAATTTAATATTTAATTCTTAAATTTACAATAAATTTAATATTATATTATGTAACTATACATATATAAGAATGATTGTATTAAATAGTTACAATTATTATATAATTAATACTATAAAAAATTTAACTTTTTATCATTTTCAAAAATATTATTAAATATTAATGAAAAATCAAATTTCAAAAATATTATTAAATATTAATGAAAAATCAAATTTTAAAAATATTTATAAAAAATATCACATAAATTAATATATATGATAATATAAAATAATTTTTTATTTTTTAAAAAATTAAATAAAATTTAAAAACTAGTTAAAAACTAAGTAAATAATTTTAAATCTAATAATTAAAATCCACCTTATAGATTTTGTTTTCTTTCTTTTATATATAATTAATTTTTTAAAACCTCTTGTAAAAACATAATTTTAAATATATATAAAAATAAATAACTATAATTACATTTGAAATTTAATATTTAAAAAATATTATTTGAACCGAAAGATGAGAGTAAAAAATAACCTTGAGAATATTCGACCAGCCAATTCGTACTATCATGATTTATTTGGTTTTAAACTTTTTATGAATACCCTACCATAAGCATATACCTCGTGTCCCTATCATCATCCCATGTCCCTACACATCCCTTTCTTATACATGACAATATTAAAACTTATTTCTTAGTGATCATGCAAATGAAGGGAATATACTTATGTGTTATATAAATATAGATATTTAGAAGAATAAAATATATAATATAATTATTTTAAAATTTAAATTAGTTTTATTGAGGTGGATTATTATGAATTGAGATAAGCCAAATAATTTTAAATAAAATAATTGAAATAGTCAAATCAAATATGGTTTATTTGGAATTTGCTATGTTGTTAGTATGTTATTAGAAAAATTATGAATTTGAAATATAAAATTGAATATAGTATTAGAGATTAAAGATAAATGAAATATGTCTTTTGAATGTAGATATTGGATCATATCTATAATTTGTTTTTTAGATGTTTTTATCTTGTGTGATTTTGTTCTTTATAATATTTTAAATTTTGTGCTTGAAGTACATGTTTGGAGTAAGTATATTTGTATCTAAGAAAATTTTGGTGTTAAAATTATTGTTAGGAGAATATTATGTACAATGAGAAGAGTGATTGACTTCCTTGATGATAGTTAGGTCTTTAGGTTATTTAAAAATATCATATTGAGAAAATGAAGTTTGGATCTTGATTTGCTAAGTAATTGCATTTGATGTGAAATGAGACTAATGTCAATTGATTTTATGATGTGGGTGATCAAATATGTGGATACAAAATGCTACTGATCAATAATGAAAATGATCTAGGATAATGTCTAAAAATACACAACCCTAGACACATTAATTCAAACTTTTGGAACCCATGTTGATGGATAACAACTATATCCAAATATTGTCATCTTTGAAATTGTGATATTTGAATTTAGAGGTCGTGATCATGTTTGTGATTCTATCCAGGGGACAAAATTGTAGGTGCAATATAATCTAGGAAGACAAAAGTCTTAGGAACTAGGACAATGAGGTTCTAAGATGGACAATTAGATGTAATAGAGCGGGGAATTTAGGTTTAATACCACTGAGTGTGCCAAAAGAAACAACATGTGTGCTTCAAAAGAGAAAATGGATGTTAAAAGTATGCAGTCATAACATCTATGTATAGTGGCAAAAACATAGAAATAAAAGTGTGAAGTATGCATCTTTGTCTTCTACATTTTTCCCCAATTTTGATGTGTATACAAATCCAAATAAACAAGCATATAAAAATAGAAATAGAATAAACAATACCCATTAAAGAATATGGATCTTTTGAAATCTAGAAGTCTGAGCCACTTAAATATGTTTATATTCCATTTATTATATATTTGATTGAGGGTATCTTCATCCAGCATCCTCAATGACTATGTCAGGTTGAAAACAATTTCCATACTTTTTTGACATTCACATTACTTTTTTTGCTTCTCAATTTGTTGGGTTTTCACTAATTTGGTTTATCTGGCTGGCATTGGAGTTGTGAGCGGTCACATTCATCATAGAACAAATTTAGTCTTCCCACCAAAGCATTTTTATTTTGTTTAATGACAGTAACTTTAATTGATTGTAATTCATTTTGTCTTCCGTAGATAATTATCCCTTCCCTTTCCTTTTTGTTTGTCCATAACCTTTTGGGAGCACCTCCTTGTTTCATCTTCTTTCAATCTTTTGTGTAACACAATTTTGTCAAAGAGCCCGCCTCCAAATAGAAATTCAAGTTTTCTATTGTAGTGCAAATTTTATAACAAGACCAAGTGAAAGCATAGAAAAATATGAACATAAGATAACGTGAATATAATTTTGTGACGACAAGTGATAGTGGCAAAAGAGAGGCCAAGAATCATTTTGTGCTTAGGTGGTAATGGATCAATCTTAATAGAATCAAAATATGTTATTAAAATCAATGTTCTTACGGGACTATCTTCTATAACGTTGTGATGTGCAACTAGAGTTAGTAAAGGGACATTATCATGAAGCATAGATAAGTGTGTAAATGTGATAGTTTTGATTTTTTTTGGAAAATTAATCTTTATTGTAGGGTTTGCTTCAGATGTTTTTTAATACATGGTTCAATTATGATGAGAATACATAGTTAAAAATGTTTCTTTGCAATTGAAAGAACAAAAAATAAATCCTCTTAAATGTTTTACTTAAAAGATGATTATTTTTTTCTATGGTACTTATTATTATAAAAATTAGATTTACCAATGAAATATAGAAAAACATAGCTGAAACTATGTAAATCTCATCTATGAAAGCATGTATAAAGTTGGGAAATGAAAATTATCTACATGAATCTAAACTACATAAAAAATATGATAAAATGAGGTTTATGCACCTAGTTTGTTAGATCTAACGCTAGAAAAGGATTCAAGAGGCAAAGAAAATAATTTTGTGTGAATTTTGGCCCAAATGAAGAAATTTCAAATTTGGGCATTATTGCTAGACAAGCTTAGGGACTGCTACCTAATAGGCATGTGCACTTTTACTTGATAGATCTACATTACTACTTGATAGTCATGGGAATTATTACCCAACAAACTTGGGTGTCAATGTTTGGGAATCCTTTGACCATCAATTTTTTTATAGTTTCTTGCCAAAAATATTTAATTTTCCTCTTGCTTGTAGAATGTAATCATTATACTCTAAACTCAAGACATCTTGAGATGAAGTTTCCAACAAGTGAATAGGAGTGTGCTAGTTAGGAGTTTCTTTGTCAATTGTTTATGATTGTTTACTTCAACCTCAACAAAGGCACTATGGAAAACTTCAATGTGTGCATCCTAGTGATAGTGATAATAGTCGTTTGTGTCTAGAGATTTAACTATTTACAACACAACCCATAGAGGGAAAACTACGCTATAGTGGTGTGTGGAAATGATGAAGGAGGAAAAAGAGATGGAGATCACATAAAAGAAACCATAGAGATGAATGATAGGAAACAATGGTTCATATCTAAGTAGGGAATGCCATGGAAAGGGTTTTAAGCTATGGATTTTTACTTAGGGAAGAGCAAAAGGGGGAATTAAAGACAAGTGAAAGGGTCAAAGAATAGTAGTGGATGTCAAAAAAGGATTAGTAGAGAATAATTGTTTTGATGATGGTATAGGCTCCAAAATCTTTAGTGTTCAAAATTTTTATCCATTGTGTTGTACTCTAATGGAGCTCCTATTGATCAACTATAAGTGTTGGAGAGAATTTCAATTCTTTGCAATGATGAATTTATTCTAACCTAGCAAAAGGAAGGTAAACTAGGTCTATAATGAGTTTCAAACAAGAAGACCATTGAAAATGTAGTATGGGTTAGGGCATGAATAAAGACAATTTAAGTAATTTTTTAAAATTTAAAAATAAACACTACTATATGTTGAATGAATGAGACAACTGAGATGGGGGATGAATTAGTTGTAGCAAATTAAAACTATTACACCTCGATTGTATAGCTACTATTGCATAGGGCAATTGATTGTAATGATTGAATCATTGAGATGAATAAAACATGTTTCTTGTTTTTGATATACGAAAAAATAGATTTTGAAGGGACCCGGAACCCTTTAAAACAAAAGAGCAAGGCTGCAGAAAAGACAGCAAGCAGCCAACAAAAAAGACTAGCTCCAAAACAAGACCAATTAAGATTTACATTTAACATTTTTCTTATGGGAGCGGAGAGTCATTTAACATGTTGTTTCTTGTTATCAATATGAATGTGATCCATTTAATGATTGTGTCATTTAAATGTTAGTTCTATTGATGTTATCCTTGATGAATGTTGCATGCAAATTTGGTGAATAATGTTTATTCTAACTTTTGAGATGTTTCATGTATACTATTTTTTTGTGAACATATGAATCTTGTTATCATGTCATGGTATGCAAGTATGTGGACCATTCCTCCAGGCAAAGGAGAAATATCACTCGGGAGAGGAGCTTGGTCGGGTAATCAGTAATGTGAACCATCTAAGCATGCACACACGTTCCTTAGTCTGAGTAAGCTAAGTCAGTTTGTTTGAAGTTATAGGTAAGTCATCCATAGGCTTGTATGTTGGCATTAGGAGTTTTGTCTACTTTTGTATGCATGTATAAGTGGTGTTTATCTATGCAACTGTTCATGTTATTATGATCATTATGATGGTAACATAATTGATTAGGAGGTGGGCATATATACATGTATATAGTATATGTACGTATTCATATGTGTATTCATATTGATACAAATGTACAATGGTAAATGAATATACTCATACGAATGCATCGATATGGTATACATACATATACGTGCACATAGAGGAAAATATACAAACGTATATACATGTATATATTAACCCACAACCAATGATATATGTGGATATTAATAATATTATATTATTACTGTCTGACAATATATATATATATATATATATATATATATATGTACATATCAAATTATGATATGATTACAGAATGATATATATATTAAAGTAAAATAATATATACATATATATAAATTACTAGGAGTAATTATATATATATATATATAATTGTTACTCTAATATATCTATATATAATATTATAATATATAATGAGTTTATTATATTTTAAATTTCATTGTTGGAATCAAATTAAATTAAATATCACTTGAGTTTATATTTAAATCAAATAAAGGAAATTGATTTATTTCCTATAGTGATAAATATTTATCATAACCTTGGAATTGAACTTTTCCAATACTCAAATTATTTGGACCATTTCTTTTAATTGAAACTTTATAAAATGGCAAAAAGGAAATATTTCATATGAAACTTTAGTGAACTTTTGAAATAAAAGAAAATGTTGCGTTAAAGAAAATGCAACCATGGATGTTATCAATTGAACCACAAAAATAGGCAAAGTGGTGAGCAATTAACCTTGACCATTTCAGTGAGTAAAATCATCAAACAAATTGGTGCAATGGCACCATTACTGGAGACACCTGTAGGTGTCGATTCACCATTTTAACCATGTGCAAGTTGAATTGTTCTCCAATCTGTTGTCCATTAAAGGGGTCGACTCACCTCTGGAAGTGTTGAGTATGAAGTTTAAAATCCTCCACTTATCATTTGAAACATTTAAAATACAGTTGTGGCAGTTTACATGCCTATAGAAAGGAAATTTGATGAGCAAGGGCTCTATAAATAGCCACCCAGCCCATCATTCTTGAGGGACTTGCTTATTACGAATTCTTCGTCATTTCTTCACTTGAGATTTCATTTCTATCTCTGCCACCATTACTCTATTTCCTGAGTTTAGTATTGTGAAAGCAATTCCTGAGTTTAGTATTCTACGAGACATTGGTGAATTTTATTTGCTGAGCCAATTGAATTTCTGAGAGTCATTTGTATTTGTAGAGCCATTTATATATTTTTGAGAGTTGGCATTTGTGGAATTACCAGTTCACCATCATCAAATATCTGAGTTTCATTCAAATGTGACCATTGACAGACTGAATATTCATTTTTAGAGGAGTTTATTTCTGAGTTAGACATACATCAATTTGAGAGTATAATCTGAGTGTGAAAGGCAGAGACTTGGAAAGGATTTCCAGTTGATTTCAAATAAGCTAAGGTAATGTGAAGACAGACTGTGACTTTATCTTTTGAAGGAGAGCTAAAAATCAGGCATGGGATATTCTTCTACTATCCATTATGTTCTTGAAAATTATAATGTTATGGAATCCTTGTGTTTACTATATGTGCATAGGTAGTAAGTCACTTCATAAGTTGCATTTCTAGATAGAAGAGAAAATAAGTTAATAAATGAATTGCATACCTGATTGTATTTAAGAAGTAAATTGCAAAAGATTAAAGATGCTTAATTGTGTGAAATTGCATAACTTGTATGATCTCCATATAAGGAGAATATGTTGGTATTAGTTACTATTTACTAGGAACGAAATGAAGATAGTGGTCAAGTAAGATCTTTTCAGCTTAAGTTAATAGGTTAACTTGGATAAGCTTGAGTACTCCTAGGATAAAAATTTCTAGTATAGGAGGGGATTTTGTGAATACTTCTTATGTTGTTTCATTTCTAGTAGGTTAGTATGATTGTAGGATGTTTGGGGTACGTAATATCCATTGAAGAACAAACCTATGCATAGTGTAAGATAGCCTTAAGTCAAATCGACCCTGAGTAGTGTTTATGATAGATGACCTTCATTCGAAGTACTAAATGAGAATACTTTGGCCAAAGTAGTGCAAGGTACATCATCCACTTAGACGGTGTGATGCATGAGACTACACTATCAATTCATTGTGATCCTTTATACTAGTTTGAGATTGGGAAATAGCAAGGTTCTAGTTGTGTAGGACACAACACTATGCTCAATTGGTAATCATTAACAAATACCCTACCAATCTCTTCGTTCGAAAGGAGGGCCATCTATAGAATGATACATGTGTGGGGGAGCGCATTATAAGTCTGTGGCTGGCGGAAAAGCACCCAAGTGATGTTTCTCCTCAACAAGAAGTGACTGATGTACCAAGATTTGAAAGGATGGACTCCTGGACCTTCTTACTACTATTTGTGCAAAAGATTACGAGCTATGTATGTATCTTGTGCTTTATTACTTTGTTGATTTCTTTTGAAAAGAAATAGTTGAAAAGTTGAAAAATGTTATACCATGTTTTGAAATTTAAAAGAATTTTTTTATTGAAATGACATGGTCATTACTTATTGTTGTTAAATTATGAAATTTTTATTTTATGTACGGGTTAGGTCATCATAGGTGGTATCAAAGCTACCAAGTTCAAACACTAGGAACCTATGAGCTCTTTACACAACAATGCATAAACCTTATCAGAAGATAATGGTTGAAAAGTTCTTGTGCCACAATGGCAAGAGAAAAGAACTTAGAGAAGTGAAAAGGAAGATGTGATTCCTAGTAGCTTGTTAAAAGTTGGGACTAGTTAAGAGTCGTCCCTGGAGTCAAGAAATCCTAAATCAACAACTGAAAATATCACCTAGAATTGTGGAAGTTTATACAATTAGGTTAGGTAGAAAGGTTAGGAAGAATAACCAGTATATACCTTTATCCAATGAAATAGTTTTATGACTCCAAGGGAATGAGAAGGAATGAGATAACCTTTTATAGTTGCAAACTATAGTTATAAAGAGTCGGGAACTTTTGGATTTGGTAAGAACCACTATGAATCTATGAAATAGAAAACAATGAAGAATCTAACCTGGGAAAAGATAGAGTAAGAGGCTACATGAAATGTGGCAAGGTATTGTCTAATATGCCAAGAAATGAAGACCGAACATCATCATCGGTAGGACATGTAAACTCTCTTGAGATTCCAGAAGTAAAATGGTAGAACACAAGATAGATCAATATGTCTATGTTAGTAGAACTGACATAAAGTTCTAGTGGACAAACTGACATAAAGTTCTAGTGGACAAACTCATCGAAGTAACCAACGCTTTTTGGAAACTTGTCTTATAGGATTTTGGTCCTAAATAATATATTATGAGCAAGTAGTTGCTTAGTAATCCTAAAAGGTTATTTCAGTTTAGCAAATAATGATAGGATTGCGTAAACCATGATCATACTTTGAAACATTTGATTAAGCGAATGTGCAATATATTATTATAAGTCAATAAGTGAAAATGGTAAACTAAACTTGCATGGAAATCTTGTGATCTTGTAAATGTATACTTAAATGCTTTCCACAAGATAATTAGAAGTTTAATTAATCTAACTTGGATAAACATCAAGTTTAATACAACTTTATAACCATGGTGAAAACATACGAAAGGTCAAGAAACATCCCCAACGCAAGTAACGAAGATGAGCAATAGACCACTGGAATGGAAGCAAACCTCGACTTGATTATGGCAAGGTTAACCAATCTGGAGAATGAAAGACAGAAAGACAGATTGAAGGAGATAACCATCAACAACATGGAAGGAGAACTTTCGTTTCATGGACGTGGTGATAACCGCAATCATGAAAAGGAAAAGTCAACAACCAACTCTGTTGAAAGAAATAGGAAGATAGTGTCCACATAGCTATCTCGAGATATGAAGAAGATAATTCTACCAAAGTTTGATGGTAGTGCAGGAGGCGACGAAGCCGAAGTTTGGCTTGTCCAGATGGAATTTAGTATTTTGAAATAAGAAACTACGATGAGGTAACTAAGGCAACATGGGGAGCATACCAATTAGTAGGAGAAGCCTCTAATTGGTGGATGAATAAAAAGTTGGAACTTGACATAAGTTCCTGGAAGCTGACTTGGGGAGAGTTCATTGAAACCTTCCACAAACGTTGGTTGCCACAGCTTTATTATGACCAAAAACTCTCTGATTTTCAAGAATTGAGGCAAGGAACCATGTCAGTCCATGAGTATTGGGAGAAGTTTACTCGACTTCTTTGATATGTCCCCATCTATCATAAAGATGAATGATTCTAGATCAGGAAATTCATATTGGGACTCAACATAAATATTGGAGGTGAATTCGATATGCATGGTTTGACCACAATGGACCTTGTGTATGAAAAAGCCATAAAGCAGGAACAAAAGCTTAAGGCAGATTCCAACCAGTATGAAAAAGAAGAACAAAGAAGAATACTAAGGTTCTAGACAAGATTTCCCCCAAGAAGGAAGAATTTGTGCAAGATGCAGCAAAGAAAAAAGGGGAAAAGATCTCGCTTCAATAAAAAAGAATTCAGAAGAGATTGGAAAAGAGACAACTCAAGGTACGATGACACAAACATAGCTAGTAAAGGTGTTAATAAGATTGGGGAAACCATTGAGAAAAGAGGACCAAGAGCAGGATGCTTTATATGTAATGGTAATCACTATGAAAGTGAATGCCCTAACAAAACTTCTAGTTCCCAACAACATGGAAACTCACTTCCTACACAAAAGGCCATGTTCCAGTAGAGGAAACACGTTGCCATGGATGATAAACAAGTAAATTTCCAAATTACACTGACCAGACATTCTTGAAGCTTTCAAGAATGATGAATAGATGAAGTGTTATGTTTTTATGATTTTAAATAATACCTTTGTTCATCGAGGATGATGAATCATAAGGGGGGGAGTATGTTACACCCCGATTGTATAGCTGCTATTCCATAGGGAAATTGATTGTAATTATTGAATCATTGAGATGAATAAAACATGTTTCTTGTTATCAATATGAATGTGATCCATTTAATGATTGTCTCATTTAAATGTTAGTTCTATTGATGTTATCCTTGATGAATGTTGCATGCAAAGTTGTTGAATAATGTTTATTCTAACTTTTGAGATGTTTCATGTATATTGTTTTGTTGTGAACATATGACTCTTGTTATCATGTCATGGTATGCAAGTATGTGGATCATTCCTCTAGGCAGAGGAGAAATATCACTCGAGAGAGGAGCTTGGTCGGGTAATCAGTAATGTGAACCATCAAAGCATGCACACATGTCCCTTAGATTGAGTAAGCTAAGTCAGTTTGTTTGAAGTTATAGGTATGTCATCTGTAAGCTTGTATGTTGGCATTAGGAGTTTTGTCTACTTTTGTATGCATGTATAAGTGGTGTTTATCTATGTAACTGTTCATGTTATTACGATCATTATGATGGTAACATAATTGATTAGGAGGTGGGCATATATACATGTATATAGTATATGCACGTATCCATATGTGTATTCATATCGATAAAAATGTATGATGGTAAATGGATATACTCATACGAATGCATCAATATGGTATACATACATATACATGCACATAGAGGAAAATATACAAATGTATATACATGTATATATATACCCACAAAAAATGCTATGTGTGGATATTAATAATATTGTATTATTATTGCCTGACAATATATATATGTACATATCGAATTACGATATGATTACATAATGATATATATATATATAATTGTTACTCTAATATATCTATATATATATATATAATATAATATATAATGAGTTTATTATATTTTAAATCTCATTGTTGGAAAATCAAATTAAATTAAATATCACTTGAGTTTATATTTAAATCAAATGAAGGAAATTGATTTATTTCCTATAGTGATAAATATTTATCATAACCTTGGAATCAAACTTTTCCAAAGCTCAAATTATTTGGATCATTTCTTTTAATTGAAACTTTATAAAATGGTAAAAAGGAAATATTTCATATGAAACTTTAGTGAACTTTTGAAATAAAAGAAAATGTTGCGTTGAAGAAAATACACGCACGAGCCTGAAGCGCACGCCATGACCGGGTCTCTCCATGAATGAAAACGCAGCCATGGATGTTGTCAATTGAACCACAAAAATAGGCAAAGTGGTCAGCAATTAACCTTGACCATTTCAATGAATAAAATCATCAAACAAATTGTTGCAATGGTGCCATTACTGGAGACACCTGTAAGTGTTGATTCACCATTTTAACCATGTGCAAGTTGAATTGTTCTCCAATCTATTGTCCATTAAAGGGGTCAACTCACCTTTGGAAGTGTTGAGTATGAAGTTTAAAATCCGTCACTTATCATTTGAAACATTCAAAATACAGTTGTGGCAGTCTACATGCCTGTAGAAGAGGAAACTCGATAGGCAAGGGCTCTATAAATAGCCACCCAGCCCATCATTCTTGAGGGACTTGCTTATTACGAATTCTTCATCATTTCTTCACTTGAGATTTCATTTCTATCTCTACTACCATTACTATGTTTCCTGAGTTTCGTATTGTGAAAGCAATTCTTGAGTTTAGTATTATGAAAGCAATTTCTAAGTTTAGTATTTTGAGAGACATTAGTGAGTTTTATTTGCTAAGAGCCAATTGAATTTCTGAGAGCCATTTATATATTTATGAGAGTTGGCATTTGTGGAATTACCAGTCCACCATTATCAAATATCTGAGTTTCATTCAATTGTGACCATTGACATACTGAATATTCATTTTTAGAGGAGTTTATTTCTGAGTTAGACATACATCAATTTGAGAGTATAATCTGAGTGTGAAAGGCAGAGACTTGGGAAGGATTTCCAGTTGATTTCAAATAAGTTGAGGTAATGTGAAGACAGACTGTGACTTCATCTTTTGAAGGAGAGCTAAAAATCAAGCATGGGATATTCTTCTACTATCCATTATGTTCTTGAAAATTATAATGTTATGGAATCCTTGTGTTTACTATATGTGCATAGGTAGTAAGTCACTTCATAAGTTGCATTTCTAGATAGAAGAGAAAATAAGTTAATATATGAATTGCATACCTGATTGTATTTAAGAAGTAAATTGTAGGAGATTAAAGATGCATAATTGTGTGAAATTGCATAACTTGTATGATCTCCATATAAGGAGAATACGTTTGTATTAGTTACTATTTACTAGGAATGAAATGAAGATAGTGGTCAAGTAAGATCTTTTTAGCTTAAGTTAATAGATTAACCTAGATAAACTTGAGTACTCCTAGGATAAAAATTTCTAGTATAGGAGGTGATTTGTGAATACTTCTTATGTTGTTTCATTTCTAGTAGGTTAGTATGATTGTAGGATGTCTGGGGTACGTAATATCCATTGAAGAACAAACCTATGCGTAGTGTAAGATAGCCTTAAGTCAAATCGGCCCTAAGTAGTGTTTATGATAGATGACCTTCATTCGAAGTATTGAATGAGAATACTTTGGCCAAAGTAGTGCAAGGTACACCATCCACTTAGACGGTGTGATGCATGAGACTACACCGTCAATTCGGTGTGATCCTTTATACTAGTTCGAGATTGTGAAATAGCAAGGTTCTAGTTGTGTAGGACGCAACACTATGCTCAATTAGTAATGAATAATGGATACCCTACCAATCTCTTTGTTCGAAGGGAGGGCCATCTATCAAATGATAGGTGTGCAGGGGACCACATTATAAGTTTGTGGCTAGCGGAAAAGCACTCGAGTGATGTTTCTCCTCCACAACAAGCAGCTGTTGTACCAAGATTTGAAAGGACGGACTCCTGGACCTTTTACTACTATTTGTGCAAAAGCTTACGAGCTATGTATGTATCTTGTGCTTTATTACTTTGTTGATTTCTTTTGGAAAGAAATAGTTTAAAAGTTGAAATATGTTATATCATGTTTTGAAGTTTAAAAGAAATTTTTTATTGAAATGGCATGGTCATTACTTATTGTTATTAAACTAGTACTTGCACTAGGGCATGCAAGGGTTACGCCGATAGAAAAATATATAAAAATAAACATGGAAATGAAGTGTAGTTTAAAATATATACAATCTTGTTAGCCGATAGGCTATATTATGGATGGGCTTTTAGCCTGAAACATGTTTCACGCCGTTGAACTGCCACAGTTTCCCGTCAGACTTTTGGAGGATTGCCGGTAATCTTCACCATTTATGTGACATTGTGGAACCCACTTGCCAACGCTGGTAATCTTCGTGATTGATCCGACATGCTCGAACACACTTGCCAATGCCATAAATGGCAATAGAACGAATTTAATGGTTGCATCGTATTTGAAGTTTCCAGATGTGAAATCGCGTCAAGTGGCTAAATATCAACCTCCACCTGGTTAAAAACTCATCGCTATCTGAAATGCCATCAAATCCTATCCTCTGCATTTATTAATGCTGGCAAATATCTGGCGAGTCTCGGCTGCATTTCCCTAAAATATTTGCTAAGCCACCGCTGCATTCACCTACAAAAAGAATGAACACGGCCTTTATTGAAACTATTACCGAATTTGAGCAGAGGTCAGAGCACATACCAGGAAAAGCATTGTAAAGAATCTGAGCAGAGGTCAGAGCGCATACCAGGAAAAGAAATCTCAACAGGGCATGGTAATTTGCAGTTTATTTATTGAATGTGTTCCATGATTGTTTGTTTTGGCCTTTCATTAAATGGACTTTCCTGAGTCTCTTTCGTAGCACAGTGAGCCCATGACAATGCGTTTAGTCTGAAGATTACTTCGGCTATCACTCAACAAGCAGTGTATAGGAGGGTAGTGTATCGCTCAGCTCACCAGTCTCACATTGAACCAATTAATGAGAGTTTTTGGAAGTGTTGTTCCTTTTTGGTAATCGATATTGTAGCTGGCATGTGAAAGGATGGGTGAGATTGGACGTAGATCCCAGTAGACCTTCCCTATGCGCCTTACTTAATTCGCCAGCTGCAACAGATGAGAATGGACTTTCTTGTTCCTAGTGAGTGCTCTGAGGTTCTGCCTTCATTATTTTCCCTTATGCTTTCTTTTACTGCGCCCTTTACCAACCACCGTAGCCTGTCAGTAGGAAAAGAATAACCTAAATTTATTCAGCTCCTTACGTTGATGTAAGGCCCAAGTAGTGCGTACTAGTTGAGATTAATGAATGCATTACTCTTTCTCCAATGGTGTCCAAGTACAGCGAACCCATAGTTTAGAGACCTTATTAAGATACCGGTCCCTGAGTTAACTTTAGTGCTGCTGCATTTATCATGGAGAAAGTTGTGTTGTTCTCCAGCATTCAAACATCAATGTGTCTGAACACTGCCAGCAAGCGTGGTCATGGAGGTGAGCTCAATTCCTACATTGGCTAGGAACTCAGTAGCTTTGTTGGCTTCCCTACAGTAGGGATTCGAGGTTGTCCATAATTTCTAAATTAGTTGGAGGACGTAACAGAGTTTCCAATGATTTATACTTTTTTGTTTTGAATAGTATGGATAATCAATTGTGAATTTCCTTTAATGAGGATAGTATTACAGTTACTTGGCATTACCATTTATAAACTACGAAGCCTATGCATTTTCAAATTCATTGTAATTTCTTTTGTTTGAGAATTCATTATTTTTAATTGTTTTGGCTTTTAGTAGCTTACACAAGTTCAAATAGTCCTGTATTTTTCTAAGATGTATCAATTTTTGACTTCCATCTTAAAGATGCACCAAAATTATTTCTTTTAAGATCCATCATTTTTTTTACTTCCATCTTAAAGATGCAATAGTTTTTTTCAACTTTGATTTTAAAAATGTACCAAAGTTTTTTACTGTTTTCTTTCAATTTTATAAATTTGATGATTACTTTTTTAAAATTATAATCATATTCTAGCCACAAATTCTAAATGAGAATTGAGGGGCCTATGAACTCAAGTTAAGAATAGTGAACTATGAACTCAAACTAGAAATTCTAAATGAGAATTGAGGGGCCCATTTAACATTGAATTGATGGACCACTTACCAAATGTTAAGAATGGGTGAACTATGAAATTCTTTAAAGAAACATGGTTAAGCTATAAAATGAGCTATACACTCTTTAGGCCAAGCTATTAAATTTTGAACAAAGTGTTTGAGCTATAAAATTTTGACAAGGAAAATTTGTTGGCGTTCGTTTTCGTTGGGTTTTTACCGTCGTTATTCTACTTTTTACATTCACCTCGTTAACACAGTTATATACATTAGGTATTAAATGCATAGAAAATCCAAGGTAAATCCGAATACACACCCTCACAACTGATACAGTTTAATTATTTAATGATTTTTTATGAACTTTATATTTATTTATATCGTTATGAAGTTTCGTGAGTCATGCAGGAACTTTGGAATGCTATTTGAATTGATTTGATTGTTTCCACCAATAATCTGTTGCAAACGAACTAATCAAACATAGTTTTTTAACCATATGTTATGTATCTGTTGGTTTGATAAATATAAAGAAGTAATCAAAGTAAATTAATAAAATCTTATCACAGATAAATTATATAAATCATAAATATAATTACATTACATTTATATTTATAATATATGTTATATAATTAATAAATAATATATTATTTTCTATTATTTATAGATTATTTATTATATTTATATTTATATTATATGTTATATTGTATAATATATAAATTGATAAAATATATGTATATATGTTATATTTAATATTGTTCTAGGAAAATTCACTCTCAGCAATTCACTGTAGGAAAATTCACCACCAACAATTCACTGTGGAAAAATTCACCACCATCATAAATTCACCTCAAGGAAAATTCACCACCAGCAATTCACTACTCATGACGGTGAATTAATCATCACGGTGAATTTTCCTATAGTGAATTTGTAGATGCCATTTAATATAATGTAAGTTTATTTTCACAATAATAATATAATTATATTTACTATTATATATTATATTTAATATTAATTTTTTTAAATATAAATAAATATAATTATACTTAATATAAAATTATTATAATAAATAGTTAATATATCTAAATATATAATATAATAAAATTATTATATATAAAAATAAAATTACTATAATTAATAATTAATATATTTTAATATAGTACAAATCAAATTAATATATAAAAAACTAATAGTTTAATTATCCTTGTTAGAGAAAGCAAGAGAGAAGAGGAAAATGAAAGAGAGATGGTGAGACAATTTTAATTATAATTTTGAAGGTAAATTTGTTATTTAAATTAAATATATTTATTTATTATTATATATGTTATTTTAAATGTATTTATTAATGTTGACTTTTCTTTATTTATTAGTAAATGATAGTTGGCACAAAACACTTGGTCAAAAACTAGACTATCTTTTATCTCTCTCTCTCTCAGAGCTCTTTCCCTTTATATATATCTCTCACTATATCTCTATATCTCTATATTTATCTTTATCTCTATCTCTATGTTTATTTCTATCTCTATATCTCTCTCTCACTCACACACACACTCCCTATCTCTTTATCTATCTCTCTACCTCTTCCCTAGCTCTCTATCTCTCTCTCCCTCTCTCTATTACTTGTTCCTCTCACCTTCTTTATCTCTCAATCTTTCCCCCTCTATCTTTATCTTTCCCTCTCTCCCTATCCCTCTCTATCTATATCTCATTAAATCTATCTCTCTCTTATTCACTCCATCTCTCCTACTCTATATATCCCTCTCTATCCCTTTCTATGTATCACTTCCTATAACATTTTCTAAATGACCTACCAATTGGCTTCATGTATTACACAAATGTATACAAAAAATAGACGAAAATTTTCCCTAATTGACCTTCCACAACTCTCACTCCATCTCTCCTACTCTATATATCCCTCTTTACCCCTCTCTATATATCACTTCCTATAACATTTTCTAAATGACCTACCAATTGGCTTCATGTATTACACAAATGTATACAAAAAATAGACGAAAATTTTCCCAAATTGACCTTCCACAACTCTTCTTTTCTTCACTCGTGTTTAGATCCATGTAAATGGATGCATAGTTTATTTGAAGCCATCACTTCTTTTCTTGTACTTGGACATATTTTTACCTCTCTTGTATTCAACCTGGCTAACAAGAGAATGACATAATATATATATATATATATATATATATATATATACAACGAATCAAACTAATAACACTGCCATTTAAATATTTTATATATTATATTGATTTCATGATAACAAGAAAATATATGCAAGTGGTAAATTTTTCTAATAATTGGTTATGGGAGAGGGTCCTATAGTGGAGCACCCTAACTTCATGTTTCTCAATTAGATAATATAAAATATTAGAAAAGGGCCCTATTGAGGGTTTTTAAAATATTATTAGACGCCACAATCTGAATGGGTTGTATGGATTGCAAATGGCAACTTGTTTTGTGATTGCATTGCATGGTGCTTATTTACGTCAAGATCTTAATAATGAACACATTTAGGTTTTATTAAAATCAAAATTATGGTCAAGACCTTAAAATGACAATTAACGTCAAGATCTTAATAATGAGCAAATTTAGGTTTTGACATTACACATAATTAATGTATAATGTATGTTCTATATAATAAAAAATAAATTATAAATAATATGATTATACTATCTAATTATAATATATATTATTTTCTTTAACAAAAATATTGAAAAAATTGAAATTACAGTGAAGATTTAAATTTTATTTTTTATATTTTTTCTTACTTTTTAAAAATAATATATATATAAAACCTTTATTAATATTAATCTATAATGATATAATATTTAATTAAAATTATCATTTTTAATTACTTTTATAATTTATTAACTAACTTTGTTATTTATCTTTTTATTTATTTGATACTTTTATAATTAATTTAATTTTATAAAAAATATTTTTATATTCATCACCATTTTCATATTATTTAAATTTTATTTTTTATATTTTTTCTTACTTTTTAAAAATGATATATATATATATAACCTTTCTTACTTTTTAAAAATGATATATATATATATTTGTTTTAATTGTTTATGTTTTTTCAAATTAGAGTACATTTAACTTTTAATGAGTGTGTTTATTATAATGAAAATATAATACTATGAACACAATTAATTTAGTTTATATATAATTTAGTTTAACTTTAGAATAAATTGTTAAAAAGTACTTTATTTTCATTTGTAAGGTTGCAAAACAAAATCTTAGTTTTCATTTATTAAGAATAAATTTGACATTATTACTACTTTAATTCAATCTTTAAATATTGCTATACCATTTAATTTTTATTTAAAAAAAAATAAAAATTGTTTGACCAAAACCAATTTATTCAATTTATATATCATTTATTTAAAAAAAATTTATACTAAATTTAGCTACTGCTAAATTTTATAAAAATTTATTTTACTTAACCCAAACCTATTCATCTACACTTTGTCTTATTGCTTGAAAAGATTGTATTTAAAATTTTTATAGAACAATTATATTATTCTATAAACTATTAGCAACCTTGGGTTTGCTTTCAATCTTTTTGTTTTCTTATTTAATTAATTTTAATTTTTAAATGATATTTATTATTATATTTTACATATATTATGTTTTATACTAATAATTAAAACAAATGAAATTTTATATACACTTAAATAAAAAATAAGCTTTAAATATTTAGTATTTTCAAATTTATATTGTTAAAATACATTTACAATTTGAGTATATATATATTTTATATATAATAATAAATTAACACTATACTATATCATATTATATTACATTTTAAATACTACATTATTTAAATATTTAGATCCTAATAATGAGCAAATTTAGGTTTTACATGTCTAGTTAAGTATAAATTAGCATCATTTACTCCACAAATGTATGCAAAAAAAAAAAACCATTTTTTCCCTAATTCATCTTCCACACCTTTTACATTAGAATTTCCAGTGCCTTTATCCTCTGCTTTTACATTCAGAATACCATTGGCATCCACTTCAAAAGTAACTTCGATTTGAGGAACTCCCCTGCATACAAACTCACATTTAGCTCAATGTATAAAAAGCCACACGTTACAAGTTGGACTACCTAAGCATGAATTTGACAGTCAATTTGCATAGATACAAACCTTGGAGCTGCAAGAATACCAGTCAGCTCAAACCTCCCAAGTTCTCTACAATCCTTTGTCAAACTGCATTCCCCTTCAAAGACCTGCATAGGAAAAGATATAAGTTAAACCAACAATGAATGGAGAACAAAGGATTCCTGTAAGATCTACAGCCTTGCACAATTGCATATGATTCTGGCCAGAATAGTATCATATTAACTGCTTCAAAGATCCTATGATTCCTAGAAATGTGTCCTCTCTTAGTGGAAGGAGGAGAAACGAGTGCTTGATTTAACTTCTAGGAAGCCAAGGGCCCAATTCTTTTGGATTATTGTTTAGTGCAATGCATTTCAATTTTCATGGGAAAAGGGTTTCAGATGAAATCATAGAGATTCATAGATTAGGAGGAAAAATACCTGTATTGAGACAGTTGTTTGCTGATCCTAATAGGTTGTGAAGACTTGAGACTTCTTGGTAGGAATAACAAAGTTCCTTGGAATAAGTTTTGTCATCACTACTTCAACAGTCTCAATAGCAAGAGTCAAAGGAGCCACATCCAACAAAAGAATCTCTGCAACAAAGGACCTCAAAAACTCCATTATCAATTGTCAAGATACTGACATCAAATGTGCCACCACAAAGTTCAAAGACGATAATGTTTTTTCTCACCACCCTTCTTGTTACAATTATAAATTATCCTAAGTAACTTAACAACTGGGTGTAATATTACACTAAGGATAAAGTACTATCCTTGATGAAGAACATTATACCAATAATGCCTCTTTAGGATCCACTTTAAGAAAAAAGATCATACAATCTAAAATGTTAAACAATATACTACTAATCATTTCCAAAGCTACCTTTGAATGTGTATAAAAAATTTCCTACAAGTGAGTATCGTCCAAGAAGTATTTAGTACATATATTGATTTGATTTGTAGATCTATGACCATGTCACCAATAAGTGCTTCATGTATTACACCCTTCACATATAATAGGCCATGTAAAAATTGATTTGTGGGACATCCTCATTAGAAAAATTAATCAATAAAGTAGAACTCGATACCCCTATAACTGTCTAACTAGCAAAGTGCTACCCATATATGTTCTATTAAACCTATATTTTTACCCTTAATATTACAATGCAATAATTGTTGATACAATGCTCATAGCTAACCCAAAGAATAGAATAAATTGTTAATGTGGTTCATTTTATTTATTTATTTATTTTTCATTCGTTTTTCCCATATATATATATATATATATTATTAAAGGTACGATAAAAATACTTAATGAAATACTTAACTTTTACCTTTTTACATACTCTTATTTTACTAAGATCTTTGTTTTAAATTTACTAAGATCTTTATTTTAAAATTAATAAGATTTTTATTTAAAATTTACTAAGATCTTCATTTTACATTTACTAGATCTTTATTTTACATTTACTAAGATCATTATTTAAAATTTACTAAGGTTTTCATTTTACTACTATCTTTATTCTAATTTTATTAAGATCTTCATTTTACATTTACTAGATCTTTATTTTACATTTACTAAGATCTTTATTTAAAATTTACTAAGGTTTTCATTTTACTACTATCTTTATTCTAATTTTACTAAGATCTTCATTTTACATTTACTAGATCTTTATTTTACATCTACTAAGATCTTTATTTAAAATTTACTAAGATTTTCATTTTACTACTATCTTTATTTTAAATTACTAAGATCCTTATTTCATATTTACTAAAATCTTTATTTACAAATTTACTAAAATCTTTATCTAAGATTTACTAAGATCTTTTCAAATCTTTATTAAAGATTTAAGAGAGTGCGATATCTCTTTATTTGCTTTTTAAAGAAAATACTATTTAAACATGAGAATGAGTTGGAGATTTCTAAATTTAATGTGAATATTACCCGCGTGAGTTTGTTTTATTTTCTTTTTCTCTCATATGGCTGAGTTATTCTTTTTCTGCATTGAAAAGGATATATATATATATATATATATATATATAAATTTAAATTGTGAATTTATCCCAATTAGTTTACCACGAAATGTGACTCTTGGTGATAAACGAAAACAAAACCAATATAGAAACCTATTATAAAATATGGTTATACGAATTATAATAAGTATATTTTTTACATATACTATTATTTTAATTAATTTATAGGAAATTTAACATTTTAATTGATTTCTTAGAGAAAAATGTATTATATAATCTATTAAAATTTAAATTCATTTTTGGAATAATTTTTTTATTTAAATTAGATATATTTATTTATTATTACATATGATATTTGAATTCAAATAACATTATATTTAAAAAAAAAAAAAACTTTATCAACTTTAATATAATTTGTTTCTAAGTTTTACTTTTTATTAAAGTGTGATATATCCATCTCTCCATTCACCTTATATATTGCACAAATGTATGCAAAAATATACCAATTTGTTTCCTAATTGACCTTCTACAGCTGCCTTAATAAATAAATAAAGAAAAGTCAACATTAATAAATACATTTAAAATAACATATATAATAATAAATAAATATATTTAATTTAAATAACAAATTTACCTTCAAAATTATAATTAAAATTGTCTCACCATCTCTCTCTTTCATTTTCCTCTTCTCTCTTGCTTTCTCTAACAAGGATAATTAAACTATTAGTTTTCTTGCAATAGTGTACATTTTAATTTCTTCTTCTTTGAAGAACTTTCATCATCAATGGTGGCTAGGTTCTCTTTCTTTGGGTGGATTTTCTTACAAACATACAAGGAAATAAGAGTTTTTGACTTCACGCCTATGTCTTTTCTTCTCAACTCCTCCTACAGTAATATAGTTAATTTTCTATAGAACAAAAAATATATATTTCTAACTAAAACTTTAAATCTATTAACTAGTTATGTGGAGTGTGAATTCATTTATAGAAATTAATTTTGCAGCCAAACAAAATTGCAAATTTCCTTAATTGGATTTCATCAATAATGTTTATTATACGGAAATTGTTAAAATTGTAACTGTTTATTATAGAAGTGCAATTTAAATTGTAAAATATTGTGTTTTAGATTTAATGAAATAAAATAGGTGCTAGTATATTTTTTTTGTGATATTTATTAGTATTGGCCAATTAAATTTATCAACAGTCAATTGATATTGAACAATTACAATTAAGTTACTTTTTTTATTATTTAATGTGGTATTCTTTAGTATGGAAAAGTTATAGTTAATGATTTATTTACAATATAATATCCATTAGTATCAAATAGTTATCAATTGGATATTTAGTTGTTTGTATAGTTATTGCTTGATATTAAATATAATTGTCTTTTTAAAAATAATATTAGCAATAATTATTATTCATAAGTAGAATTGTAAAAAATGATAAATTACCACTTAAAAAACACATATATTATTGGAGCATAGGATTAAACACTGACACAAAACATATATTATTGCAGCATAGGTTGTAAGATACAACTCAACATCGTCAATTAAATATCAATGGATATTATTGACATCTCCAGTAGTTCCAGCGGGCCAATGTTGTCAGCCAATTCGACACCGTCAATCAATGGAAATCAAAACTCTACAAGTCAGATACAAGATTTTGCAAATGACATTACAGTTAGTTGCTTGGACTTGCTACAACAAGCGAAGGCCACTGTTCAAAACATGCAAAGTGTCCAAGATTTGGACATTCAGTCAATGGAAGTAACAGTACATGAGTTCCATTCAACTTGTGAGAAGTTGAGTTCATTTTGTACTTTCCTTCGTGAAATGAAAGCGGACGAGTTCTACGGACAAGGTGGCTCTATCTACATTAAAGAAGCGTTCCAAAATTACTTGAACCATCCCTAAGATACATTATCACTATAAATGTGAATATAGTAGTTGATATAACGATATAACTTTAGCTTTTACCAACTTATGGATAGTTGGATATTTTGTAACTCCCTTAAACAAATGTAAGCTCCAATATACTATGAACAAGGCACTTCTCCTCGCAATAAAAATATCCAATATGTCACCTACTACAATACCATGTAACACATTTTTTGCTTCGAAAATATGTATACATTTTTCTCTCGCTATCATTTTGCATCTTGGTTCTTGACTTTTGCTTTTGTTTTGTATATCTTTACTTGACCCATATGTTGAAATTCCAAAAAACAAATGCCATGTTCAATTGCATATAATTAAGAATAGTAGTTTGCATATAATGTGTTTCAAACCTTTCCTCATTTGACTTCAACTATGCATAGTCTAACCATTGTGTTCACTCCAACAAATATATATCGCCAACAAATGCTATATCTCTCCTTCAATAATTGTCTCATTTTTTCACCTACATTCCTTAAAATTTGATCACTTAGTAGAACGATAATATTGTACTCACTTCCATTCTTTTAACATATTTCACATTTCTAGTATACTATATTAACATACATGATAGATGTATCCTCAACCAAAACACAATCCACATAAAATTAGTGCTCTCCAATAATAGGTTAAAACATTTATGAACCAAGTAACTCTCTTTAATCTTATTGTATTCTCATTCGTTGTTTATCCCTTGCTATTAATGCACTACTTTTATACTCATTTGTTAGAAAGCATGTTTCCTCTTATTCCTTTAGCATAGAATGCAGATCTAAACATTTAGAGTGCATCCAATTTAGTTAGATTACTTAATAGCGTGAAGTAAATTTTTTACTCACTACACTCTCCCTTTTTGTTTTCCTTACAAGTGCAGCAAGCTAACTTCTAAAGGCCACTATTTTGACATACATACCTATTCAAAATCACATTTACAGGTATTATTCTAAATTTACTTTAACTCTATGTAACTTCTATACACACTTTTATTTAAACTACTACTTGTATGGTCGCATTCAAGAACATTGTTGCTTTCTAAAATATTATCGAATTAGTTAAGTATATTTTGTTGGGTATACAACATATTAATTTCACACTTCACAAAGTATGCTTTTTATACATCATTGAAAGTAAGTAATAGCTGCCAACTACAATTTACTTTTGCAAGGACTAGTTCGCTCTCTTGCCACAATGTTTTCTTTGACTTTGAACGCAATTAAGATGATCCATGATGGAAATGTAGACCTACAACCCCATCTACAAGCAATAGATATTTCAATGTTTGGACATGGGCCTGAACCAACCAATCGCTATATACTACAACTCTCTGATGGGGTGCATAATCAGAAGGCTACACTTCCAAAATAGTACAACCACCACATAGATTATGAAGAACTACAAAAGGGCTCTATAGTTAAACTCATTAAATATAGCTGCCCTGTTCTTTGCAATTCAAGGTGAGCCATCATATTTTAGTAATTTGCTACAATATGCAAAATCAAAACTTTTAGATTATCTTTCATGATCTCCATTATTTTACATATCATCCTACTGATAATACTTCTTTATTTTACACTCATAGGTGGATCGTCATATCAGAATTAGAAATCATATGTGGGCCGCAAGATATCATTGGCGAGCCCACCAACCTCTTTGAACAGCAAACCCAACAAGTACAAGCCACGCCTATAAGCCTTGATAACAATGTTATAGTACCGCAACCACCTCTCCTGACAAAATATTCCTTGACTAAGGATGCAATCAAGCTGATGAATAATGGTAACCTAAACTTGCAACCCCATCTACAAGCATTAGAAATTGTACCGTTTGGCCATGCACTCAAATTGGTTGATCGATATAGAGTGGATCTCTCCGATGGGGTACATAAGCAGAAGGCAACACTTCCAACAAAGTACAACCAATGCATAACTTCTAAAGAACTCCAGAAAGGATCTATACTCAAATTGATAGGATACAGTTGCCCTCTTCTTTGCAATTCAAGGTGAGCCACGCTATTTGCATGCATATCTACAAAATTCACAACTACCAATTTGTAGCCTAGCATTTTTATCAGCTCTACCACATTTAATTGTACTCAAAATACTGACTCATTTATTCTTTATAGGTGGATAGTCATCTCCAAATTAGAAATCACATGTTTGCAACATGACATCATTGGTCAACCTGCCTACCTGTTTGAAGAGCAAGTCCAGAAAGTAACTTCTACAAACTCAACTACTCCATCTACAAGCATGAGTAACATTCCTATGGTGACAAAGCCACCTACTCAAAGGGCACTGTTTGGGTTAGCCTCTTCCCTACAAAAGAAAGACTCCCCATCCAATATTACGCCCATTAGAAATTTGAATCCATTTCAGACAAGGTGGCTTATAAAGGGTCGTGTTACCATGAAAAAATAGATGCACCACTTCAACACACAAAAGGGACAAGGGAAGGTATTCTCTTTTGATATTGTTGATTGTGAGTGCACAGAAATACGAATAACATGCATTAATGAAGTTGCAAACCTTCATTACATGAATGTAAATTTTGGAGAAGTATATACAATATCTGGTGGGACTATTAAGTCAGCTAATAGGTTGTACAACAAACTGAATAGCCAGCTTGAAATTCTTTTAGTTGAGGAATCCAAAATTTCTCACTCAGAAGATGACCTTGCAATTCCCAAACATAAGTTCTCCTTCACACCCTTTAAGGACATTTTAGAATTGAACAATAATATCCTTGTTGATGTTATTGGAATAGTCATATGTGTGGACCCAAGCTCAACCATAAGGAGGAGGGATGGGACTGAAGTTCTTCGAAGGAGCATCAAATTGATAGATACCTCTTCATCTACCATTAATATTACTTTATGGGGTCCAACAACTGAAAAGGAAGGAAAGCAACTGCAGGAGAGCTATCACTTAAAACATGTGTCTGTACTTGCAATAAAAAATGGCCGTGTCACTGAGTATAATGGCAAGGTCATAAGCACGTTGGCAAGCACCCACCTATTTGTAAACCCAAGAATAGAGGAGGCTGAACAACTCAAATCATGGTTTGAACAGAATGGGGCTAATGTCACTCCATTGAATACACAACCATTGGATGCACCTCTCGTGCTTATGAGGAAATCAATTGTTGATATTGAAGAGCAAACTACCAGTGTGAAAAAAACTTTCCAATGCACTCTAAAAGCATCAGTGCAATACATAAAAACAAATTCATTATGCTATCCATCTTGCCCCCTTGACTTAGATGGAAGACAATGTAAAAAGAAAGTTGTCCAGAATGATGATCAGACATGGTATTGTTCCAAGTGCAAAGCCACTACTCCTAAATGTACCTATAGATACATACTCCAGCTAAAGGTCGCAGATCATACAGGAATATTATGGGCTGTTGCTTTTGAAGAACCAGCTACCAAACTCCTTGGAATGTCTGCAGATAATTTATACATGCTACAATTCAATTCTAGAACAGAAATTGAAGCTGAAACCATAGTGAAAGGAGTGTTATTCAAGCAATTTATCTTCACAATCACAAATTCCTATGATTCAAGTGTTGCTCAAGGACGGGTCAAATCAACAATCACAAAGGTCACAAGCTAGATTTTGTTGCAGAGAATTCGCTCATGTTGAGTGAAATCGCTACTATGTCTCATATTGCTAGTGTTTAGATGTACCTCAAGCACTCATATAATGTATATGAAATTTTGTAACACCTTATATAGTATACTTTCTAGAATTTTCATTCCGTACATGGAATTTCAAAATCACATGTATATTGAATATATTGATGTTATAAAAAATATGAAAATACTGTGATATGTTTCTTCTACCAAATTACTCATGTATATAGCATACCAATTGTATCTCAACAACTTTTCACAGAATATAGTGATCGAAGAACTCATCAAAATTAATGTTTACCTTCTTCAATTTTGTATGTATTTGTAATTGTTCATTTGATAATTATACTTCATATTTCCTTTACAGATGGCGACCTCTACCGCTAAAAGCATACAATCCCGTAAAAGATCTCATAACTACTACATGCAACATAAAGAAGAAATCAACATTCGCCGTCATTTCAAACGCATAGGAAAACAAGCAATAGAAGCCAATACACCACCTTCCTTTCAATCAAACCAACACAACATTGACCCATACGAATGTGTATCCCAAAATGAACACACTTTCAACATAGGTTTGTCAGCATGCACACATGAAACAATCCACACACGTCAAAATCAATCCACAAGCTTACCGCATTCTGAACAAAACTTTATAGACACTTCAAAAAGATTTCATTCAAAACTAGATAAACTATCGAACTTACCAACTTGCACAATTTGCCATGAATGCTACCCAGGAATCCGTACCAACACAACACAAACCGGTCCAGTTTGTTTTAGATGCTTCCGTGAGACAGGTAGACATCGTTTCTCAGCAACTAATTTAATGGACCCAGGAGTACAGCCATACGAGCTACGAACACTAACACAAGTCGAAGAAATGTTAATAGCACGAGTCAATCCCATAATACAAGTAACACATGCTCGTGGAGGCCAAAACAAATATAGTGGCCACACAATTTGTTTCCCACAGGACATCAACACCATAGCAAAATACTTGCCACATAAAATAGAAAACTTGGATGTGTTGGTGGTTCGAAGAACAAATACAAGAGGTGACCATTATGACTGCTATGTAAGTAGGCATCGTGTGTGGGCTGCACTAAAATATAAAATCACAAATGACCCATATTACAAAGATGTCGAGGTGGATTTTGCATCCCTTCAGGAGCTCCCTGATACAAATACAAACATTTCCACTATGCTTCATAGCATTAATGCTAACGATCACAATATTGTTGCTCCAATTAGTGCTTCCAAATTTAACGCAGACTCACCCGACACTGAATTCACTTGCTCCTCATCCTTCATGGCTAGGTTACCAAATAAACGTCATGAACTAGAAATCATAAAAGAAACATTGCAAGTTAGAGATCACAATCACACCATTATAGATTGGCCAACACTTGAGTCATCACCAGTTAATGAATACAATACTAAAGGACTTCTAGACATGGCTTTTCCTTCTTTGTTTCCCAATGGCAATGCATTACATTTACAACCTCGCTATAGACAAATTGAAATGCATGAATATGTGTTGCACCTAATGAGGTTCCATCATAATAGATTTGGAAGGCACCCAAGGTTTAGATATTTTGTCTTGAATCTATTGATGCGTCACCGAAGCCAAGGTGTTGCCTCCATTTTTGTCAAGAAAAATGCTGAGGACTGCATACCAACTACCATAGACAACCTTCGCCTCCATATACAAACATTGCATGACACTAAACTAGCCGAACAACTGATGCATTACGGATCATCCCTTAGAGGGACACGAGCATATTGGAATAAGTCTCGTGGTGAATTGTCAAACATGATCAACCAAATAGGCTCCCCAACACTATTCTTCACCTTAAGTGCTGCAGACACCAAATGGCCTGATTTACATCAACTATTTACAAAGGGGGCAACCCAAACATCACTAAACAATAAAGATCACATAGATAACATTGTTATGAACCCACATACCACATCCTTATACTTGCATCAAAGATTCACAGCGTTTCGTGAAGAAGTCTTAGAGAAACTATATTGCGCAACAAACTACTGGTATAGATATGAGTGGCAACATCGAGGGTCTGCACATGTACATGGCTTCCTTTGGATTGAGGGTGCACCAAACATGGACACTCTTAACTGGAGCAATCATACAGATGTAGACATAGCAAAATCATTCTTTGATAGATATGTCAGTGCTTGGAATCCTCGAAATCTGGGAGATAGAAGCAACACATTCCATCGATCTTCGCAAGACAATCCATGCTTACTAACAACACCCGAAATATTTGATACAAACACACTTACTGACTATGAAGAGTTACTTAACCGTGTCCAAAGACATACCAAGTGTTCTGAATCAACCTGCCTTCGCAAGAAAGGGAACAACATGGAGTGTCGCTATAGTGCACCCTGGCCTGAATGTACCAACTCTTCATTGTGCAGTGACGAAGCTGGGAAAAAAACCTATTGCCCTGCACGTAATGATGATAGATTGAATATACATAGTCCAGCAATGCTTTCCATATGGAGGGCCAATATGGATTGTCAGCCCGTGCTTTCAAAAACACTAGTTCTAAAGTACATTGCAAAATATGCCGCGAAGGAAGAAAGAAAATCTGAGAGTTGCCTTGATATGTTGACACGCATATGTCAAAAGCAAGCACCCCAAGACAAGGCACTTGCAGCATACCGAAAATTCATGTCCGAAATTATTGCTGATTGTGATATAGGTGCACAAGAAACGTGCCATATGTTACAAAAGTTGCCCCTTGTTTGTAATCGTGATTTTATGGTGCTTAATGTTGGTAGAAAAGTTTTCAACCGAATCCAAACAAACCGAAACGAAAATGCATTGGAGCTGACCTACATCCATAAATATACACAACGTCCTCTTGAAATGGATAAAGTAACACTACTTGAATCCGCACGAACATTCTCATTCTCAACAAGTCGCAAAGAGTACAAGTGGAAAGAAAGGAAACATAAGGCAATTATCAGTGTCTTCCCTCGATTTACTGCTATTCCAAAGGAGGATTCAGAACATTTCAAACATTTTGTTGGAGTGAACTACTTCTTTACAAGCACTTTCGCAACATTGAAGCAGACATTGGTACCGAGAAAGAGAAAATTGTTGCAAATTGGAAGGAGATGAATTTACGCAAATACTGTGTGTGGCATGTTGACCGTATAGTTGATGAACAAGTAAGTCAAGAAGAGGAAGAGGAGCCAGAAGATCAAAACAATATAGGCAATACAATTCAATTGAATGAATGGGAGTTCTTATCGCAACTGGGTCTTGGTACTAGCGGGAATTTTAATTCCATCGATATGCTTGGAAGACGTGACTTTGACGCTTGCCACAACTGGAATCCCTGTACAATACCTCAACTGTTACATGAAACTACAGAGCATTTCATATGCACAAACAAGGTGGACCAACATGATAGCCCAACATCCTTTGAGTTTAGCAACCTCCCATTTCCACTCTCTCCCAAACAACAACTCGCTTTGACACTTGTTATGGACCACTACAATTCTTATGACATAGGAAAACCATTGTACATGATCATACAAGGCACAACAGGAACAAGAAAATCCTATCTTATTCATTGCATTAAACACTCCCTTTCCAATTTAGTGTCACATCAACATAGCCCTCTCCTTGTTGTTGCTCCTACAGGAATTGCAGCATTCAACATACATGCTTCAACTATACATTTTGCCTTGAAGATTCCAATCAAAGAAATGCATCCATTGAAGGGTCAGTCGCTTGCAATGTTCCAACATAGCATGAGACACATAAAATACCTTCTAGTTGATGAGCTAAGCTTTCTAGGCCCAAAATTATTCCTAAAAATCGATACTAGGCTACGCGAGGCTTTCCCCCACCAACAACACATGCTTTGGTGGAAGATCTATCATTCTTGTAGGTGACTTTGCACAGCTACCTCCTGTAATGGACAAACCTATATATGTCGCCCACACAGATGCGAAAGCCCTTTGGGAACAATTCACTATTGTTATCACACTAGAAAAAATATTTCGACAACATGGAGACACACAAGCTCAAATTGACTTTTGAAGAACTCTACAAAACATCCGTAATGCAGAACCGACTGAACAAGATTGGGAGCTACTAATGCATCGCACAAACAAAGAGTTATCACACAAAGAAAACAAGTCTTTCGACCTAGCAATGCACCTATTCCCGACCAATGACTTGGTTGGAACACACAACAAAAGAATGATACAGCTATTAAATCTTCCTATTGCACTTAGTATTGCAATAAAAACAACCCTACCATCAAAGATCGACAATGATGCTGACAAGCTTCCCCATGAACTCCTACTCTGTAAAGGCCAACGCATCATGCTAACTACAAACCTATGGACTCAAGCAGGCCTTGTAAATGGTTCTCTTGGACAAGTTGTAGATATTGTATACACGGAAAGCTCCAAACCACCAGATTTACCATTATATGTGGTAGTAAAATTTGATACTTACAATGGCCCTCCTTGGAGCATCCATGCCCCAAAAACTATTCCTATATCACCCATATCACTAGGTGCTCAGAGGCAATTACCACTTTGCAGTGCATGGGCGATTACAATACATAAATCCCAAGGAATGACAATCGAAAGAGCAACAATCGATATAGGCAAAAAAGAAAGACAAGGATTAACTTTTACAGCTATATCTAGAGTTAAATCAATACACGGACTTAGGATCGACCCACCATTTACCTTTGATCGATACTCAAGGATGAAGAATAATCCCTTCACAATTATCAGGAAAAAAGAAGAGCTTCGACTACGTCTTCTCTCTTTATGATGAGTACAGGTACACATACATTAACACCCCAGTCCCTCAAGAAAGCTATATTAGTTTCTCTTTTATCTTCACCTTACCATATTCATATACATAGAAACTATTATTTCTATACTTACCAAGCATTTGCAATCACATGCAGGTGGATGTTCTAGCTTCGTATACTCCTACAAATGGTTGCTCCAAGCTGACGCATTTGCAATCACATGCTGTAGGTGGATGTTCCAGCTTTGTATACTCCTACAATTGGTTGCTCCAAGCTGGCGAATCCTCCTAAAGTATTGGTCATTTTTAAGGCATACAAAGACTGTATCACATTCAATACAATATTGAGCCACTTCCCATCCCTCCATGAAAATACAACAAACCCCTTTGCATACAATCCATACTACCAAATTGATCCATATCAAGAACATGAACCAAAGCATATTTCAAGCAATACCATGCAAACTCAACATCAAGAATCCAAACATCCAATAAACCATATACATATACCACCTACTGTTCCATCCACCCATGAGATGCTCACTTCTAAATGTACATGTAGCTGTTCCACAAAAAAAAAAGAGTCAACATTTGGGAGACTGTAGAGTCCTTATGATAAAGCTGCTATCAATGCTACCACACTTCATACCTTCAACCATGATTCACACATCATCCCATCCACCAAAAAAAGGGACAAATAAATTCAAAAAATTTGACAAATAATATGCAGATGTATACCATAAAATACAGCACAAAAACATCCCTACCAATCTCCATCAGTAAAAGAAACTATGGGGAAAAAATCAAGAAGGGAAGCTCTTCCATCAAATAAAGTCCAATAGTGCACAAGAAAGCTTTAGTAAAAGAAACTATGGGGAAAAAATCAAGAATGGAAGCACTTCCATCAAATAAAGTCCAATGGTGCACAAAAAAGCTTCAATAGAAAATCCAAACAAATCACCAAATCCACCTACCATTGCTTGCCTCCCAAGTTTGGAAAAAGAAAATCCAAACCATCAACCGTTAATGTACACCATCATAAGTTGGGATATCCATGATATCCAAATCTCAGAATAACCATGCATTGACAACAACACTTTATCATAAGGACTCTTATGGCTCCCTAATCGAGTTGTCTACATCTCAATGAGATTGCAAAAAAACAACAACAGCTACATGTGGCAAAAGAGGTACACGCATCTTACTCCATCCACAATAGATCCAACACTCCATCCACCTTATCCAAATTAAATCAATTCATCCATGCACCACCTACCAAATCCATGTTTACCCATCACCCCCCACATTCTGAATCCTCCTAATCTTGATTGACATTCGATCTACACCTTACACCTGCTTATGGTAAATTTCTTGATATGGATCATAATCATTCACTGCACCACCATTATACAAGTATTCTCCAGATACCCACACACACTCCAAATAACACCCCCAACCATCCTTTCCATACCTTGCATTTCCATTGACCAATCCGTTTATTCCATGCACCTAACACTACATTCCATGTACATTCCTACAACAACAGCAGTATTGAAGCAAACATCATGCAATATATCCATCTATTCCCAAAAAAATGTAATGATTCGTGTTCTCAATCTATTACTGAGATTCAAACATTGTATAATCACATTGTATATTTACCTACTACTATCTTCTAATGTCAAACATTGTTACCTTTGCTAATGATAATTTGCATGTCTCTCCCCTTCTTACTTCTCTATATTTTTCTATCGGCGTAACCCTTGCACCCCCTCCGGTGCAAGTGCTAGTTTGTAATATATACAAATGATTGGAATACATATTTGGAGATTGAAAACTGAATGAAAGATTTGCAGCAATTTCAATTGTGATTTGTACTTCCTTTCCATGTTTAATATATATATTTTTCTATGTATATATATAGAAAAGATAAATCATGGGTTTGTTCCCCTTCAACCTGCTGCCTCTTCGTGCCTTGAGAAACAGTGGCTTTGTCTGATAATGTTGGTAATCAATTAGAGATGGGCATATTTTTCAATAATCTACTTTATTTCCATTAATGAACTTATATAAAAAAATAAATATAAGAGATCTCTTTCAAAACATTAATTACGTTTTATTTTTATTCCTTTAATAAAACATTTCTGAGAATTGTAGCAATTGCTTTATGTTCAATTTTGATGTGTTGTTTTATTACAAAGCCCTATACAAAAATTAAATTGTAGAACATGCGTCTTCCCCTGTTTTTTGCAGATTTGGGGCAGAAATGCCCTTGTAATTTTGGAAACACCCTTTAAGTGCTTTGTAAGTCTTTCCTTTTATCTTTCTTTTACTTGTAAATTTGTAAGAATTATATATAATAATTTAATAGTGATTCAATATTAATGTAATAAATGAATGGTAAGACCATTTACACTCAAGCTGACATGCAATGTAGAATTTGATTTTTTTAAAAGGGCATGTTGTTTCAGGTATCTTATTCTAAATTTCTAAGAATTCTATATATTAATTTTAAAGGTGATTTTGCAACAGTTTGCAAGTGTCTGGTAGAAACTCATTCAACCTATTGTTAGAACTAACTTCATGAAACTTTGAAAAAATTATCTAATATGACAGAACCATGACAGTTCCCAGAATTACTTAGCAGCCAAAATGTGGGAGAACAGGGAAGAGTAATCCTGAGTGAGATCTACCTGGTCCAACTTTTACAGCTTTATGGCAATAAGAATATATATAGTTTGAACGATGAATGTAAAATTTATTTTATTTATTATCACAAATACACAGCCAAGATGGATATTTGAAACACAAAATTTTCCAAAAAAAAACAAAGATTCAGGCATTTTCTTGCAAATTTGGAAGGGTTCTAAAAGATTATATAATCATGATTAACAGGTGTCAAACAAAACTGTAACCGAACAATTACCAAACCAAATTGTTGTAGATGGATTTTGGAATACCATCAAATAAGTTGTGGACTAAACAGTTTCCCATGGTAGAGCACCCCATAGGTGAAATAATAGGTAGATGAACGAAAAAATGCATTTCATTCCCAACCATCAACCATGATGAACAAACCATGAATAATTCAATACCATACTTATCAGGAGATGCGGATATCAATGTCCCCATCCATGTGCTTATATTTCCTAGTTACAATGGTTTATAAATTCAATCCAGGAGAAACTATGTAAAGATTTTTCTATTTCAATTCTCAAACTATAAGAAAACTAGACAACTATTTGCATTTTGATTTTGCAATTATGTGCAAGTGTCTTGTGTAAATTCAGGTTTGTTTCAAGTTGAAAATTTCTAGTTGGCCTTCCATATATTATTGAATAGCGCTTCTAGGAGGTCTTATTTGCAGTAGGCTTGTTGTTTGCCAATAGCAGAGGTCCAAAAATTGGAGTAAGCAATCAAAAATAGAAGACATACAAAGAAACAAATCAGTGTATTAACTGACAAATTCACAGTTCCTTGGCTCTGTCACCATTTTGGGGTTTTCCCCGGTAAGCCTTCAGAAGCCTGATTAGAAGCAATTTTTTGGATTCTAAGGGGATATAGTTTCAAATCAAAGTAGATATTGTGTAACCATAATCAAAGAACCAGACTAGTTCATAGTTTCTTATTATTGTCACCATTTTGGGGATTTCCCCGGTAAGCATTTAGAAGACTGATTAAAAGATTTCCCCTAAGGGGATATGGTGTAATTGTATGGAGAACACTTGTAAGGTCGAGAAAAAGAAAATGTGACTACCTGTTTCATTGAAACATGGGGTATATTAACTAAGTATAAAAAGTATTCTCAATGAAATCTTGCATTCCTAACAGAACAAACATATTATAATATCAGATCAACCAAACAAATATTAACAAAATGACTTCCGCTTTCTTTCTGAAAGCTTGTTTAGAATAGCTTATGAGTACAGCACAAGCCTCTTCTGGAGTCAAACCCAAAATTTCTCTCAGCCGTTTCAGTCTTAAAAACTCCATCTTATCCATCTTTGTCCTTACCTGCATTCCAAATTGCCTACCAACAGCCTCACTAGTAATGCAAGAAAGGAAGTAGGTCCGATATAGGTCAGTTCTTTCCCTGAGAGAAAGTTCATCCTTTAGAGTGATCTCACTTTGTGTTTGTTCCCTTGATTTCTCCTCTCTTACTTGGCGAGGCATTTTGAGCTTTTCCATAAATTTATCATCCTCTTCCTTTTTAGGCTCTTCCTTTGGTGATTCAGGAGATACAACAGGGGGTCCCCCTTTTATATCTGCAAGCAATTTTGTAACTACTCTATCATTGAAAAGGACCATCTTCTTCAGCTCCCATGCAAATTCAGTCTGAGATTCAACCGCCTTTGATCTCTTCACAAAATTTCTAAACATTGCCCATACCTACATAGACATGATTAATGTAAATAGAAACCCATTTAAAAATCTTGAATGTACACAACTATAAACACGTTATAACTAATTTAGAATGTATATTCTAGAAAAAATATATCAAACAAAGGATCTACCCATTGGTAAAGTCAAATTGATAATGTCTTTGCTAGAAAGATACAAAGCATCTTCAATACATAAGGTGGCTACAAATAAATCTTCTTATCTTGAAAACACAAGAATATCCTTCAATAAGACTTTGCAAATGAAGCTAAATAACCCTCAATGGAAATCAATATAGTTGGAACACTAACATGTACATAATAAATTACAAAAATGATGTAAACATGGTATGCACTACAGTAAGGTGGAAGTACAACAAAAGTAGGTGGTGGCTAAGAGATCCTGCAACTATGCTCTTGCCCTACATGTTTACTCGTCTTCTGATCGTGTGAGGGTAAGATATAGAACAAAATACTAAATTCAATAAAGTACTTGGTTGTTGCTATATCATGTATGATATTGCAAAATCTACTAAAACATCCGATCGAAGATCAAAGGTCATCCGCAACTGGTTTCCATATAACTGCTTCATTATTTCTTTGTTGATAAATTACACTTTATTTTCAAATCTTCAGCTACTTGCATTCATCTAGAAGTTTTCCATTTGTATAAGAACATGTTTCTAGTACATGCATTATTTTTTTTTTTTGAATTATAGACATGAGTATGTTGTAGCCATGTGAACTCATATTAATATCATAATAATGATTAAGGGCAACACATTATTGTTTGTAGATATGAACCAACATATTATCTCACACAGCTGTGACCCTTATCCTCGCCCAAATTGACCAAGAAAAATAAATCTTTGAAATATGGAAGTGCATAATAGATTTCAAAGTACAAAATCTGAGTTAGCAGATCCTCGGAATGGGTGTGAATGCCTTTTCTCTCTCTACACATAAAAATATCTTTTATAAACAATATGTATTGCAAAAGCTTATAATCTCTAGCTGCAAGATTGTGGACATACCACTACGAAACTTGGCGCATGTGATCAGCATCAAGTATCCACAATTCCAGTGGCCCTGCCAGTTGAAAGGGATAAAACTGGCACAAAAATCTCTATTGCTTTCATCAGCCCATTATCAGGCTCTCCTCCTATTTCTTGCGTAAAGTCTTCCATAAACTTCCATGATTTTACTTCTTCAGATAGTCTCAGAGGAATTATAGCCTTCCCCATCTAAACATCGAACTCGTACAGCGTTGCATGGCCAAACATCGGCTCAAGCTTATCTGCATCCACGATCTTCACTTCCTTGGCGTTCCATCCCATAATTGTATGATTAAATCCGTCAATTCCTACAGAAGCTTACAAACAATCAAATTGATTAAAACCCTAACTTCATCAATTAAATTGATTAAAACCCTATCTATAGCAAAGCCAAAAAATAAAATAAATTGATATAACAGTTGCGCACAAAGATTTATAAGCATTTGATTTTAACAGGACCCTTAACTAAACATTTTCATTTTAAGCAAAATTTTGAATTATAAAAAAGTAAAAGATGAAACAGACAGAGATGGCCTTGGCAGTGTCGGAAGGACTTATTGAAAATTGTCAAATTGAAAATTGTTTCGATCGACTGAGAGAAAAATTAAGAGTATAATTCCAAGCACTTGTTGCCTCCATGGACATCCAAATGCCAACGTGCCTATCACCAGGATATTCTTCAAGAGAAAAAAATTAGAAGGAAACAGTCTGCGAATTGAACCTGCAGTTTTAGGGCCAGACAATACAACAAGGATTGAGTTGATCGGTTACATGGGAGAGAAAATAAAGCGGTGGAGATCAGACCAACTAAAATTTGTTTTCATGCGTGCGCGAGGACATCAAATATGATTCTATTTTTCGGAGATTTGATTCTGTTTGAGGACAATTGAAATTGATTTTTTACGAGAGTAAATCGACGTGACTATCTGTGTCCACCGAATCCCATGTAATTTAATGCATTTATAAGATGTCAGATGTTTGGCATTTAGATTTTTATTTGCCTGAAACCATAAGTTGTTTTACCGAAAGTTTTAGCAGTATGAACGCGTGAGACAGGTTTCAGCCGAAACCTCACACCATATATAGCCTATCGGCTAATTATGAAATTTGTATTTTATGTACAGGTTAGGTCGTCACAAAAAACATCAAAACTCTCAATAGTAATAAGATCCACATGCATTCATTAAACCCTCATTCTTTTAAGGTGATTAATCATTAAATGTAGATAACAAAAACTAAAATAACAACACCATACACAAGAGAATGCCATGTGGAAAACACAGTGAGGGAAAAACCATGGTGAGGATTAGCTCACAATATAAGTAATTGCAAAACCAGTACAAGGGCTCATTGCCAGAATATGACACATTATCCAAAAAGGCTCACAATCAAGGTTCACTGCCATAGAAAGAAACAAAGAAGATAGAAGAGAAATATTACACACAGAGAAACTTCCCAATGCAATAGGGATTCCACCACAAATGCTCTCACACTTTAGCAATCTTGCATGAAAGATTTTGGACACATTCACCTCACTAGCTTCAGGAATCCAACACTTTGAAATTCACACTACTCTACTCAAATTCGCATCTATACTTCTGTAATTCGCATCACACTCATCACTCACATCGATCTCGCATCTATCTCACCTCTTTCTTGCATCTTACAACAACACCACACTTATTTATATCAATCTGAACCTTGGAAACCTCCTCCAAGGTTGGCAACTAACCGTTACATTTGAAATTTCAAACTAGGTTGATACCTAAACATTCCCATAGTGGATAGTAATGAAGGCGATCCATATAAATCCTTAATAAGGACCCAAATACATCCTAACACACCTCAACACACTTTCATAAACTTTGCATGTAGTGTTAACACCAAGTCAGCCAATACCCATGCTAACACCATAAAACATCAAGTACATGCTTCCTTAAATCAATTTGAAACTTTCAGACAACAAAATTCACTTGAACACTATCTAGAATAATCCACGAACCACCTGAGATCCAACAAAACATCATCCAAACTCGCATCATAGAAATACTTCAACCCAAAACATTTGGTTAACCTGATTCGCACAATGATGCATGAAACACACATTGTACTGCACTAAATGAATTGAAACCTTGAATTATGAAAGATACAAACATTATAAGAAACTTCCCAGACCCGCACAACTTGAAGCCAAACTGCAGAGAAATGCAGAGCAAAAACATTTCTCTCAAACTACAAAAAATAACACTAAAAATCCGATTCACACACTGGTGAAAATATCTCAATTTGCAACGATCCAAAAATCCATATTTTGGACATAGCAACTATTAACAATCTTGAATGTTCAACATATCATATCTGCATAGGCATAGTATCAACATAGAAGAAACACGGAGCACATCCCGAAGCACATTTTGAACACTTGCACAACACTATTTTCTCTGTTTATCAAATTTTCTCAAAAGCACTTGGAAACCAAGTACCAAAGACCATCTCAGCACATTAATTCATTCCAAAACATATCCAAACACTGCAACATAAAGATAGTTCCAAGTACTCACAACACTTCCTCAACATCTCAACTACACATGCACACAACCTGCAACAAACTATTTTCCTCTTTTTCACAATTTTCTCAATATCCTCGAGACATCTTCATCATGCAACAACCTTCCTTAGCACATAGTTGACATCATTGACAACACTAGCCTGTAGACATGTCTGCTAACATCAATGACAACACCTTCATACTTGCAACAATCTCTCGCTTTGTCATTGATGGAAACACATGATGTGAAAAACCATCAAAGACAACACAACAGCTCTGAATATACTTTCTCATGATTTGCTTTATTTTCTCCCCTTGAGTAGATAAACTTTTTCACATGATTATTTCCTCCCCTTTGACATCAATGGCAAAGGATAAAGTATTTTGCATTGTTCTCGCCCTTTGACACAGAACCAATATACTTGCTCTGAGTACTCCTTAGGAGTACATCCATCCTAATCAACAACTCTACACAATGACAACATTCCTTACTGCAATAATGACACTACATGACACTACCTACTCCCCTTGAGTGGTAGCCACCAACATTAGTCTAAAGAAGGGATGAATCCATTGATCCATTGGACTAATGCATCTCCATATGCATCTAGTTCAAAGGAGGGGAAATAACCCCCAACTTCTCTCGAAGATACTCAAAAGAATCCTTAGGAAGAGCCTTGGTGAATATGTCAACAATATCATCCTTTATAGGTACATATTCAAGCTTCACCTCATTCTCCATAAACTTCTCTCAGAAAGTGATAACTGATTGATATATGCTTTGTCCTTGAATGCATCACTAGATTTTTTGAAATGTTAATTGCACTTGTATTATCATAGAAGACAGGTATAGGCTCATCATACACTACTCTGATATCCTTCAATGTTTGTCTCATCCATAATACTTGTGTACATCAAAATGTTGTTGTGATATACTCAACCTCTGTAGTGGATAAAGAAATTGAATCTTGCTTCTTACTTAACCATGATACCAATCTACATCTAAGAAAAAATGTTCCACCACAAGTACTTTTCTTGTCATCAACACAGCCAACCCAATCTACATCTGTGTGAGCACTTAATGTGAAATCAATATCCTTAGGATACCATAAACCATAATCTGGAGTGCCTCTTAAATATTTGAATATGCTCTTCACAGTTGCCACATGTGTTTCTTTAGGATCTTCTTGAAATCTAGCCACAAAACAAATTGCATGCATGATATTCAGTCTAATAGTAGTTAGATATAACAATCCTCCAATCATAGATCTCTACTTGCTCTGATCAACCTTAGGTGAATCGTCATCTTTTCTCAATTTGCAACTAGTCACCATAGGAGTGCATACCAGTTTAGAGTGTTTTATTCCAAACTTCTTCAACATTTCTGACATATTTTGACTGTGAAATGAAAACACCTTTATCTATTTGATTGATTTGTAACCCAAGGAAGAAATTCATCTCCCTAAACATTGACATCTCAAACTCTTTCTACTTCTCTTCTACAAAATTTTTACACATAACTTCATTGCCTCCAAAGATAATGTCATCCACATACACAACCACTATCAAGATTTTGTCTCCCTCAATTTTGAAGTAAAGATTGCTATCTACGACACCTTTACTGAATCCTTGTATCAAATATTTGTCCAATCTTGCATACCAAGCTTTGGGAGCTTGTTTCAATCTATATAATGTTTTATTCAATTTAAAAACCATATCCTGTTGATGTAACAACTAAAATCCTTTCGGTTGTTCCATGTAAACCTCTTCTTCCAATTCACCATTCAGAAAAGTAGACTTTACATCCATCTGATAAACTTTAAAGTCCTTGTATGTTGCAAATGCCAAAAACATTTTGATAGCTTCCATCCTAGCCACCGAAGCAAATGTTTCCTCAAAGTCTATTCCTTCTACTTGTGAGTAACCCTTACATACAAGTCTTGCCTTGTTTCTTACAACTTCTCCATTCTCATTCAGTTTATTTCTAAATACACACTTAGTTCCAATTATGTTTTTGTTTACCAGTCTAAGAACCAATTCCCAAGTTTGATTTTTCTCAATTTGCTTAAGTTCTTCTTCCATTGCCTTCATCCAATGTTCATCTTTGCATGCCTCATTCACTGTTTTAGGTTCAACTTTAGAAAGTAAACACAATTTTACCTCAACTTCAGCAACTTTGCTTCTTGTCTATACTCCTTTCCTCTTGTCTCTAATGACATGTTCTTCAGAACGATTCTTTTGCACATACTTAGGGGTCTTTTTTGGAGCCTCTTCCTCTTCATTTTGTACTTCTTTTTCTTTAGCTCTTTCTTATTCTTCTTCTCTATAGTCAGGTTCATCTGACACATATCCATCTACAACAATTGAATTTTGCAAATTTTCATCAACCTTAACATTTGCAATTTCAACAATCTTTCTTAGCCTTTTGTTGTAACATCTATAAGCTTTGCTTTTAATAGAATATCCAAGGAAGATACCTTCATTGGACCTTGCATCAAACTTTCCTAAGTTTTTCTCATCTCTTTTGATATAGCATTTTCTTTCAAATACTCTAAAGTACTTGACAGTAGGAATCCTTCCATACCATAACTCATAGGGAGTCTTTGTACTATTAGCTTTAACTTGAACTTTGTTAAGTATGTAATCAGCAGTATGAATTTCTTCTTTCCAATAGACTTCCAGTAGGTTAGCTTCTTTCATTAGAATCCTAGCGGCTTCTTGAACAGACCGATTTTTTCTTTCAACCACTCCATTTTGTTGAAGAGTTCTAGGGGCAGACAAGTGCCGATTTATTCCATGAACTTCACAAAACATGTTAAACTCATTGGAGGCGAATTCTCCACCTCTGTCAGACCTCAAACATTTGATTTTCAAATCCATTCCATTCTCAACCATAGCTTTAAATGCTTTGAATCTATCTAGTGCATCAAATTTCTTTCTAAGAAAAGTAACCCATGTCATTCTAGAATAATCGACCAATAGCATGAAATACTTGTCACCTTGAAGACTTCTCACCCTTGTAGGACCACAAAGATTTGTATGTATTAATTCTAGTAGTCTAGTAGCAAATTGTTCCTTTCCCTTGAAACTATTCCTTATTTGCTTTCCAAACTAACAATCCTTGCAAACAACATTGATAGGCTTTTGTGACTCTTGGTATGTCTCTAATTGCATTGATAGGCTTTTGTGATCCTTGCAAACCTCCTCTATTGTTCTTATTGTTAGAGCCCTTCTTGTCTCCTCCAACCCCCACTTAAAAAACATAAAAATTCTAGGTTTTAGGAAACCCCTATTTCCTTAAAAGACTATGAATGTGACCTTGACTTGGCTAAGTCTTCCCTACCAATTGTTAGCCTCATTGATTATTATGAAGGAAGTTTGGTTTGGGGCGAGAGATCCCAAAGTAACAAACCCAAATACAAGACGAAATACTTAAGGTGTTCACCCTAACCACAAGCTTAAGAGGAATGACAAATCAATGTTGTTGGAAGGTAACATTGAGGAGCCTAATTCTTTGGGGAGTCTTTGGGGAGCAATGGAATTGGCCCAAACCCCAACTAAAGATCTCATGATACGGTTTAATTGTCTTCCTCAATTGAAACTATGGCATCGGTTGTTACTATGCTCACAAAGAGGTGTGTAGCGAGGTATAAGTAGGTTGCAACATAAAGTAAAATGCTCAAATGGCTCCATTCGAAATTCAACAAAGTGAGTCTAAAGACCTATCTTTTGGCCAAGAAAATGGATGGGAAGGAGCTCATCCTAGCTAAATTTGAGAAGCTTGTGTCTAATCAATGGAATATCATTGAGGAAGACAACTTCTTAAGGCTAACATTGCCATGTAGGACAAGAAGATTGTCATTCTAGAGAAGGATATTATAGAGATATAAACAATCTTAATAGGTTGATTAAGTTGAGTAGCACCACAATTCAAAACTCTATCAAGAGCATCAAATTACTACAAAAGAAGATTAGACAATGCTTATCTTAAGGGAGTGTTGGTCCCAATTCTAGAACTACAAGCTAAAGGTCTTGGGTGAATGATAATAAAAAAGCAAGAGGATGTTGATTGTGTGAAGAAACATCTTGAGTTCCTCAAGGAGTGGGAAGCAATTGTGACTCATAATCAACTTTAACCTTTTTCTACTGGTGGTGGTTGGTGGGTTGTTTGTTGTTGTTTTTGTTTGCCTCTTGATTGCTGGTAATGCACTTTTTCTCTATCTTTTGTTGTTGCTAGTTTGTTGTCTAGCTATTTCTTCATTATTTTTATTATTCTAGCTTGCTAAAGGGTGAGGGCTCTTTCAAAACTTTCATTTTTACCCTTAACAAAAAAAATAGAATTTGACACTGAAAACTCGCATTGATAAAATTCACTATTACTACCTCTTACGAAGAAAATTTCCACTCTTGCCCTTTCTGCCACCATTTTCCATTATTGGCTACATTCTTTACAATACATATAACACTCATTAATTTGATTTGCAAGTACTAATTTTTTGACTTTGCAAAACAATCCTAAGATAAAAAATGACTTTACTTTCATATTTTTAACCTAATTACTCACTTTTGTTTTTCTTATTGTGGTGGAGAATATGACATAATTTGTTCCACCTTTTCCCAGTTATAAATTTTTGCATGTGAGTAGTCCATAAATAAAAAGAATTTCCATACTTTTATAATCTATTAATTCTAATAACAATTAAATAATTTAATTGTGTGCAGAAACAAAAATAACTTAAGTGAACCTTTTTCATGTCATCAAGTACATGATAAGACTTTACTACACAAACTCGACCATGCGAGTAAAACCTAATGACAAAATAAAATTCTAATCTAGTACTTTATCCATTGGTTTCCATGACCCATATGAACTACAATTGATGTTATGTGCTCCTTTCTTGAATGTCACTGTCTTAAAAATGAAAACCCTAAACTTATAAATAATCTCTGATTGTTTTGAAATAAGATGATTGCAGGTGTTAACCCTAGCACAAATCGAGGACAATACCACAAAGAGTCAGGTGCAAGTCCCAGGGAACTGGGAAAAAAAACAAAATTTTGCTGATATCCAGTGTCATATTGAAACACAAGGAGATCTTCCTTCTAAAACGTGTACGAACACAATCCAGTGCACTTTCCAAACACGGGCATCTTTATTTCCAAACAAGTTTTAGGTGTTAAATCAAATAAATAGCTTACAACCTATCTACAAACTAGAGATTCCACTCAATTCTTCACTTAAGGATCCACATGCTATATTTAACAAGTCTTATGATGTATTACCCTTTGACATGTTGGGACATCCAAAAATGAAACATTTCAAACCTCTTCATAAACTCAATGCATAGAATAAGTTTGGCATTGTATGCATTTTTTTGAAACCTCCGCTCCTTTGCTGGCGTTAAACAGTCTTGCAAAAATTTAAGCATTTGTACAAAGCTCTAAATACTAAGAACAAGTTCAATATTATATGCAATGCGTTTAACAAACCTGGTTACTTCATTGTTGAAAGTTAAAACTCTCTCATGGCTTCCCAAACACATAACACAAAATAAAGAAAGTGTTACAAATGAACTTGAAAGCTACAAATATTCTGAAGACATTTTGTCTGGAATTCTGGCCGTTACAGGTTGTCATTTCAATACTTCGAATTATTTCAAAAGCTAGATGTTTTTTTGTGGTTTCTATGCTCATTTTCACTGTTCTCTTTATCTAGTTCTGTTAATTTGGATGTTTCCTTATGATATCTGATGTATAATCCATCAATCTTTACCCACTTTTTTTTTTTGCAAAAAGCTGCCAAAGCAACTCAGTTTGGACCTTAGCACGTGTAGAATAATGTATACCCTAAACAAAAGGAGCTTAGCACAAATTTCAGTTGCTAAGTCATCCGAGAGTTCTGAAAACCAATTCCAATATTCTTATACAACACCTTTTTAACTTAAGTAATGGAAATCTCAAGACTCTTAAGTACAAACAGAAAGGTCTTATACTTCTCTTATGTAAAATCAAGGGCCCAAAAAAGAAATTAATAAATATTTTACTTAAGTTGAGGACTGTAAAGAGGCAACAGTGCCCCCTCAGTTCGCCAGTCTCCATCAGCTGTTCTTTCTGCTTGCCATCCACTCAATAGTTTAGCTTGCAAACCACCTCATGTCCTTGAAGCACTAATGCTGCCATAGTTGGCAGCATAACATATAAGCAGCCAAAATCCAAACGGTAGTCCATTAAAATGGTCCACATGATTAAGATAGAAGTAGTCATTGAAACTTCTGTTTGATCTGCTTTCTCTAGCTTCCATCCAAAAACATTACCAACTGGGATAAACTTTCCACTAAGAACTCATAAATTTTGTTGTTTATCCCTTAGAATCAATAAGAACACTCCTCATCCTAGCTAAATTGATAATGACATCCTGGAATGCCAGGTAGAATTGTTTAGTTGCTTGCCACCCTTGCTTGATCACTGCTGTTGGATTTGTGAAGACCATATCATTTCTATCATGTACTTACTACTTAAAGTGCTTTCGTTTGTATCTATCTTGTAACGAATGTACTTAAGGCCTGTTCTCTCTGCAGGGTTTCCATAATAAGTATGAGCAGCCCAATCAGTACCAAGAGGAATGACCTGAATGAAGACAGATACAGGGCGAACAAGCAGAAAAAGAGTCAATGATGCACCATGAACACCTAGCAATACATGGCTAGAATTGAGAATCCTTTATGTTTTCTTCATTTTCAGTGTGGTTCGAAATGGCTTCCATAACATGATATTAAACCCCATTTGGTCAGTCAATTAGCAATTTCTTGCAGATTCAAGATCAGTCTGCTACTTTCACAAACAAGTATCACAAGACAGGGCTTATTGTCTGCCTCTTCACTTTTGTCAGGGACAAGCCAGCGAGGGGTATAAGCATGATTTTTAAATCTCTCAAGTCAAGTATGCTTTTGTTGTGCAATTTAGTTAAATCAACTTGTAGTTCACCATGGATGAACAAGCCAGCAGTACTTCTGGGAAACAGTAAGCCATCGTCTCATTTTCAAAGTTGACGACCCCATTCTAAGAGAGTTGCTTTAGAACTTCATCATACTTGGTCTACCATCAGTTATGACAGTTAACAATAACAAACACAACCTCCTTTTGTAAATGTTGAGATGTTATGTACAGAGGTATAATCCCATCATTGAATTCATGATACCAATTCCCTGTGTATCCTCCAGTACTAAAAACAATGGCAGGCAGATTGTGAAAAACATCCCTTCAGATTGGAAATACTTGGGAACATTACACTCTTCGGAGTCACCTCATGAATATTGTCCATAACATTCTTTTTCCATTTCCATATATAAGGCCTGACATTCTCCTCTATACCAGAGTTATTTTCATCACGAGCATTCAGTTGGAACAGACTCGAATTTGCATGCATTTGGACATACCCAAAAGCAGTGCACAAATGTGTATGACCATTTGATCAGTCACAAATTATTCCTTCACCAACCATGTAAGAGCCCGGAATCTTAGGCTTTACATTTTGTGCCGACCCTTTGTTCCCTGCATTAAAAGGTTAAACGGGGATTGGAACATAATTTATCCACTCCTGTCACAAGGGAAAAATGTTCGAAACTCCTTTCAAATGTAAACAAGAAACTCTCACATGGGAATGATTTTTCTTGGGGATCCTAGAAAAATACAGATTTTCCCAGCGAAAAAAATATGATGACTTGTGTTCTCCAAAATTCTAAATGTGTCTGTAACAACAAGATGTGGCCTCATCCAGACTTTGACCTCTTAATGTGTTATGCTAAAATCTGAAACCTAGCAAGATGTCCACTGCTATATACAAATTACCACTCAATTTTGCACAAATCTTTAATTTAGAAACCGTGCTGTGTTGTTTACAGTTATGTCTCTGCTTTAAAATTATTGTTGTTATCACAATCTCAGAACTGCTGTTTGGAGCAAAGGCCAATAGAAAGTTTGGAATCCGATTTTTCAATTGAAATAATCGACAGCAAATACAATGTCATATAAAGATTACTGCAAAAACTTAAATGCTAAAATTAGACTTATTATCATCAAAATATCATCTCCAAGGCAAAAATAAGATTAATCTTATTATCATAAAAATAGTATCTCCAATCAATCACTTTCCTGAGAAGATCTTGATGACATCTCAGGCCAACTGACGGGCAGTGCACTTGGCCAACAACTAGTCTATGCCCAGCTGTCCACATTCACCCGTTCCTCTTACTCTTAAAAGCTTGGCGCTTTATATTTAATATTTATACTTCCTTAGTGTCTCATATCTTCTTTTCCATGTGGGACAATCTTGACTTTTTTTTATGAACAAATAAGAATGTACAGCTTATTTTACTGCTTATCAACAAATAAGAATATTACAGCTTATTTTACTGCTCTCCAACAAAAAAATACAGAAGACTGCCAAAAATCTTGTTTTGAAGGGATTTCTTCAGTGTTATGCAAGGGATAGGTCCATGAGGTCCAGGATGAATCATAGCTTTCTTGTCTCTTGGGGACAAAGGGATGCATCCCAAATATTCCCAAAATACAGGGGACATGCCTTGGACATTCCCAGGATGCCAACACCCAAATACAAGAGATCACATATCCCCCATTAAAGGAAGAAAATACCCAAAAAAATGGTTTCTGTTTTATTTGTTTATTATTTTGTCATATAGCCTGCTAAAATTTAGGCTATATTTTCTTGGTTATGTTGTACAAACCAGAATTTTATTCTTCTAGTTATTTACTGCTTTATTAGAGCCGATCATTTATCTCATTTTATGCTGTAATAGTTCCAAATTCAAAATTATGAATTTGATGCTTTAAAGTTGAAACTCTATGTCATGTAGTTTGGGTTGCTCTTAAAATTTTGGTTTCATGGTTTGACCCTCGAAATTTTGGTTATAACTTACCTTGTAGTTTTCCTGTTTAGTTGAGTTGTCTCAGGCTTAACCTGGTTTAATTTTATTGCAACAACAATCAGAAGAGGTAGGTTGAATTCTTTTATTTTGTATTTTCTTAGTAATTTTCTGCGGATCCAATCTCCTAAATAGCCAAATTTTATAAAGATATCCTCTAATTTACAACTATTTGAGAGCATAATTCTCTAATTTAAGGATCTTAATAACTTCTGAGATATGGTATGTGAGCAATGAAGACTCTGAATTGGTATGACCCATAGTTGCCAGGAGACTGGTACTGGTACTGGTACGTCTATTTTTGAAAAAAAGGAGACAGGGATACTTGGAGACGCCATTTTTTTAATATAATTTAATAATTTATAAATTTGTTACATTAAAATTGAAAATATCATGGCATTGAACTTTCAAAACAAGAACATTGGCAAAGTTCAACATTAAATTTAAAGTTTAAACACACAAAAGTCAGAGAGTCAAAGAATTCATACTACATATTTGATATTACACATTGAAACTTAGAAATGTCGATTCGTTTTTTTTCATTTCATATGGAAACTTGCCAAAATATAGGGTTTTTTTGTTTTTTTTTAATGAAAATTTGAGGAGACATCTCCGATGAGTTTCCGGTACAGGGAAATGCGTCGCAGTATCCGAGACATGTCCCAGAGGTCGGATATGCGTCTCCATGCAACTATGGTATGACCTCTTATTTGCTCTAGATAGAATTTAAATTTATAAATGATTTTTTTTTTTATAAATGACGAGCCTGATTCTGTACTGTGATTACTTGAATTATCTAGACATAATGAATTATTTTATTTTAAATCCATGATGTATTGTAAATGTAAAAGAAAACATCTTTTTTCTGTACAAGTTTATATACTGTTGGGCCAGCATCACCTGTATCACCTCCTCATGTTTGGGGGCTCTCTCTAGACAAACATGAAAAGTCTGTCACTATTTTTTCCTACAGAAAACTATCTGAAAGATTAGTTTTTCTTAAAACATTGAAACATTGCCCTTTCTTAAATTGGCTTTCCTCCAAATCAGTTGTATGGCCCAGTATTGAAGTACCTCAGGCCCTTCTCAAGTGGCTTCCTCTGGAGGAAAATATTTCCACTGTATTAGGTATTCAATTAGAACCAAACTCCTTAATTCTCCTTTGGGATTGCCAAAATGGCAAAATGTTGTCAGTAATAAGGAAGGCATGCCCTTCATCAACCACAACTGACAATGTTTTAAAGTTATTACATTTTGTTCCACACTCGGGCCCCTATAAACATTAACCTACTCATCCTGATACCTTGTCAGGTCTATAATATATAAGATTAAGCTTCCCATTTCATTTCCTTTGAGGATTTTTTGCTGATAAGCTTGCAATTTTAAGAAGAAAGAATAACCTAGTTTGAATTCTGATTCACTTTGATGCTCATCTTGATAAATTATTATCTTGTCTCGAGCCAATTTGATGTGTTCCTTTGACTGCTTCAATATTTGTTCTCTCTCCAACATAAAATCACTGCTAATAGTTGGGTGTCTACTATCTTCAGGGCCCCAAATAATCAAGAAGGTCCATACCTATAAAGGGAATTGCATGGTGAGTAGAAGCAAAAGTTATAGGCTGTGAATTTCCATTTTGATTGCCATGTAACAATCTTTGGTTTAGGATCCTTTATTTCTGATGTAATGTCTTCAATTAGAATTTTTTTTTTATTTTGCACTTTCACAATGAACAAAAATGAAATCTGAACACCTTTTTATCAAGAAAGAACCATAAGAAGAGGTTCTAGGAAGCACCCTTGCCTCACTTTCTGGTGCTTCTCAGTATCACCCTTTCAAATTTTGTGGAGTTTTACATCAAAAGACAATTATAGTATTGATTGATAGTGAAGCCACAAACAACTTTATAGATGAAGATTTGGTATCTAGAAGAGGATTGTGAGCAAAGGATTTTGAAGGACTCAATGCCATAGTAGCAGATGGCTTCACCATTCTTTACACCAAGAGGGTACAGCAGCTTGATATCACATTGGTAGATACAAGATATGTGATGAATTTTTGTGTTGTAGGTTTAGGAAACACTGACATGGTGTTAGGTGTGTAGTGGTTACACTCTATTGGGGAAGTTACTCAAAAATACCAAACAATGGAGTTGAAATTTAAATTAGAGGGAAAGGAAGTGTGCTTTGAGGCATCGCAAATGGAGCCTTGAGTATTGTCTAAGCAAAGAAGATGTAACACATAGCTTGGGCAATGGATCACTTGATGACAACCACAACTTTATCCGTAAGTGAGATATCTTATCATGTTGATATTTAGACTATTTTGGATAAGCATAGTATAGTGATGGATGATATACCTCGTAGATCGCCATCAAATAAAGGAGTTTAGCAAGAGATAGATAAATAAGATGTTGTGGAGCAAAAATTGGCACAAATATAATCTATGATGCTCAGTAAGGAGCACAATGAAGGTGTGTAATAAAAAAGAAAAAGCAAGTGAATGAGGAGAAAACAACCTACACAAAAAATTCAAGACTTGAAGGAATAGAGCTCCAACCTACCTAAGACAAATTTTAGCGGCAAGAAGTTTGCAACAAAATACAAGTGAAGAGGACTCAAGAAGATTATGATGCACATTCGGAGGCTTTGGATTCTTCATTTCATAGTGACATTAGATTGGTATAGTAATGATCTAGGCATGGTTTAAATAATTAAAATCTAGCACCAATCTGAACTTTTGAACTTAAACAATTTATTACTTTGCACAGCCAAATAATCAATACTCCAAAAAACAAGGATTAAGCCACAATCGATCAACCCAGATAATGGACGGGAATAATACTATCAAAGTTTACAATTGCAAATCATACACAAAGGGAGTTCATGAAATTATCGCAAACAACTATAGGCCTAATCACAAAATGAGGTGTTGGCATATTACATTTTGATAGCCTAGTAGAGGGAATCCCGTTACTGATTGAGTGTGATAGCCTTAACACTTGTGTTGACTACCGCCAATGTGATCAGCTTGTAATTGATGAGTCCCACTGATCCTTCACTTCTTGAAAGCGATGCGCACCCAGATGTGATACTCCCATTCTGATGATGAGGCTTCAGTCGCTGGAAAGAGCCAGAGGAGTCGTCGCTATCCTTCACACTGATCCCGAGTGTCACCGTCGATGCTTTCTATGATGGTGTTTGCACCCTTAGCCACCCTAAGAGATGAACTCTCGATATCACACTAATCACGGTTTGATGCTGCCAACGCGGATGGCGAGAGTCAATCGGCTACGCAGCCATCAGCGGAGGGAACATGGCACGTAAGTCTGAGTATCGCCCTTTCAAGCACAAAGACGTCTCTTATTTAAAGGAACTCCAATCGCCTCTGCCAATGTCAAATTCACCTGCAAGAGAATATCTGAGATCAATTGAACTGACAGAAATGTGAATGGAGACAATAAGCCACAGGCAGAGACTACATCCCACCTGTAGGAGCTCGCTATAGGGCCAATCTTCTTATCCCAATTCGATGCCTTCAGGAGAAGCACATCAACACTATAAATACTTACTCAAATGCCAAACCTGAAAAGGTCAGCCAAATAGAAAAGATTCAAATAATTATTTTGGCGCCAACTAAAAGAAGTCGACCACAAAGCAAGAGAAAGAATTAATTTATTATTATTTAATTAAATTTCAAATAGTGTTGAAACACACTATTTTCCTCTAGATATCAGCCCATCACGTAGAAGGTTTCGAGACATCATAGTCGCCTCCCCCAGAGTGTTGCTTGTCCTCAAGCAACCGCAGATTAGGATGCTCGAAAATCTCCACGCCCTCCCACATTGCATCCTCATTGGGTAGATTCTTCCATTTCACCAAGTACTCTGGGATGATCTTGTTCCTCAACATCTTCTCCCTAACATCTAGCACTATTTCAGGTTCAAGTATGAGTTTGCCTTCGTCATCAAGCGGTGGTAACTCCATTGAGGGTGTTATTTGCTGTCCCAAGGCCTTTTCCAAGCACAATACATGAAATATGTTATGAATTCTGCTCCTTGGAGGCAATTCGAGCTCATATGCGACCTCCCCAATTCTCCATGTGATCTTAAATGGGCCATAAAATCTGGTTTTAACTTTTCCGATCCATTTCCTTTGAGTGATGACTGGTGGTAGGGTTGTAATCTCAAATACACCATGTCATTAACCTCAAAAACCCTCTCAGTCCTTCACATCTGCATATAGCTTTTGCTGGTTTTGGGCACGTTGTAGGTTTCCTTTCAAGGAGTTCATGATGTCTACATTTTGTTGTACCATGTCCCTAGTACTCAGAACTCTACTGTCCGCAAGAATTAGTTTCATGAAGGAGGTGGCCTCATAACCATAGAGTGCTTTGAAAGGAGACATACCAATGGAAATGTGATGTGTGGTATTGTAGCAAAACTCTCCAAGATGTAGCCATTTTACCCAAGTTGATTGTTGCCTCGTCACATAGTTTCTCAAATACCCTTCAATCCATTTATTCATGATCTCCGTTTGTCCATCCGTTTGTGGGTGATAGCTAGTGTTGGGGGTTAACTCTATGTGAGCCAAACATAAGAGCTCTTGCAAAAACAAGCTAATAAACCTGATATCCCTGTCACTCACAATGTTTCTTGGCAACCCATGGAGTCTAAAAACTTCTCTAAAAAACAGATTTGCAAGTTAAGGGGCCTTAAATTTTTAAATAGTGGCATAGAAATGAGCATATTTAGTGAGTCAATCTACCACAACATAAATACAATCTTTACCTTGCACCCTCAGAAGTCCCGTGATGAAATCCATTGATATGCTTTCCCATTTTTGATCTGGGATAGGTAAGGGTTGCAACAAACCAGCTGGTAACACATTTTCTGTTTTATTTTGTTGGCACACTAAACATTCTCTCACATGCTGCAAAATATCATTTTTCAGCCCCTTCCATGAGAAATGTTCCCTTGCTTGTATGTCTTGCAGAATCCAGAATGACCGGCAAGAGGAGCATTATGGCAAGCTTTAGCAATCCTATTCTTGATCTTGGAGTAGGGCACAAGATAGACCCAGCCTTTGTAAAGGATGAGATCTTCAACCACCTTATACCTTTCATCAATTACTTTCCCTTCCAAAATGTCATTAGCAAATGAATCTTTAGCATACTCAACTATAATGCCCACCCTTCAATCAGCAGATATATCAGTCATGGCACAAAGATAAGGCTTCCTAGAAAATGCATCTGCTACCACATTGTTCTTTCCCTTCACATATTCAATATCAAAATCATAGGCTTAAAGTTTGCTTACCCATTTATATGTCTATCATTCAAATCACACTAATTGAGGAAGTACCTCAAGCTGTTATGGTCCGTCTTCACCACAAATTTCCCACAAACCAAGTACCGTCTAAACTTTGCAAGGGCATGCATGATAGCCAACATCTCCTTATCATAAATGGAGAAAGCCTTCTCTAAATTTATGAGTTTCTTTCTCTCATATGCTATAGGATGCTTATTTGGCATTAATACCGCTCCAATACCTTCTCTTGAAGCGTCACACTCAAGTACAAAAGGAGATGAGAAATTTGGAATAGCCAAAACAAGACACGAGCTCATTACCTCCTTGAGTTTTTCAAATGCCTGTTGTGCTGTGGGACTCCATGTAGTACCCCTCCGATTTGCTTATGCTTTCAAACAGTACTTTTACTTTGATAGACTATGATACTATGTTGTTGTTATTTGGCCACTAACATTGAAGCGATAATGGTTTTTATATTGTGATGTGATAGTACACTATATGGATGATTATTGTTTATGACTTGCTTTCTGGTTAGCATAGTTGATTATTTGAGTTGATATTGATATATGTTTATCTGTAGTTAATTGATGTTTTAGTTTCATCAGTTTTGATGTGACCGTGTATTGGTGAAGGGAACGAAATTGCATCAGTCGCTTGCAAGCACCCTGCCATTCCACGATTTTCTTTTCATGGTGTGATTGTTTATGATTTATATATACATGTACGACATATGTTTTGATTGTAAGATTGCAGGTACAGGACATCAGCTCCACCTGGATTCACAGGTTTGAGCGTGTCCATTGCCCAACAGTTTAGTTGATTGGGAGATAGTAACAGGTTTTCCTTGTCAAGCCACAAACCTAGTCACAGTGTGTCATCAGTCCTTGTTTCAGTATGCTTTGTTGCTATGTTGTCCACATTTTCCTTGTCATTTATTTATTTTGCAAGGTATGTTCTATGGGAAATTAATGTTAATTAATGTTTTTAATGATTTTTAGTGATAATTTAATTAATTTGATTAATGTTGTTAGAAGCTTTATATTTGATTTAATTAATTAAATTTATTTTATTTTGTAAAATAATTTAATCCTTGTGATTAAATTTATTTTATAAAGTAATTAAATTAATTAGATTAAATTTATTTAGTAATTAATTTGTGAAGTTTGAATTATTAAAATGCATAAATTTCTTGTAATTATCAAACAAGGAAATATCTGTGAATTGATTAAAAGATATTTTAAGTGTGACATGTGTGTTAGAAAATTAATTAAGAAAATTAATTAAACACAGTAGTTGGAAATTTATTCTCGGAGAGATTAATGGGAATAATTGAAAGAGGAAAAAGGTTACTTCACGAGAATGGAAAGAGATATTTTAGAGGAAGTTGTTGAAAATTAAAAAGAGGTTCTCAAGAAGTTTTTGGCTTTGGTTTTTGGTTTTCTTCTTTCTGGAAAGTAATATTTTGGAGGAAGCTTTGGCAATTTGGAATCTGGAAGAGAAGCTCTTCTTCAAACTTCATTTCCTCAAGCTTCTAGAAATAGCTTCTTTTAATTATTTTTATTGTTTTGCAAATAGAAAACCCATTGCCTATACAAAAGTATTTGTTATTTGTGTAGAAGATTTAATTTATTTTATAGATTTGAAAGATTGTTTGTTTTTGGAAAATTGTCATGAAAGTTTTAGTGCTTCTGTAGAAAATTGTTTTTGAACAATAGAAAGCCTAGAGGGAAAACAATAGAGAAATTTGGAAATCTTTGTACGAATGGATTTAAAATCTTCCTGTTTAAATTTGAAGAAAACCTCTGAATATATTGGAAAAGATCTTTCTATAAGGTTTATTGTTTTCCCCAATTAGTTTTTATTTAGCTGAGAAAACTGAAACCTCTGTGAAATTTTAGTAAATACTTCCTGTAGAAAGCTTTTGTGAAAGTAATTTGCCCCATTGGGGCATTCATGTTGATTAATATATATATATATATATATTTTGATATATACATATACATACATACACACACACACACACACACACATATATATATATATTTATTAAGTTTCCTGTAGAAACCTCTTTTAAAAAAAAATTATATAAAAAAAATGGGGCGGAAGAAATTCCGTGAGGCGATTTATTAGTTTTGAAATCACAAGTTTTATTTTTGTTTAGGGTTTGTAGTAATAAGTATACGGGGGAGGCGCTAAGGCTGTCCCCACAGCTGCCACCCCCATAGGGAAGTGACTGTGGGAGCAACCTAGCGCTGCCCCACAAAGGTCGCGGCCCCCATATGGGAGTCGGCCACTATATGAATACAACATAGTGAATAAAACAATTCGCCCGCCCTTTTTCATAATCTCGACTTCGATTTTCATATGGTTTTAATTTATAAATAAAAAATGTGTATATATATATATATATATATATATATATATATTTAATTTTATGTTTCAGAATGTTATTTAACTTATATTTTGATAATGGTAATTGATTTTAAATATTTAAAATTATATATATATTCATAAGTTAAATAACATTCTGAAACATAAAATTAAATATATATATACATTTATATATACATATATATATAAATATATATATTTTTTATTTATAAATTAAAACCATATGAAAATTGAAGTCGAGTTATGAAAAAGGGTGGATGAATTGTTTTATTCACTGTGTTGTATTCATACAGCGGTCGACTCCCATATGGGGGCCACGGCCTCTGTGGGGCAGCGCTGGGCTACTCCCACAGTCACCTCCCTATGGGGCGGCGGTTGTGGGGACAGCCACAACGCCTCCCCCACATACTTATTACTACAAACCCTAAATAAAAATAAAACCTACGATTTCAAAACTAATAAATCGTCGTACGGAATTTCTTCCACCCCATTTTTTTTATATAATTTTTTTTAAAAGAGGTTTCTATAGGAAACTTATTAATATATATATATATATATATATATATATATATATATATATATATATATATATATATATAAATTAATCAACATGAATGCCCCAATGGGGCAAATTACTTTCACAAAAGCTTTCTACAGGAAGTATTTACTAAAATTTCACAGAGGTTTCAATTTTCTCAACCAAATGCAAATGCATGAATCAAATAATTTTAGAATGAAATGACTTAAAAAAGGAAATTGATTTTTATAATGATGTAATTCGGAAATTGATTTTTTATAATGATGTAATTGGGAAATTGATTTTTATAATGATGTAATTGGGAAATTGGTTTAAATAATTAGATCTAATTTCGTTATTGTCTGTAAATGATATTGCATTAAGTTATATTATTTTGAGGTAATGTAATGTTGTATTCTTAAAAAAAAGAAATTGGATTTAGGAAATCCTAATGATAGCCTTATTTCTTGCTTAAATTGCTTATTGTATGGCAATTTCGTCTGTTCACTTTTTTGGGGAAATTGGTTAGTCTTGATTTTGTAAGTCTTCCAGATGATGGTATTTTGTGAGGGGGCTATTGTGATATGTGGTTCATCCCTTTGTATTCCTTGGGTAGTGCACTTGGTTGTAATTCAGTTTGAACACCCGATTACTACGAACGGGATGTGTTACCTCTTGCATTATGGTTGATATTTATTATCGGTTTTTGTGCACTTTGTCTACCCTTGGTTTGTGGATTAGATCCTTGTGATGTTGGTAGGGGAGTGGCTCTCAGTTGGGGGTCCGGCACACAAAGGGGTCGCCAGGGTAACTCACTGAGGGTTTAATCAAGTGATACCTTAAAAAGAATTAATGAATGGGTAACTCTCACAATAATAAAGATAATGAATGTCTCTCTCATGGCTCAAGCGCTTGTTTAAGTTTGAGGTGAGATGAGAAGCATAGTTTGTATGGGGGTCCGACGGCCGGTAGAGGCAGCCAGGGTAACCCAGAATGGGGGTCCGATAGCCTAGGAAGGTTACGCCAGGGTAACCCATAGAAAATTATGTGTGACACTCCTACGACAACGGTTTAATTGTTCAGTTGATGTACTTGATTATTTTACTCTGGAAGCAATGTAAACTTCATGTTAAGTATTGTACTTGTATAGTTTAGTATTGTATGTTGCCTGTGTCTAGAGGTTGTTGGTTTTGCCTAGGGAGCCCTTTTACTATCTCCTAGCACGAGGGGTGGGCCTTCGGGTACTACTTGGTTGGGTGGAACATGCATCATACACCGTTGGATTCCCATTTCATGTTTGTGATGGCGGGATCTTCCAAATTGGAGAACTCATGTGTACCAGTTGCTTTGTACTATTTCTTATGTTCTTTTGTATCAATTGGATTCTTATGTATATGTACTACTCCTCATTTGTATTCAAGGAGGATTCTTGTATCATTGTAATTGTAACATTATTGTATAATCTTCCTCATTTTGCAAAATGAGTCTTGTACTATTTTATTGAATAAATGCAATCTATGGATGATTCTTTAATGTACTTTGTATCTTATGTGATGAGTTTAATGCTTTAGATGTATGTTATTATTTCATAAGTATTATTTATATGCTATGGATTAGTTTACTTTTGTAAGTTATGGGAATGTAAGCGTTGTCGTGTACTTTAGAGGATGTATGCATTAAGTGTAGTTCACATTACATGTTATTATTACACTTTAAAAAAAAAAATTGCTATGCTTCCATTGTGTTTGTGTCATTCTCTAGGGTTACGTGGCGGGGCGTTACACTCCAAGAGAAAGCTCCTTTCTTAGTCAAATTAGTCAACAGTGCTGCAAGTTGGGAGAAACCCTTCACAAATCTTCTATAGTAGCTACAAAGGCCCACAAATCCTCTCAATTGTGTCAAGTTATTGGGTCTAGCCCAATCCTGAATAGCCTTGATCTTCTCCTCATCAACACTAACCCCTTGAGCGTTGATCTAATGGCCCAAGTATAGAATCTCAGTCATCCCAAACTCACATTTTGATATCTTAGCATAAAATGAATTCTTCTTGAGAATGTCAAGCACCTCCTCCATATGCCTCAAATGATCTTCCCATGTCTTATTGTAGATCAAGATGTCATCAAAGAAAACCAACACAAATTTCCTTAACTGAAAATGAATACCTGATTCATACAAGACTGGAATGTAGCGAGGGCATTGGTTAACCCAAACGGCATCACCAAGAACTCATAATGCCCATAATGACACCTGAAAGCTGTCTTATGCACATCCTCATCTTTGACTCTAATTTGATGATATCCTGAACTTAGATCAATCTTGGAAAAGTACACTGCTCCATGTAGCTCATCTATCAATTCATCGATCCTTGGAATAGGGTAGCGATTTTTGATTCTCTTCTTGTTGAGAGCTCTATAATCGATGCACATCCTGAGTGTCCCATCCTTCTTTTTGACCAACACCACCGATGAGGCAAAAGGACTCGAGCTTGGCCATATGTGTCCCATATCCAACAACTCCTTGATGGCCTTCTCCATCTCTTCCTTGTACACCCTTGGATAATGATATGGAGTAGTGATAACCGGTTTGGTTCCTTCTTCAAGCTCTACCACATGCTAAAACCCCCTATCCAATGGCAACCCTGATGGAATCTCATGAAACACCTTGCACTTTTTGTTCAAAATAGCCTGAATGTCAATGGGGAAACTTCTTTCTTCCTTTGGTGGACTAGTATCCGTAATCAAGCACTCTACTGCCCATGCTACTTCATCTCTCCTAAAAGATTAAACCATCCTTTTTGTTGAAACCACCATAGGACCATTCCTGGAGAGGCCCTTGAGGACAATCTCTTTGCCATTATGTTTGAATTTCAGCTCCATGATTTGGTAATTGGTGGTGTACTCTCCTAATCAATGAGGCCACTAAACCCCTAAAACCATGTCCGTATCACCGATGTCAACAACATAGAAATCATCCCTCATCTTGTGTCCTCCTAAGATCAGCTCCATTTGTTGAACCTGTCTAGTACAAGAAAGGATGTTTCCTCCAGTAGCTACAACATCAAACCGTTCAAAGTCTTCTGCTTCCGAGCACAACTTGGCAACTATCTTCTTCTCAATGAAATTATGAGCAGCTTCGCTATCTATCAGCACTGTCACTCTCTGTCCTCGGAGAACTCCTCGAATGCAGAGAGAATGTTATCGTGGTGCTCTTGAAAGTGTTGCAAGAGTACCTCCCGTGGGACCACCTTCCACAATGACCTCTTGTTCTTCCCCATTAGTGTCTTCCTCGTTGCCCCCTTCTTCAGTTTCTGCTTTATCATCAGAAACTACCTCAATGTAGTAAACCTGTCCTCTCCCTTGACATCTGTAATGCTCATTCCATTTTTCTTTGCAATGGTAGCACAAACCCTTCCAACGAAGTTCATTTTTTGACATGTCATTTGGACCTGGAGGTAAACTCTTTATGGAAAATTTGCCTTAGGAAAAGAGTTCCTCGGCTGCCCTGCTGGTGTGCTCTTGGCAATAGGTTTTCCCTTCTTGGTGGAGTCTTCTAGACTCAAGGCTCTACAAATAGCTTCCTCTAGTGTTGCTGGCTCCAACGCCCTCACCAAGCCACGAAAAGAGTTTGATAGGCCTTCAATGAAAAAGAACGTGAGCCTCTTATCTAAAACATTTGGTACCATTACAACAAGCCTTTGGAATCCTGAGACATATTCATCCATAGTGCCTGTTTGCTTCAATCTTGTCAACTCTTGGAAGTACACTTTGGGATCTTTCCTATCAAACCTCTCCATTAGCTTTTGCATGAATTCCTCATATGTAGTCACAAGTCCAAACCCTTGAATTAGGATGCCATGGTGCCACCATTCGTGAGCTATCCCTTCCAAGTGAAAGATGGGGAATTTGATAGCTTCATCTTCGGTCATGGGGTTGAGAGAGAAGTATGTATCTAGTTTCTACACCCATGCGTGTGCGGTCACCTTTCCCGAACCATCAAAAGTAGGGAGTGAAAGCTTGCTAACTTTGTATTGAAGATCTTTATTTCCTTAGTATTTTCTCCCCACTTCTTCTAGCCCTATAGAACTAATCAAAGGGAATTGTTGCTTGAGCTTCAGCGTCCAACTTCATATAATCTTGTACAATGCTACCATAGCTCAGCTGATCTTCTTCTTCATGAGGTGCCTTTGCCCTAGGCAAGTTAAGTGGATCCCTTTGAGGTTCTACTGTGTTCTCCTCCCAAGCGTTCCGAATGGCCCTCTTCAGCATTGTTGGGCCTGGATTTGTTGTTGTTCATTGCAGCAGTAGGGGACTGTAATAATTGCAGCAATGTTTGGTTCGTTTGATCATGTTTCTCCATGAAAGCTTCAAGCTTCTTATTTTGATCCTCCATTCTTTCCTTACCCCTGCCTCCTATTCCCTTGTTGTTGTTCTGAGTAGCGGCCTCTAGCCTCTTCTTCTCTCGCTCGATTGCCCTTATATCTCTTTGAATTAATTGCATCAATAGATCACCCACAAGTTGGCAGGTCTTGTGGCTTTGATACCACTGTAATGATCTAGGCACAGGTTAAATAATTAAAATCTAGCACCGATCTGAACTTTTGAACTTAAACAATTTATTACTTTGCACAACCAAATAATCAATACTCCAAAAAACTAGGATTAAGCCAAAATCAATCAACCTAGATAATTGATGGGAATAATACTATCCAAGCTTACAATCGCAGATCATACACAAAGGGAGTTCATGAAATTATCGCAAATAGCTATGTGATGTCCTAAAACCTTCTACGTGACAGGCCGACATCTTCTAGAGGAAAACAGTAATTCTCAACACTATTTGAATTTAATTAAATAATAATAAATTAATTCTTTCTCTTGCTTTGTGGCCCCAACTTCTTTTAGTTGGCGCCAAAATAATTATTTGAATCTTTGCTATCTGGCCGACCTCTTTCAGGTTTGGCATTTGAGTAAGTATTTATAGTGTTGATGTGCTTCTCCTGAAGGCATCGAATTGGGAGAAGAAGATTGGCCGTGTAGCGAGCTCCTCTAGGTGGGACGTAGTCTCCACCTATGGCTTCCTATCTTCATTCGCATTTCCATCAGTTCAATTGATCTTAGATATTCTCTTGCAGGTGAATTTGACATTGGCAGAGGTGATTGGAGTTCATTTAAATAAGAGATGTCTTTGTGCTTGAAAGGGCAATACTCAGACTTACGTGCCATGTTCCCTCCATCGATGGCTGCGTAGCCGATTGGCTCTCGCCATCTGCGTCGGCAACATCAAACCATGACTAGTGTGATATCGAGAGTTCATCTTTGAGGGTGGCTAAGGGTGTGAGATCCATCATAGAAAGCACCGGTGGTGACACTCGGGATCAGTGTGAAGGGTAGTGTCAACTCCTCTAGCTCTTTCCAGCGACTGGAGCCTCATCATCAGACGAGAGTATCACATTTGGGAGTGCATTGCTTTCAAGAAGTGAAGGATCAGTGGGACTCGTCAATTACAAGTTGATCACATTGGCGGTAGTCGACACAAGTGTTAAGGTTATCGCACTCAATCAGTAATAGGATTCCCTCTACCAGGCTATCAGAATGTAATATGCTAGCATCTCATTTTGCGATTAGGCCTATAGTTGTTTGCGATAATTTCATGAACTCCCTTTGTGTATGATCTGTGATTGTAAACTTGGACAACATTATTCCCGTCCATTATCTGGTTTGATCGATTGTGGCTTAATCCTTGTTTTTTGGAGTATTGATTATTTGGCTGTGCAAACTAATAAATTGTTTAAGTTCAAAAGTTCAGATAGGTGCTAGATTTTAATTATTTAAACCGTGCCTAGATCATTACAGGCACAATAAAAACATGGCGGTGAGCTCATTTTCACATAAGGTAGCCCTTGGCTTTGTAGGAGATTGAGGATGTCCTCAAGAATCTGAGAGAATGCATCACTTGTTAACAAAATAAAGCAAACAATACTGTTCTTATAGGTTTGTTATAGTCTTTACCCATCCCAAATCAGAAGTGGGAAAGCATCTCCATGGACTTCATCATGGGCCTCCCCAAGGTACACAAAAAATATGCATTTATTTTGTTGTGGATAGTTTAACAAAGTATGCACACTGTTTTTCTATTCTTTTGGAGTCCAAGGCTCTTCGAGTGGCCAATTTATTTTTCAAAAAAGTGTTTATATTACATGGATTGCCAAAGAGCATTGTGAGTGATGAAGATAGTAGATTTGTCAGTTTTTTTGGCAAATTTGAACCATGTATCTCACTCAACACACATGAGCCATTCAAATTTATAGAATACTTCTCCCAAGTTTCCTCAACTTTAAATGGTTTCTTCATTTGCTTCTTGCCATCTTACAATTTGTATTCATCTTCATGAATTTTCATGGCTTCAACAAAATTATAGTTCAATGGAAATGCTTCATAGTCCTACATTTTCCAATGGACCAAGCCACTTGGGGAACTTGTTTCATCTATAGAACATGATTACAAATTCAAAATTCCTTTGGCATTCAGCTCCATGGGACCCTAATCGTGTTTCTCTACCCACTCTTCTTTGGAGTCAAAATCTGATGAATCTAAGGAAGTTGCTTCTTGATTCACTATTTGATTCTTCAAGATAACAACATTTACATCCTTTGTTTTCAATGGAGATTATGTTTTGTAATGTCCCCTTCTCAAGCATAATTAGTTTAAGAACAATTAGCCTCTTTTCCAAGTTTTCCCGTAGGCAAATTGGTGAGCAAGGGAGAACTCCAACTTTCTTGGAGAGCACAAGATTGGTCAAGTAGTGATTTTGTTCATGGTAGTGAGTTCAAATGGTCTTTGTAAGCCTCATGATACTTTCAGAATCAAATTCCAACCTTTTGGAAGTTCTCCAAGTCCAAACTTTTGGAGAAACATGCTATTTTTAGGCAATCACCAAGTTGTTTTAGTTCATCGTCCTAAGTCCTCAGTGACAAATTAGTATGGTCAAAATTTCATATTTGTTGTATTTTGATGCTTTCCACAACTTGGGTGATTTATTAAATTGTTAAATAATTATAACTTAAGTTGTCCTAAGGAGGAAATATTAAAAGGGCAACTAAGGTATAATTATTTATTTAAAAGTATTTTAAGTCGTGCCTACATGGAGACACCTAGGCACATGGGGGACTTTGCTCTCTGAAAAGGATTATTATTTAATTTGAAAAAGAGTTTGTGGAGGAAAAAGGGAAATTATTTTTTATTATTATTATTTTCCCTCTAGATTGTTATAAAAGGAGGTTGAAAGCTCATTGTTGAGGTTAGACATGTTATGATATTTGCTTCTACTTCAGAGAGAACATGTGTTCATCTCCAATTTTTTGAGGATGAAAACCCTCTTGAAGCTTCGAGGACGAAACCCCCCTAGCTAGTTTGGGTGACTTCATACAATGGTCAGAGATGCCCCATGCCCCTGCAAATGTAGTTTCAATTGGTTGCTTCAACAATGGAGGTATTCCATATGCTTTGATGAGTTATTTTGGATTTGCAAATAATACTAATGTTATTTGTGGATTCATCATTGTTTGGAATTGTTGATAAAGGGGTTATACCCTTCCTCATGCCAGTCATACCATTTCTACGAGTTTATTACAATTATACCCAACTTCACATATTTATCCCTCCAAATTAGTCCTATGTTTGCTTCACAGTCCTTACTTGCTGGTGTTTTTGTTAGGCGATGAAGTTTGGTGGATTTTAAGGGGCCACACCATATTGGCAAGCCGTACATGTACTCTGTAATGACTGCCCCTGATTTTTTTTTGAATAATAATAATATCCCTGTTCGCTGTTTGCACTGTTTGTTGATGTTTTGTGTTTTATTTTTCATGTGTCTTTCATGTTTTTCAATTTGCATGCATATAATAGATAGTATAAAGGAGAGAAACATGAAAAGATCTTTACATTTCAAAATGGAAATGACTTCATACATTGATCATTTGATAACAACTTCAAATCAGACTTTCACATACAAATATCAGACCTGATAACAGCAGTTCAGTCCTGGAAAAAGGCTCTAACAGCAGCATGTACACGTCAGATTTTGCATCAGTTAACACCCAATGAGATAGCCAACGAAACTCCTTTGTTTCCAGCGCTAAGTCCAGCTCTTCTACCCTGTTCAATGCAGAAATAAACCTATACAACAGTAGGTTGTAAAGACACCGGAAACCACCAACAGGGGCGGCCTCCTTGAAAGGGGTGATCTGCCTTGATAAATCAGTCCTTTGCCAAAAAATATGAAACAAAGCTAGCAATGGAACGCGTTGAGGTGAGGATTCAAATGGAATAACACCCATAAAGTGATTTTGAATAAGCAAGGAGCTAAGAACCCATCTTCATTTTCTATCCCTGATAATTGTTATTTCCAGAATACTAAGTTACCGAATCGGCCATTTCTTCCGCCGAATCCAAGTACGGTATGTACCCGAATTGGGTACTGTTAAAAAATGTTGTAGAATCGATCTGGGTTTGATTTTTTCGGGTCTAAAACATTTTAGATTTGTCCTGACGAATCTTAGGTGTTTAGGATCTTCTCCGCTTCCATTTATCGCTGCCGACTGCAAAAAAACCTTTCATGAACGCGGGTGACACAACAGTTGATTTCAGTGGTGAAAAAGGATGCCGGTTTGAATGATAGTTGCAGGGAGAGAACACGCGAGGTGAAGAAGGAGAGGAGTTGAGAATTTAAGCACCGCCACAGTTCGCCACAACCCGTTCGCCAAAATCCAGAGAGGGTTTAAAACTTGAAGCAAAAAAATTTAAATCCCTAATTAATCTTAAATAATTTCTGTTTAATAGTTTAAATGTTTTAAACTTTGCGCTTATTTTAATCATTATATAATTTATAATATATTGTTATTTATAACATTTAAATCATATATAATTTTGCATTGATTAAAATATTAACATTTAAAAGTTTAAAGTTTAAATTTATTAATGTTAATTGTTTTATAATGATTAAATAACATAATATAAACGATTTTAATTTTAATTTTATTAATATTTTATTATTTTATAGTTTAATTTATATTAATATATTAATAAACTATTAATTATTATAATAGATGTAAATGTTAAATAACAAATTTATATTAAAATAATTGAAATTTGAATTATTATTTATTAATTAAAAATCTATATTAATTATTTTAATTTTTTTTAATATTGTATATATTATATTATTAATTATATTATAATTTTTTATGATATTATAAATTATATTATAAATTTTTATATTAAATTTTTATGATAATTAATATTAAATTATAAATTACAATTCTTGTTTTTATTTTCTTAGGCTGTAAATATGTATATATCAAGGATTTTATATGTTTTTGTACAGATATACCCAACCTCCAAATTTTTTTTTGCCATATCGACGTATACCCGATTTGGCAACTTTTATTTTTGATAAAGGAGGGGTAAAAACTTTATTGAAATTCAAAAATTAACAGTACAAAGAGATCATGGAGACAAAAGGCTCCCAAGAAAAGAAAGCACCACAACACCCAGCTAGAACAAAAACCATCACCCACTCAGCAACAAACACCTTAACCATCCAAATCACTAGAAATGACCCTCTCCAAATCTTGACAATAGTGTAGGTATAACTGCCCCCAACCCTCAACCCTCCAATGATCATCATGCTCTGATGCCCACTTGGCCAAACAATCAGCTACCCTATTCCATTCCCATAAGATGTGGGTAAAAGACACCACCTCTAGCATGGAGCACATCTGTAGAATCTGACAAACAACCAGAGCAAGTTGTCAATTAACATCAATCAAATTTTGTTCATTCAACATATTAACAATAATTTGTGAGTCAGATTCACAGATAATCTTACGCCACCCCAAGGCATACGCATGCTCAATAGCCCTGAGAATCGTCAGTCCCTCCATAAAGTTGTTAGAATGTTGTCTTTGATGAATGGAGAAAAAGAGGACAACTAAGCCAGAATAGTCTCTACCAATGCCACCTATCCCAACCGACCTCATATTACCCCTGGAGGAACCATCAATATTGATCTTCAAGACATCCGTTGGAGGAGGCAACCATCTTCCAACCCTTTGAACCTTCTTTTAGCCAGCTTACATCTTCTGACACAAGCAGATTCAGGAGTCAAGCCCTGGAGACCCAATCTATTCACAATCTTATCATCGCTCCTTTCCAAAGGATACACCACTTCGCATTTAGCTTCCACCGTCTCTTGGATCATACCAACAATTTTATGCCAAACCTGTTGAACCAACAATCTATCCTCAAACTCAAGGGGTTCGGTTGAACCATATGGTTCGACCGAACCTCATTAAGGGTTTGACTGAACCCTAAACCCTAAATTAAAAAAAAATCATATTTAAAGGGGTTCGGTCGAACCCAGGTTCGACTAAACCCCTTTACATATGACAAAAAAACAAAAACTCACATTTCGACTGTCACTTTCTAAAATTACCAGAACTTGCTTTCCCTGCATGTGGCGAACCGAGACTGTGACGACAAGCAAACTAATTTCTTCTTTCCAACGAACACTACTTCAACTTGGTCTCTCCAAACTTCATCAACCTGACTTCCATAACGAGCACCAGGTATTTGAAATTCGAATTTTTTAGAGTTTAAAATGCATTGATATGTTAAATTTCGAAACCCTAGATGCAATTTTTTTCAAATTTGTTGAATTCAAATTGGATTTGTTTGGAAGTTTTTAAAGTGTTTTCAAATTTGTTGAATTCAAATTGAATTTGCTTCTCCATTTTGCATACATTTTTATGTTCTATGTGTAAATGAAATATGCCTTCCCATTTCAACAATCAAAGCTATGGATAGCCTGCTCCTAAATGGAAAGACCAAGTGAAACATATATAAGAACTTAATAGCATATGGAAACAAACAATATAAAGTTATGAAGTTCAAATAGAACCACAAATTGTATCATTTGTAACATTAAAAATGTCCATATTAACCTATCAAGAGATAAATATGCAAAATAGATTTAATTTTAGTTACAAGAAAAATGTATAAATTATAAATTTATAACATAATTATGTACATGGGAAAATCCTCTTGGAAGAAAAATCCCACAACCAAAAACATGAACCAATTATATTATTTGATAATAATATCATTTACAATAAAATATTCATGTGCATACCCTTATAGTAGTATCATCAACATGTGATTCATATGGAGTAATTTCTAGTAGCATGATGATACCTATAAAATCATTATGCTTTCTCCATCTCAAACACCCATAAATAGGAAAAATTTAAACCATAAACCAAGTGTGGTTTACCAAAGCCATGAGCCAAAATAATGACCTAAAAATGGCACCAAATTTGGCACAAATTCCAACACCATATTCCTTGACTTGGTTTATAGGATGTATTTAACAAATGCTTTACATCTTGTCAAAAAAATTCAAATCCTCCTCCTCATAACCGACACTCCATTTTTGAGATATTCAAACCCATTATTTAAGATGATCTTGATGATTTTCATAATTCTAATCAATATTCTAGTGTACAACCCCCCTTTTTTATTCTCTTATGTGTCATATAACATTTCATAAGTAATTCCCATCTTACAATTTCATACAATGCTCTTACAACTTCTTAAATATATAAAAGGGACAACCCTAGTTCAATTAGGATTATTTAATTATTATCACCTACATCCATTCATTACATGTTATTAGTTTTTAGTTGCACACATTATTAGGAAATATGCATTGTCTAAGCAATTGGGGTATATTGCATGTTTGAGAGTGTTTTCCTTGATCTTTTATCTAGTTAAATTAATATCCTTTAAAATCTTGTTTTATGGAGTTTTCATCTTAACTCTAATATGGCTAGCAAATAAAATGACGATTGAATCATTTTTTGATATAATAGCTAATGACAACCATATAAAGAGCCACATTAAAGAAGATGAAAAATAATGATCAAGACTATGATTTAGATACATATGTTGCTAAACAAGATATTTTCCTAAATTGATAATTACGTATTGATGCACCTCTCCACCCTAAATATCCTCACTCATTGGCTAGTAATTTATATAATGTATTAGGTGGCTATCCTTAGGGAATTAATACTATTCATAATATTACCACTCTAATGGATTTTAATAATGTTGTACCCTCTATGCATCCATCTACCCTTCATCCTCTTATAATGATTCCTCCTATCATACTATAGTTACCACTTCCATGGGATCCACCACCCATGCCTACCACCTTTCTCTCCACTAGTATTTTTCTTATCTCCCATCCTTTTATATATGTTCACACCATTGTTACTACTAGCACTATCCTATATGTAGATATGTTCTTCATACCATTCCTCCTTATCCTATGAAAATCTAACCTTATAGTGTAACTTCTCCTTCCATTACCATGTCATTACCTTTCTAGACCTTCCCCTCTTTATACATTCTCCTTTTTATCCTTCACTACTCCTACCACTAATATATCCCTATACCTTGGATATACTATTGAAGAAATTTAAATGACTTTCAATATCGCAAAAATTAGACCCATATTTTTAAACGTAAAATGTGTATAATAAAGCACAATTCCATGCTTCCTAATTCAACTTCACTAATATCTATCGAATTAACTTAGGTTCATTACAATAAGATAATCATATAGCCATAATTAGTTGTCAAGATAATGGTAAAGTTTTCAATAGCCATATTTATCCTTCCACATGCCACCATTAGACATACACATAAGATTCATGAACATCCATACCTATGAGCATCCAAATACAAGAAATATAACTATATATATCATGCACATCATCAACATACACATAAAATATCACACCCATCATCAACACAACTAATAGTTCCCATATCATATTATCTATGTTCTCATGTACAAATGTGTCTTCAAATACATCAAAGCACTCATGAGTAAATCCACTCTGTAGAGCATACACACAACTAAAAAGGTGCCCCTAAGGTATTTGTCTCCTATATCTATCCTCTTAGCCTATCCTTCTCTATGGATATGTTCCACTCATATCTACCACCCTGAGGTGATCCATGTCTCAATCCTTGTCAAGGTCACTCCTCCTCTCTACCTATATCCTTTCTCAATGAGCTAGATCTATCACTGCTACTCCCCAAAACACCTACATTTAAATATTAAAAAAATGTTTAATAAATCATACAACATTGATTAAAACTAACTAAACAATGAAAGCATTTAATATTATAACACCTTATGAATTATATTGAATGTCCCCACCTTGAAATTTATAGCCATCGATGTCAATCACTTATTCATACTATAGCTTTGTTCTCCAAAACACCTACATTTATATAAAAGTGAATTTTTAAGAAAAATAATATTTAACCTACTTTTAACTCAGCAATAATGGATGTATTTCTATCATAAACTCTTCATACTCATAACAGAATCATGGCCTAGGTAGAGTATAAAAAATGTTGTTTCCAACCTCATATGTAAATCTAGAGTTAGAGTGCCAAAATTGTTGAATTTCATCCTTTGTGCTATTAATTAGCTTCTTATCGACTCATGGAAGCCTACTGCTAAAAGCCCAAGTATGATTTTCAATAGGACTTTCTAATCATGATCTTATTGATAGTACTTTTGATAATGTTTTACGATTTAGGCTTAATTCAAGACAAGTTTACCTTAATAATTGAGCCTTTTTAATTTTTTAATTTCTTACTAATGATGTTATTACTCTATGAGCAACTCTTTTATCTTTTTCCTTACTAAATTATTTACAATAGAATTGAATGCATTAAAAAAAACTTTAACAACAATATTATTTCGATCAAACTTTTTGTTTACATGAATCTTTGAAATTTATTTAGTAAAGGTCTCATTTTGTACATGTCTTTAGTAATTGTATAAAAATTTGGAATTTTTTGGTTAATGTCATATTGGAAAACCATTCATTGAAAATTTTTGAAACCCACAACCGAATGGTTTGTGATGACCTCTTGCCTTCAAGAATTTATATTATGCTCATCAATTTCAAACCATTTTGGGGTTCTTTAATGTTTTTAAATTTTAACAAACTCATTACAAAAAGATGGTTTTTGAATTTCTTTTTCTTCTTCACAAAGGTTCTCTCTTCTTATGTAATTTGGAGACACATTGAGTTTCATTGGTTCATGTGAGCTATCAATTTAATCATTGTTATCAACAAGTCAATTATTGAGTGCAATTTCAATGTCATAGGGTTCATATCCACATTAGTCAAGAAATTGTTGATGTATTTCTTCTTCTTCTTCTTCTATGATGCTACTCTTATCAATAGGTGTTCCATCAAATTTTACAATATTTTCACATTCATGTTCAACATTTTTATTTTCAATATTATTGTCACTTTCATTTTTTAAACATTTCATTATATTGAACATTAAAATATCCAATTTAAATGTCATTTAAGGGTAAATAAGGACCTTCATCTTCTTTCAATATATATTTATAACAAGTATATATATTTAAGGGTAAATATATATTTTTAACATATATAATATGTATGGTTGGATTAGTGAGATATTTATAACAAGTATGCAATGAAGTCAAACTTTATTAGATTTGATTCTTAATAAACTAGCATATATATATAAAATATGCTGAGAGATATCCTTCTCAAGGCGCCTATTGCATTTTTAATTGATTAATTGATTTTAATAATAGGCACCTCGAGAAGGATATCTCTCGGTGTATTTTATATATATTATTAAATATATATATATATGCTAGTAGCAGTCGTAGCACAACATGAAATATCTTAAATTAATTATTTATATATTTATATATTTCTATATTAAATTATTCTAATAATTAATATATTATTATATGATAGTTAAATATTTGTAATATTATTTTTGAAATAATATAAATAATTTAATATTTATAAATAAATATATATTTGAAATTATTGGCATCTATTATATCATTAATATTTTGTTAGGATTATTAAAAAATATTTAGTTAGGAATAGGGTTATGATTAAGGTTTAGAGATGTAGTTAAGGTTAGGGTTAGGTCAACATATATAGTTAGGGTTATGGTTAGAGTTAATATATAGATTGTGAATACATTTAGGGTTATTGTTAGTGTCCTTTATATATTGTATAATGCATAAAGGACACTAAACATAAAGAAAATGCATGCTATCAAAGTAACATAATTTACATTTAATGGAATTGATATATATGGACACAATTTGTTGACTTGGTTAGTATATTAAATAAAATATTATATTTTTTTTTGGAAATAAATATTAAATAATAAAGTGAAACACGAAATTGACCATTAGAACACATATCTACGAATTTATTTTACATTAACCATATTAAAATGATGCAAAGTTACATGATCTTTAATTAGGAAACATTTCAAATATAAGTTATTTATTGGAATTCGAATCTAATAAATAACTTGACATTCTTAAATTTATGTAATAATTTTTTTTCATTTATTTTGATTCAATAGAGATTACTAAAGCATACATTTGAATATTTTAAGTGGTACCAAAAAAGAACACATATATTAGAGCCTTTGAAACAAATTACTTGAATAGACATGTATGAAATCCATTGAAGAAAATTTTCACAAAAAATTTATTACATCAATTAGATCTAAATATTTAAGCCTATCTTCTTCAGCCTTGCGCTTGGAAAGTTGTCTACCCTTCTTCATTTTCTCATAGTGATCATAAGTGAATGGTGGTATTATTCTCAAACCCTCTAGAGATTTTACATGAGATACTGCTACAAATGTCAATCCTATTCTTTCTCTTGGTCCTATATCAATTGTCACCTTTGAAAGAGTCAATCCCTGAGATTTATGTATAGTTAATGCCCATGCCAATCTCAATATATAAATTATATTGAGTTAAATTAAGAAGCCCACATCATTTTCCCTTGCCAATCCATTATTCCATTTTTCCCTTAATTTTATTTTTTATATCATACAAATTATATTCTATTTTTTTAATAATATACAATCTTCTAAGGTGAGTTAAATTTTTTTTCTTTAAATTAATTAATTTCATATTTTTTTATATTATACTAATTCTATTTTATATGATATTATATTATAATATAAAATAAAATTATTTTTTTATTTTTTATATTACTAAATCATAAATTATAAAGTGTAATAACTTTCTAAAATAATATAAGATAATATTTGTTGTTTTTTATTATTTTTTAATTATTTTTTTAATTCACAAAAATGAAATAAAGCAAAATAAATAAATAAAAAGAACAAATTAAAGATTAGACTTTCCACAATACATATAACATTAATTTTAAAGCAATACTATATGCTTTTATTTTTTTTCCTTAGATTTCTTTCTAATTAATATTTTCTTCCACACTTCCAATAATGAAATTCTATTTAAATTTACTTTTATTTATGCATCTACATCAATATTCTAATTGAGACATGTTTGTTGAGTTATTTTTTTGCTAGGTGAATGTAACCTATTATATCAGAAAAAGTTTCTTAAATCAACCACTAAAATAACTATTAATTAACACAAACTTTGTCAAAACTTAAATAGTTTTAAAGAAAATGATTCTTTTATTTTTTTCTTTATATTAGTTTTATAGAAAATGATTCTTTTATCTTTTTCTTTAGATTTCTTTCTAATTTATATTTTCTTTTGCAAATCTCATAATGATTTCTTTCTAATTTATATTTACATGTATTTTTTTATATGGATTTGAGAATAAATACCTTTACTTAGAGCCTCACTCAAATGCCAACCCAAAAAGCGCAAAATATGTTTTTTATACAAATCTATGTGACAAATAGAATTCCAAAATTGGTTGGCAACAAGATAGAATTTCAAAAACTTATCCCACATAAATTATAGATGAAATCATTATTATATAAGACCATAAATCAAAATGTAAAAAAAAAGCACCATAAATCTTTTCTAATATTAAAAGTGAAATGGGTATTGCCTTAAACTTACTTTCAATGTCTTTCAATGTCTCCCAGCAGCTCTGATCTACCACTAACAATATACTGCACAGTACTGCAGTTTCTATGATGATAATTTGCATCAACGACCATAATTCAAATTTCAAAAACTTATCCCACAGAAATTATAGAAATTATTATTATTAACTAAGACCATAAATCAAAATGTAAAAACAAAGCACCATAAATCTCTTCTAATATAAAAAGTGAAATGGGTATTTCCTTAAACTTACTTTTAATGTCTTTCAATGTCTCCCAGCAACTCTGATCTACCACTAACAATATACTGCACACCACACTGGAGCTTCTATGATGATAATTTGCATAGGCCTTATTAATTCATTCAAATATATACAATTTATGACCTCATCTATCATAAAAAAACAAATAGAAACTAAACTGTCCAAGGCAGAAACAAACGTAAAATCTCAAGGCAGTAGCTTATATAGATTGTAAAGCATTTTTTCTGGAGTTATTTTATTTATCTGGCTGGTTTGAACTCACCTTTATTCCTATGATAAAATTGGAATATATGTGGAAAACAAAAACAAAAACTATGGGGAAAATAGACAAAAATTATGAATGAGAATTTGTTTCCAGCAAATATCTTGAAACACACAAAGCTTCATTCATAGAGTACTACTTTACTAAAAATTGAAAATTGAAGGTGACTAGACTTTTGTAGAGATTGGGATGCATTGACGCACTCTCTAAAAATACTAAGGGTTTCAGTTATGCAAGCTTGATAAAACCAAAAAATTTATTTATCTCATTTATGAGATTTTATGGTACAATGAGTTTAGAAGTGATAAGTTTCTAACTATAAATTGAAATGAAAAAAGTACAAATTTTTACACAGATGTATTCAGAGAATTTGTATTATGGTTACGTCTGAAAATTGAGAATGAGGAGGGGCGAATGCAAATTGAGAAAGTAGAGATGCATAGAAGAGAATGAAGTCGTGCCTCAGGGAAGAGTGAGGGAGTCACATATATGGAAGAAATAATATACAACGCAATACATAATTTCAAATGTTAAAAAAAATACAATAAATAATATGCATAGTATCCATAGCAAAAATAGTAATCAAAACCGTCGAAATAAATAAAAAACAAAGTAATCGATATTGAATGAGTGGCACGGGAAATAAAAATACAGTATCTATGAAAGATATAGGGCATTCAAATTGAATTTGAAATATCCAATACAAATGCATGGCATAGGAGATAAATTGGCAATTACAAGGTATTGGAATACAATGTTTCGAATCTTAATCAAATATACTTAACATTGAAATTTAAACACAAAGATTAAGTTGGAATGTATGGAGTTAGACAAATGCCCACAAAAGGGGTCCAGCCATATATTATGGCGATTGAAATTTGAAATGCAAAACAAAAAAATGTCTATTGAAGAGTGAGGAAGGCCGTGCCAAGGTGAAGGACAAATCAGATAAACTAAATGCAATAAAGAAAGGTGTAGAAGACAAAAATCCAGAGCAGCTATCTATCACGAAGGAGTATATATAAAATCTTACCTGTATAAAGCTTTTCTCAGATTTATGAGCTATGCGCCAAACGCGAAAACAAAAAGCAAACCAAAGGACATGCATAGAAATCAGATTGACATATCAGTTTCGAATATATCCCATTTAAATCTCAAAGATAAAACAAAAATACATAATTGTATATATATCATATTAATCAAACTTACCAATCTCTTCCACCTGTAGTAATTCAGCACCATCCCTCCATTCGAAATGCTCTCATTCTTCGCACTACCAAGACCACTCTGCAATTGCAAATACCGTACAAAACTCAAAGTCTGATTTGGAGCAGCTTCAACTGATCTTACTATTGAAATTAAGTTTCTTTAAATCTCAGAGATAAAAGAAAAAATGAGAAAACTTTGTATATATAGCATATTAATCAAACTTACCAATCTCTTCCACCTATAGTAATTCAGCACCAGCCCTCCATAAGAAATGCTCTCATTCTCCGCATTACCCAGACCACTCTGTAATTGCAAGTCCAGTCTAATTCCATCTGTTTGAGAGCTGAAATACATAACTTTACTTCAGTTAGAGGCATTACATTGGCACTGACGATTTTTGAAATGGTTCCCATGCATAAATTCATGGGTCTCTTAAGCTTCCATGCATAATTTCTATTCTAAAATGCTGGCGTATTTTAGACATAAATTCATTGGTCTCTTTAGCTTCCATTATCACACATTCATTTTCTTGGCATGAGAATGTAACGCAGCAGCCGCCTCCTCTTTCTGGCATCCACTCCACTGTTTTGCATGCACATTCATTTTCTTGGCAAAAGTATACGTTACACTATTCAGACCACCACCGCCAGCACAACAGACAAGCATGCACCCATCAATTTTTTTAAAAAGCCAAAAATGTTAACAAAGATTTGGCTTCCACTGTAGGTCGCCTCTCGGCGAATTAGTTTTAACGAAATTCAATTTATTCACCTATGCAATCTATAAGTTTAAATAGTTTGATGGTATCTAAACTTTATACATATAAAAATATGATAAATGTCTGATTATTTTGCTTTCCAATCTATAGTTTTTTGATGTTCTTAGCTATATAATTGAAGTTCATTTATGTTAACAACTATTAGATTAAATATTTTTATCCCTAATTATTTTTAAATAATTTTATACTAATCTTTGTATTCTTATTCTTTCTTTCATCGTTTCATTTAAAATTTGAACTATTTAAGAATGCTATGTTATAGATTATAGTTGTCTTCCAATTCTTTTTAAATTTTTAATGGTATGAAAATATTATTGATGAGTAGATGAATTATTACAAGTTCTATTTTAGATTTGTATTCCCTTTATCTAGATATATTATTTACCAAAGTCTCATTGCTCTTTTAGGTGTATTGTATATATATATATAAAACATGGAAAATGCAGATCATGTTCCACCTGTGCCAGATTCTTTGTTTGCAAATACTAGTAATGAGATTAAAAAATTGAGAGATTCATTAGCACAGGGTGCAAACCCGGGGATATATAGTGAAGCATGCATGTTAATATTGCATAGTCTAGAAAAACTAAAAGATGAACTTGAGAGGACTAGTGCATATTCCCCAGATAGAGTGACTGCTATTCTTTCCCGCATGCGGGAAGAAGTGCATGGTGACGTTCCCCTTAAACAAATACAGGATAGTGTCACCAAAGAAATGATAAAAGCCACTTGTTTTCCATTTTATCAAAATGTGTGTAAAGTTAGGGGATACCAGGTCACTAGATGTGTCGATCATGCTATGGCCTCATTGATCTACCACGATTTCTTGCCAAACATGGTCTATACCCAAACAATGACTAGATTCCATTGTATTTTATTCAGTAGTTGTATGCTGAGGTCCATTTGGGCCTCAAAGTTAACTACCTAGACATTCCACTATATGTTGGTCAGGGGCGTGGTAGGATTGCTGATAGGCCCACCTATCGTCGAGCAAATAGACCACCCCCAGTGTTTAGGGTATTGGTTGGTGATAGGTCTCCTGCTCTCACCCCTGCTCTAGCCCCCAGAGCAGATGAGGTTGTCGTTGCTTCCCAAAAGGAAGCAATTGACACTATAGGTGACATTGCGGCTGCCACCACTAGGATATCTGATGATCATGTAGGTCAATATTTGATGTCCAAACATTCCCAATCCACACCATTTTCAGCACAGTGGACCACCATGGATCCTTTTACAGTGGCCAACATCCCTACTCCTACACAACTTGATGCACTTATAGGAGATATGTCACGCATGACTCTGCATTGTTTGGCTAAGGACCGTTGGAGGCATATGCCCACATTGCATCAGACAATGGGATGGGTATAGAGCATGTTAGAGATCATTTGAGATGCAGAGGTCGTTCAATTCCAGGATCCCATCACTCTCAGCCGAGCACTAGTGCCCATCAGGATCCACCTACAGTTCATACGGCAGCTGCACAGACTATGGGTTTTACTGATATGTTGATTGGTTCTAGTTCATCATCACCGATGCCATCTCACCATCATAGTCCTCTACATTCATCATTTATGGCATGACATGGATAGATCAGATGGATGCAGATGTTGATTCGTCGCTTGATCGTTTGGTGGATATGGTGGAGGTGACTATTTCAGAGGACTTAGGTCATCCGATAGCAGATGATGTGCATGTATGTGTGCATGTGCATGTTTCAATTATTTTTTCATTAATTTTTAAAAAAAAATTTAACTAGATATTCATGTAAGTTGATATATATGTGTATATATATTGTTACAGGTGGACATACCTCATATCACTCCTAGCCTTGGTCCAAATCATGTGCATGATCGATGTGACTCTATGGATGAATCTGTTGTCAATGGACATGTGAGTTTTACATTTTTATATAATCACATGTGTATATGTACATGCAATATATTTACGTATGCATAGATCTAGATTGACATTTAAAAATACAAGTTCATTGAAAAATAACTTTCATAAAATTTATTTAATATAAATTATATGTATTTAACACATCTTATACATAATTTTATTTGCAGGGCTCAGCACATCAATCAAAGCAGGACCTTTCTCATTCAGATGGCCATTCGTCTAGGAGTGGACATTCATATTAGGCCATGCACTCTAGATTTATGATCTTGACCACATGTATTTGATTATATGATGATCTTTAATAGTATTTGATATTTGATGATCTCTAACTTACATTTGCTTATTTGTTGATATTTAGTATTCAACATTTAATGATTTTTAATTTACATTTTGCTTTTATGATATGTACATATATTTTCTTATATGATATATACATACATTTGCCTCTTTGCTTATAATATGTGTTATGTTTATATGTATTGAGTCCCTTTACATGTATGTACATGTGTTTTCTTATGGTTTAAACATGTTTACACATAATATATGTATGCATTTGCTTTAAATATTCAATATACATACATGTTTTCTTATTTTATGATCTCTTATAACTTACATTTCCTTATATTCAATATACATTTGATCTCTAGTAGAATTTTAGGGAAATCAATGCCACTTTATAATTAAGTTCATTCATGTTGATCACAATAAATATTTTTTTTAAAATGACTTAAGCAACATGAACAATTGAGTTGAGAACAAGATATAATCTTTTGACAAGTAACTTGAAATTCAATTCAAATATAATTTTAAGAAAATTCAATTCAAATTATATCGAGCTATTATACGTTTTGACAAGTAACTTGAAATTCAATTCAAATATAATTAAGAAAATTTAATTCAAATAATACCTCTATTATACATTTTTGACAACTAGCTTGAAATTCAATTCAAATATAATTAAGAAAATTCAATTCAAATTATACCTCTAATATACATTTTCGACACTTTAACAAAATTCTAAAATTACTAGATATGTTGTGCATACCTATGAATTAAATATGTTCAACAAACTCCACAATGAAATAACTTGTTTGTTTACTACTTGTATCATTTAAACTAGGATCTAGTTATTCCATGTACACTTGAATAATTTTGATTCACTTGGAGCGCAGATTTTGGAGAAGAAGTTTTCGCACATTTATCAAGGAGGAAAATATTGGAGCTCAACAACTTTTCATTTTTATCAATCAAGGAAAAATTTGGAGGATAATTTAACTAAGTTGGTAGAGGACTTGTTTAGAGTCATCTTTAAGTTGAAGAAGAAAATGGGACAATAAAGAAAAAGAAAAAATGTGTCTCAACAAAAATTGTCAAAAGAAGAACAAAAAAGGCGTGACCAAAACTTGGAAAATTATCATAAAAAGAAACAAGGTACATGCTTGTTTCTTCTCTAGATCTCACTCTCAAGTGTGTGTTTAGGACTTTTACTTTGAAGGTTTCTAACCATCATTGCACTTGAATGACTATAAATACTTTTAAATGTCCTCAAGTCATCTTGGTCATGCAAGTTGCAATGTTTATATAATCCTTGACTCCAATTCCTTAAGCCAATTCTTTTTGTTTCAATATTTGTGTTTTGTGTCTTTCATATTTTATTTTCATCACTTCAATGTTCTCAAATTATTTTTATGTTTTATGCTCTAGGGATTCCTCAAGCTGGAGTCGAGCCAAATCTAGATATTGGATCAAACGAATCCGTTGAAGAACACATGAACCTTGAAGTTAGGGAGGAGACCCAAGTTCAAACAATGCTTGTTGGAGAGGGGTCAAGATCACTTCCTTCTACTAGGTATGGATGAGCATATAAAACTAGCACAACTTCTCTCACTTATAGCTCATCATGTTTTATCAGTTTGTTTGCTTGCATACATAAACTTCACTTATATTTAACATCATCTCTCACTTTTGTTTGAAAATATTTTGTGACACATGTGTAGGAAGGGCTCAACAAGCAGGAAGTTTTCATGCTCAAGTCAAGCCAAATCTAGACATTGGATCAAATGAATCCGCTCAAGAATGCATGGTCCTTGAAGATAGGGAGGAGGCACAAGTTCAAACAATGCATGTTGGAGAGGGGTCGGGATCACTTCCTCCTATTGGTATGGATGAGCATATAAAACTAGCTAAGAAGGTGGGGAAACAAATTTCTCATAGAAATTTAGATCATTTACTTGAAATGGATATGGAGAAACTCAAATATTATGCCAACCAGCCTTATAATAAGAGAAAGAGGTCAATGACTAAATCTGTAAATGGAATGATCAATCATCTTGATACACTTGAAAAAACCCAATTGTTATCACGTTTACTTCTTCATGATGAGCTCAAAGAGTCATTACAATTGTTGGGTGTCCATTCATCATCAAATAAGAAGAAACACATGGGATTACAAAAGGATATTGTTCAAAATGTTAAAAAGGGTTTAGATTCCATTGGGAAAGGATCTCGAACTGTGGATAAGGCCACTACAAGAAAGGTGATGTTGACATCTATTGTACATCAAGATATAGCAAGAAAAAGAAAAATGTCAGCACTTTCAACTGAAATTGGTTATAGTAGAACCACATTGATAAAATATGAGAAAAAGAGAAAGTTTTTGGATGAGAGTTTAGAAGGCAATTGGGCAATTATGTGTAGAGCTCCCCGTTCTGACAGGATTGAAGATGTTCTTAGGAACTTGGTCTCAAGTTTTTGGCATGATCAAACTCGTCCATCATCAAATACTAGATATGTTATGAGATACAGGATTGGACCTAGTATTTATGAAAATCATATCAAACGTGACAGACATAATACAATTTGAGATGTATATGAACTTTTGTAATGCATATCCTCATATAAAGGGTGGGAAAACCATGTTTTAAAGGTTAAAAGCCATAAATTATGTGAAGATAAACAAGTTTTGAAACTTGTTGTTGTTATCATATTGAATTTGATCTCTACTATCAAGTGTTTGAAAGATGAGAGAAAGAATATGTAGGTTTCAAAATGCACCTCCTAAATAGGCAAGTTTGTTCATAAAGTCTATATTATGTGATCATGAAAATGGACCTCAAATAAGCTGCATAAAAGGAATTTGTGAAACATGTGGAAATTTGGCTAAATTTCCTTCAAGAAATGAAGATATTGACCTAACAAAGATAGTAAATTGCAAGAGGTACTATTTTTAGAGAGTTTATTTGTTTCAATTTCTCATAGATCAAGTTATTTGGATTCTCTTTGATGTAATGTTTTATTGATCAAGTGTGGTTTATTAGTTATTCACATATTTTACTGACACAGGTACAAGTATGTAAAGTTGCAAACAAATTTTGGAAAAGAATCCACAAGGTTGAACTATGTAGAGGAGATTCCGTAGGCTATGGAAGATTTTTAAGGAGTGATATGACCATACATACAACATTCCTTTTTTGCTAAGTGGAAAGCACAATAATTCCAAACATTGAGAGATACTTTCCCATGTGGAATAGTTCTATCAGTAGTTGACTTTGCAGAAAATTACTCCTTTGTACATCAAAAGGAGATTCAATCAGAGTATTACTTTTCAAATCATATCACTATTATGGTTCATGTGTGTTATCGACATGCACAATCAAAATTGGATGGTGTTGAGAGTACAGATGAAGAACGAGTCATTAAAAAAGAATATCACTTTTATATTAGTGATGATAAAG
>VDFB02086081.1:18275705-18322966 GCA_007258455.2 Sequoia sempervirens
CCCCTCTCTCTCTCTCAAGTATCTCCCTCCTACCCCCACTCTCCCTTTCTCTCCCACTCCCTCCATATCTCTCTCTCAAGTCATAATTTAAAACGAATATCATTTATATTTATACTATTATTAAAAATTAATTTTTAATAGATGTGGTTCGGCCGAACATATTTAGAATGTTCGACCGAACCCACTTCAAATCTATTTTTTTATTGTATGTTAAATGGGTTCGGTCGAACCCCCATTTGACCAAACATTATTTTTTTGTTTGACCGAACCCACTTATTTGCACCCACATCCTCTTAGGGACCAAAATTGCTTAGAATTTTGCACTTCGAAGCTCGATTTGAGAATGAAAATGGAGATCTCAAAAACCCAACTGGTATTAGGTTGCCTTCAAAATGAGCTATCCAACGAATATAATTTTAATATGTTTTGATTATATTATCTATTTGTTTTTTAAGTTTCATTAAATATAGGTTTTTCATCGAAAACAAAACTCTTTGTTCTGCACACGTGGAAAAATAGAAGATTATCAAATAAAAATTTTAAAAAATATGAGTGCACCAGATATTGGAGTCCTTGATCCAACAAAAAAAAAAGGAATTTCGATACATAGAGTAAAAGTTATGCGTTATACGATCGCGTTATGTCTGAATTGTACTTTATTTGACTTTGAAACTTGATTAAATAAAAAATATTCAATAAAAAACTATCTAACCAAGTGGAAGCACTAGAATCCAGAGTTACAAATCTAAATTCGAAAAAATTATAATTTTATCTTTCAAGGAAAAAAAGTTATGCATTATACGGTGTGCGTCACTTTTTAAAAATGTTGTTTTTTGAAAAAAACCAATTTTCGTGGGAGATGGAAAAAGAAGTGCAATCTGATTCCAAAAATTTTGAAAAAAATATTTTTAGAATCTACAGACAAAATGTGACAAGACTCTAATTTGTATCATCTTCAAATTCCTCACGGTTTAACCGCTATAGGTGCTCAAATGTGAAGATTTAGTTAAAAAAAAAAAGTCAGTGTCCAATTTGGCCAAAAATTGTAAACCACTATTGTGGGATCACCCCCCCACGAAAAATCCTTTAATTCCTTTCCAACTAAATTTTCCAAAGAATGAACATAGGACCAATGCACCACATAATCTAAAGGAAAAAGACCTGAGAAGGAGGTCTTCCCAAACTGCTCCAGAACTCAACAAGAGAAGAAGCATGAGTGTAGGGATGTTTCCAGACACTCCATCAAAAATTCCAAAGCACCATAGAAAAAGAACAACAAAAAAGCAAGTGGGACGAATCTTCCTCATTGCATCCGTACAGAACACACATAGAAGGGCCTTGGAATCCTCACTTCTGAAGATTATCCCAAGTTAAACATTTGTTCCAAGCCAAATTCCACACAAAGCAATTACACTTCGGCCATGAGAACTTGTTCCACACATTCTTCCACCATGGTAACTCCACCCCACCACACTTTCAAGCCAAAAATTCCTAATACCCACTAGCCACTTGCATCTGCCCACAAGGATAAAAATCTTAAAATCAATCACCCTTGACCATCCTGCTTCCAAAAAGTACTGGCAAAGATTCACCAAATTAGGATATTAGCGCACTATGGGGGAGAAACCATCCCAAGAGTTAGACCAAAAGAGAGCCTCAACCCCCTATTACATATCTAGAACAAGACCTCTTTGATCAATGCAACCCCTTTCTTAATCGTTCCCCAAATCACAAAGCCTTTCCCCACCAGAGGATAATGAGGAATCTCCTCCTTCAAAACCCCCTGAAGGTACTTATGAGATAAAATTTTGGCCCAAACATGATCCTACTCCAAACACCACCTCCAATAAAGCTTTGCAACCAATGCCAACCCAGTTAGAGTTGACTGTGGCAACCCAAGACCCCCAAACTACTTTGGACTGCAAACAATATCCCACTTCACTAGGCTCCACTTAGAGGAAGACAAGCTACCTGCCCATAAGAAATATCTAGCCAAAGAGTCAAAATCCTTAACAAACCCAACATGAGCCACCTAAAGCATACATCTATGGTTGGGAAGAGCCTGCACCACTAATTTGAGCAGTTGAACCTGGCCAGCAAAATACAACCATCTATGAGTCAAATGATTAACTTTCACACAAAACTTGTCAAGAATACTTTGCCAAGACTCCCTAGAAAGATTACTAGAAGAGATAGGTATGCCAAGATAGGTCAAAGGTAGAGAACCAATCTAGAATCTCATAATACGAAGAATCCTTTGCTGAATGAGTTGAGGGGTATTAAAGAGAAAAATGGAAGATTTATCCTCATTTGTAATACTCTATCTATCCCACAGTTAAATAAGGAAATCCAACCAACTACTTTCAGCTAAAGATGTAACTAACTTGTAACAAAACTAGGGCTTTCTCTTTTCATTATAACAGAAAGAATTTCAAAATAAAGTTATTTACATAACATTCAATTTTCAACTAACTTTAAAGTTTAGTTCAACTGAAAAGAAATGTCTAACTGAATTGAAATGTCTAACTGAATTAACTAAAAAGAAACATTCATTGTTTTTCCAATAACAAAAATGCAACTTTAACTAACTTTTCAATGCTTTCAAATAAAATTACAACTGATCAATCTTTAAGTTAAGTAACCATTTCAAATATTACTAGAGAGAGAAGGGTTTCAAGAGTTTACAGATAAGAAGCTGAAGCATTTGATCTTGACATTGTCATTGTGGGAAAAGGAGATATCATCAGGGGCTTTACCGCCCAATCGAAGACCTACTAGTCTCCTGTGTTCCTTCAACTGAAATAACATGTCCCTTAACAAGGGTTGTTAATAAGGATCAATTTGTCATCATGCCTCTGAGCCTAGTGTCAAGGATCTGTATCTCTTGATCGAACCTTCACTAAGGGTACCTCCCAACTAGAAGATTACTTTGATCAATCATATATCTGATACTTGATGGCTGGCAGATGCTATATCTAGAATCATACCTTGGCCAAGGATTTCATTATCATTATTGGCACTCCTGTGCCATCAACACTCTCACCCTTGCTCGACATGAATTCATTTGTCTTAGGATCTAAATTATATGATCTTGGTTTGATTTGCATTCTCCTTAAGTTCTGGGTTATATCTTACCCATTAGGTTTATACAAAATAAATGGAATTGATTCAGCATAGAGAGAGTTTTCAGGACTCACAATTATATATATATTCCAATAAGACTCGATTGAGCAAGAAAATTCCATTTTACCAACATCTCTTTACAAGGTAGAAATTTAGTTGTTTAGATAGGATGAGTTCATCAGGTATTTCTAAATGGTTCAACTGAACCCATATACAAAATTAATCTAATGTCTGATTGTCTGATTCAAACATGAGCGGCCGGTTGATCTTCAAGATAAAGATTAGTTTCAGAAGTTAAAGATGAGAAGAACATAAAAGTCTCAACACTGTTATTTATATACAGAAAAGAAGAGGAAAAGAGTTTCGACTCAAACATGAGTAAATCTGAATAGGGTAATAATTAGACGATAGATTGCCTAACCATATGAAGAATGGAAGGATTGAAAACAAGACTAATCTTTTAACATAACACTTTATTCAAGCTCCTACAAAATCAAATTCCTTTATCTTTCATTTAATTGAGAGACCCTTTCAATTTCACTCATATACGTTATTCCTCTGAACAAACTCATTTTAAGGAATTCATGGTTATCAAAATATAATTTACTTTTATGTGCCTGGAAAAATTGTTCAAGTCTTGATGAAGCCCGTTCAAAATCTCCCAACGATAAGTCTAGCAGGCTCAAGCTTCAACCACGGTGAGCACACTTAAGCCGACTCAAGGATGTCTAGATTTCAGTCTCCTATTACGCCTTTAAGAAGAGAAAACCAGAGAAATGAAAAAAAAGCCCAACAGAAAAAAAATAGAACATTTACTACACCCAACTTGAATGTATGCGACTCAAGAGGAGAGCAAATGAAAATTTTGATGATTGTTTTTAGAGAAAGCCCAGTATCCAACAGAGTAGAATGTTGTGTAAAAACAATGAGAGAGAGAGAGAGAGTAGATTAATGACCTTCGATGGATATAAAGAGACTCCTCAGAACCTTCCATCAAGATTTCTCAAGAGTCGCAGTTGCATGGCCTCTTCTTGGCCGTTTCCACCCGACCTCGAAGGAGAAGATGGCGATAAAAATTATTTTCCCAAACCCCGAAAACTCACCAATTATTAATTAATTTTTGCTTTCAAGCCTTCAAATATTTCCATTATAGATAGATGGCCTAAGACATATATCTTTTTTAATTAATTTATTATTAAATAGCCTTGCCAAAATATACTTATATATGACAAGAATTGTTTCACTTAACACTCAAGAGAATATTATTAATATTAAATATTTTGATTTTATCTATTATTTTAATTTGATATTTATTAACCATTGCAATAGGTAATTTTTGGTATATATGTTGAAGATATTGTCATTGATGTCAAAATATGAAGGCAGATGGTTAATATTGTCATTGATGTCAAATATCAAGACTTGTTAAGAAGTATTGTTGTCATTGAACTAAGTTTGGTTATGATCAAGTAAATGGGTTTACATAGTTCATACTATCTCTTGTTTTTATCAATACTCATTTGTGAAGATCAAAGTTCTACAAGAGAAATTTGAGTTGATTGACATCTACAGGACATACGCTTCAAGCTGTGAAGATCAAAGTTTTATAAAATCAACACCTTACAGGACATACGCTTCAAGCTATGAAGATCAAAGTTTTAGAAAATCAAATTCTCGGAGATTGATTCTATAAATCGACATGTATGAAGCCCAGACTTTTTACAGATTCGAAATCTGATTCTACAGATCGACATTTGAAGGTTGATATTCTACAATTGACAATCCGATTCTACAGATCAACATCTGAAGGTTGATATTCAACATTGGGCAAGTGTGTTTAGATTTGTTAACAATTGATAAATCAAATTTGCAAATATTTCTGAGAAGCCACGATTAATGAGAAGATGTGTCTTATCTCTCAAAAGGTTGTGATGATTGGAAAAAGGCGCATTTCTTTGAATGCATTTTTTATAAAAAAAATTAATATGCAAAGTCACTAACAAACTGACTCACATCTTTTTAAAAAAAGATGTAACTCTACAAAAATACGTAATCCTTCTTAAAGGCAGTGAAACATTGTCAAAATAATTAAAGGCGTATTCTCCTCTTGTTTATTAAGAAATTCAACACAAAATAAAAGTTTATTAAGGTAGAAAATCCGATTAATGAAGAGGCATGAGTGAAAAGGCAAAGACATGTTTTTCATCAAGAGACACACTCTTAGAATAAAGAATATATTTGCAATTCATCTTTGCCTTGAAAGTGTGGTTGTAAAGTTTCAAGTGGTACAAATCAGAAACCCATCTTCTTGTGTGGGCTGAGTGTGATATTTTTCATCACAAAGGCAAATTGGAGGATTGGGAGAGTGCAGATCTGATTGAAGTCATTTGATTCATCCATCAAGTCAAGGTTTGGTGCCTTTCATTATGGGTTGGTGCTCCTTGTAGGAAGGTGCCTACTAAAATTGTAAAGGGTTAGGGTGTTCCTTCTAGATTGTATCCTACTAAATCATCTTTCTTGTAAGTTAAGTAGGTTGGTGCCTACCTCAAAAAAAATTATTTTCAATAAAGTTGTATCAACTTGTGTAAATTGGTTCATATCAATAAGTTGACATTGATGAAAATTTAAGTTTGTGTAGAAAGCTAAAAAGGAGAAAAATTTGTATTGATTTACTGATTCACCCCCCTCTCAGTAAATTTTTTTGTTCTTTTCAATTGGTATCAGAGCCAGGTTCTTCTTGAAAGCTTAACTGCTTGAAGGAGATCCTTAAAGAGCACTTATGGAAAATCACAACAATATAGTGAAAGCACCCATCTTTGATAAGACTAATTATGCATTTTGGAGTATCAATATGGACTTGCATATTTGAATACACTTGGGTTTGATGTGTGGAAATCTATTGTTGATGGGTATACACCTCCAGCTACCCCTCCAACGGATCAAGCAGGGAAAAATAGAAGTGAAAACAATGCAAAAGCTAAGCATGCTCTTCTTTGCAGCCTAACGGATCCTAAATTTACAAAGGTCCTGAGGTGTAAATCAGCAAAAAAAAATTGGGACAAGCTTCAAAACATCTATGAAGGAGATGCAAAAGTAAAGAAGGAAAAGTTACAAACTCATAGAAGGAGGTTAGAAACCCTCAAGATGGAGGATGATGAAGATATTGCTTCATATTTTCTTTGTGTTGATGAAACAATGAACATCATGAGAGGACTTGGTGAAGAGATTGATGATGGCCTTCATTGTTGACAAAATTCTAAGATCTCTTTCTACAAAGTTTGAGACCAAAGTTGCAGCATTGGAAGAATTAGCAAACTTGGATTGGCTATCAAAAGATGAATTACATGGGATCCTTGCTGCCTATGAGATGAGGATTGAAGGAAGATCACCACAAAAGGAAGTCTCATTCAAAGCATCAAAAAAGGGCAAGAACAAGCATGAAGGAAAAGATGAAAAATCAAGTGATGAAGCAAAAGCTTACTTCATGGGAAACCTTAAGAAAGGAAAAGGAAAATATAAAGGAAAATTTCCCTTTAAGTGCTTCAATTGTGGAAAAGTTGGACATTATGCCTCAAAGTGTCCTCAAGATGACAACAACTCTAGTGAAGAAGGAAAAGAAATTGGCAATAAGAAAAAGGGAAAGAAGAATTTCAAAAACAATTCAAAGAAGAAGTCTCAAAAACATAAGAAGAGTTTCTATTCAAAGAAACATAGCAGCACCTCTGAAGAACAAAGTGAAGATTGCTCAAGCAATGGTGAAGAAGAAATATTGTTTATGGCTAAATGTGAAGAACAAAACATCGATCAAGAATGTGATGAAGAAGAGCAGATTGATCAAGATTGTAATGAAGAAGAGGAAGTGGATCTTGAAGAAGAATTGCACTATGCATATAAGAAAAATGAAGACTTGAAGAAGAAGGCTGCCAAGTACAAGTTGAAGATCAAAGAGATGACAAAAGACTTGGAGTATTCAAACAAAACTATTGAAGATTTGAGAGCTTTAATCATGGAAGCTGAAAGAAATGAAAAGCAAACTCAATACGAAGGAGATGAAATGTGACAAGCTGGAGCAAGAAATAGCCATGCTAAAGATAGAATTGGAGCAAACGAAGGTACAACACACAAAGATTGATAAAGAATCCAACAAGTTGATTGAGCTAATGAAGGCTCAAAATTTCCTTCAAAACAAAACAAGGGGTAGTTTTGAAGAACAAACCAAGAAGGTTGCTAACTCCAAAGAAGAATCTAAGACCACCTCAAAGCAAGGTGAAGAAGAATGGATAAGTGTTGATCCTAAAAGAAGACTGAATACTAGGCACTTCTATGCATTTAATGGCTATTGTTTTCTATGTAACAAATTTGGCCACAAGGCCTTAAATTGTAAAAATAAAGCAAAGAATATTCCTAGCTACATTAGGAGAGATTATAATCCTTTCACACCCTTTTAATGGACTTTAATAGCTTATGCTACAATTGTAATAATTTTGGGCACAAAGATCAAGCTTGTAGGACAGTTTTAAATGATTCTCCAAAGCAAAACAAGAAAGAAGGTAAGTCCATTAAAAGGAAAGAAATTCCTATCAAAGTGTGGAGGAAGAAGGAGATATTCATGTTCATTCAAACAACCTTACATGCTGAAAGTAAGAAAGATAGATGGTACATTGATAGTGGGTGCTCAAAGCACATGATAGGTGACAAGAGTAAATTCATCTCCCTTGAACCAACTGATGAAGGAACGGTAAGATTTGGTGATTATACAAGAAAAGAGATAAAAGGAAAAGGAATACTTAGTCTAGATAATGGAAAAACCAAAATAGAAAATGTTTTGTATGTTAAGGGCCTAAAATAAAATCTACTAAGTGTTACCCAACTTTGTGATCGAGGGCATAGTATCACATTCTATTCTAAAACATGTGAAATCAAGAAAGATGGAAAACTAATTGCTCAAGCTGAAAGAAAATACAATTTGTATGTTTTAAAGGAGATAAGTTGTGAAAGTTGCAACTTAGTACAAGAGGATGAAAGTTGGTTGTGGCACAAAAGGCTAGGCCACCTTAACTTTGATAATATAGTCAAAGTTAGTAAATCAAATGTTGTGAGAGATATGCCAAGGATAACAAAACCTTCTAATATCATTTGTAGAGAGTGTCAACTTGGAAAGCAAACAAGGTCAAGTTTCAAGCCTAAGGAGCACTCTTCATCAAAGTCATTGGAACTCATACATACTGATCTTTATGGGCCAACCAAATCCAAAAGCATGAATGGAGAAAGATATTTTATGTTGCTGATTGATGACTTCTCAAGAATGACTTGGGTTGCATTTTTGAAAGAAAAATCTAAAGCCTTTGAGAAATTCAAAGCTTTCAAAGAGTTGGCTGAAAATGAAGCAAGCACCAAGATAAAATGCCTTAGATCAGATCGAGGAGGAGAGTTCACATCAAATGAATTTGAATTTTTTTGCATAGAGCATGGAATTAAAAGGATTTTTTTTGCAGCAAGAACCCCTCAACAAAATGGCATTGTGGAAAGAAAGAATATAATAGTCCAAGAAATGAAAAGAGCAATGTTAAATGAGTCAAATATAGCAGATTCCTTTTGGAAGGAAGCAATTCATATAGCAGTATACATCTTGAATCGTGCACAAATAAGAGTGAACAATGATAAGACACCCTATGGACTTTGGAAAGGTAGACCAACAACTGTCAAATATTTCAAGATTTTTGGAAGCACTTACTACATTAGAAGGGATGAAGAAGATTTGAGAAAATTTGACACTAAAGAAAATCAGGGAATCTTTCTTGGCTATTCATCAAAGAGTAAGGCATAAAAATGCTATAACAAAAGAACCCACAAAATTGTTGAAAGTGATAACGTAAGAGTTGATGAAGGAAAGCAATTCAAAGAAGTTGGACAAAGCTATCATTATGATCAAACCATGAGTGATGAAGACAAAGAAGGTGAGAAATCCAAAGAGGAAGAAAAGGAGGAAGAAACAATAGAAGAAGAATCCTCACGAAAGACTTCCATGAAGACACCGAAGACATCTTCCAAGTTTGTGCAAAAGAACCATCCTGAGGAGCTGATTCTTCAAGATAGATGTAGATCTACAAGAAAATTGGTGAATTATAATGAATATTGTCATGTAGCATTTCTATCTCAAGTTGAGCCCAAAACCTTTGAAGAAGCAAGCAAAGACAAATGTTGGATTGATGCAATGAATGAAGAATTGGATCAAATAGAGAAAAATGAAACTTGGGAACTTGTCCCAAGACCAAAAGATAAAAATGTAATTGGCACAAAATAGGTTTTTAGGAACAAGCTGAATGAAGATGGTCAAGTCACTAGGAACAAGGCAAGATTAGTGTGCAAAGGCTATGCACAAGTTGAGGGAGTGGACTTTGAAGAAAAATTTGCACCTGTGGCAAGGATTGAAGCAATTAGAATGTTTCTAGCCTATGCAAGTCACAAGAAATTCAAAGTATATCAAATGGATGTCAAATCTGCATTTCTCAATGGAGATCTAGAAGAGGAAGTGTATATAGAACAACCTGAATGTTTCCTACTATCTGAAGACAAGGATTATGTGTGCAAATTGAAGAAAGCTCTCTATGGGCTCAAACAAGCCCCAAGAGCTTGGTATTCCAGACTTGACAAGTATCTCAAAGAGCAAGGTTTCAAAAGAGGAGATGTAGATAACAATCTATACATCAAAGAAGAGGATGGACACTTATTGATTGTAGTGGTGTATGTAGATGACATCATTTTTGGTGGAGATAAGGACAAAATGTGCAAAGATTTTTCCACATGTATGCAAAAGGAGTTTGAGATGTCAATATTGGGAGAATTATCTTTCTTCCTTGGGCTACAAATTTCACAATCAAGCAAAGGAATTTTCATCTCCCAAGCCAAATATGTGAAGGAAATGTTAAAGAAGTTTAGGATGGAAGATTGCAATCCTATACGTACTCCCATGGTTACAGGTTGCAAGTTAAGCAAAGATGATGAATCTCAAGAAGTGAATCAAACTCTTTATAGATCAATGATTGGAAGTCTCTTGTACCTAACTGCTACAAGACTAGACATAATGCAAGTTGTTGGAGTGGTGGAAAGATTTCAAGCAACACCAAAAGAAACACATGTTCATGCAATAAAATGTATATTCAAGTATTTGAAAGGCACTACGGAGTATGGTCTATGGTACCATAGCAACAATTATTTCACTCTTGAAGCTTTCACAGATGCTGATTGGGCAGGCAATGTGGATGATAGAAAAAGTACAAGTAGAGTAGCCTTCTTTCTTGGAGGGAATTTAGTATCTTGGATGAGAAAAAAGCAAGAATCAGTCTCTCTATCTACAAAAATTTCAGTTGAATATATAGTAGCAACATCATGTTGCACTCAACTTTTGTGGATGAGGAAAACCTTAAAAGATATCAAAGTGGAGTATAATCATCCTTGCACTATCTATTGTGATAACACTAGTGCAATCAACATCTCCAAGAATCCAATGATGCACTCAAGGACCAAGCATATCCCTATCAAGTATCACTTTTTAGGAGAACAAGTAGTAGAAGGACAAGTGTGTTTGGAATACATAACTACAAAAGAGCAAATTGCTGATATATTCACCAAGCCACTTCCAAGGGATACATTTGAGTATCTAAGGGACAAATTGGGAGTTGTCCCATATCCATCAAATTGATTGATGGAAGTATACATTTAGGGGGAGCTACACACAATATCTTGTAGCTTCATAGAATTAAAAGCAAAGCATTGTTAGATCCCTTGCCATTGATGTCAAAGGGGGAGAAATTGGACACAAGGGGAGAAATAAGAAGATGATCAAAATTGAAATTAAAGAGGTTTCCATCAATGACAAAGAGGGAGATTGTTGGAGATATTGTCATTGATGTCAAAATATGAAGGCAAATGGTTAATATTGTCATTGATGTCAAATATCAAAACTTGTTAAGAAGTATTGTTGTCATTGAACTAAGTTCGGTTATGATCAAGTAAATGGGTTTACATAGTTCATACTATCTCTTGTTTTTATCAATACTCATTTGTGAAGATCGAAGTTCTATAAGATAAATTTGAGTTGATCGGCATCTACAGGACATACACTTCAAGCTATGAAGATTGATGTTTTATAAAATTGACACGTTACAGGACATATGCTTCAAGCTATGAAGATTGAAGTTTTAGAAAATCAAATTCTCAGAGATTGATTCTATAAATCAACATGTATGAAGCCCAGAGTTTTTACAGATTCAAAATCTGATTCTACAGATCGACATATGAAGGTTGATATTCAAAAGTTGACAAGTGTGTTTAGATTTGTTAACAATTGATAAATCAAATTTGCGAATATTTCTAAGAAGCCATGATTAATGAGAAGATGTGTCTTATCTCTCGAAAGGCTGTGATGATTGGAAAAAGGCATGTTTCTTTGAATGCATTTTTGATAAAACAAAATCAATATGCAAAGTCACTAACAAACAAACTCACATCTTTTAAAAAAATACGTAACTCTACAAAAATACGTAATCCTTCTTAAAGGCAGTTAAACATTGTCAAAATAATTAAAGGCATATTCTCCTCTTGTTTATTAAGAAAGTCAACACAAAATAAAAGTTTATTAAGGCAGAAAATCCGATTAATGAAGAGGCATGAGTGAAAAGGAAAAGACATGTTTTTCATCAAGAGACACACTCTTAGGATAAAGTATATATTTGCAATTCATCTTTGCCTTGAAAGTGTGGTTGTAAAGTTTCAAGTGGTACAAATTAGAAACCCATTTTCTTGTGTGGGCTGAGTGTGAGATTTTTCATCACAAAGGCAGATTGGAGGATTGGGAGAGTGCAGATCTGATTGAAGTCATTTGATTCATCCATCAAGTCAAGGTTTGGTGCCTTGCATTAGGGGTTGGTGCTCCTTGTAGGTAGGTGCCTACTAAAATTGTATAGGGTTAGGGTGTTCCTTGTAGGTTGTATCCTACTAAATCATCTTTGTTGTAAGTTAAGTAGGTTGGTGCCTACCTCAAAAAAAATTATTTTCAATAAAGTTGTATCAACTTGTGTAAATTGGTTCATATCAATAAGTTGATATTGATGAAAATTTAATTTTGTGTAGAAAGCTAGAAAGGAGAAAACTTTGTATTGATTTACTGATTCACCCCCCCCTCAGTAAATCTTTTTGTGCTCTTCAATATATATATATTTAAAATTGACTTGTATATTGATATTTATTTTTTAATTCTTATGGCCAAGTTACTACTTCGATATGTAGTCTTACACCGACTCATGGCGAGATGATAATTTCTGATCCTCTATTAACCACGACCTCTCCCTGATGGCATCTCCTTTTTCGTTGCGGTGTTGTTAGTCTTGCATCCATTGACAGGTATTATGGTTAGATTGTTCACAACGGCTTTATAAATATGCATTTAAATATAATCTCCTAAATACATTCAATTTCACGTGAACAAGAAATTCACTTGCAAATAAAAAGATCGTTAACTTACAGTTACGATAAATAAAACATCTATTCTATTCACAATTTCACATTCACATGAAAACAATTACTTGCAACTAACTTTGCATCCGAGAATACATAACCAAACTCATAGTCTCAATGTAAGGGATGTAACGGACTAGGAGCTTTCCCCTTCTTCATTTGAAAATAGTAGCCTCCAATTCATCCAGGGTAATGCAACCCAAGAGGTGCTCATTCATCTCCCTAGTAACCAAAGAAGGAATATAGTCCAACACTTGATTTTCTTCATACAACACATCCCAAGAATCCTCTCTAAATAAGGAAACAAAAAACCGCAAGGCTTCACTTGAGATATCCCCTAAAGAAGATAAATGCTCACCCTTGTCATTCACAAGAAAAGGAATTGAATTACCATGTCTCCTGGCTTTCACAAAGTTGAAGAAGAAGGCAGTGTTTTTGTCCCCCTCCTGTAGCCACTCTACCCGAGCCTTTTGTTTCTGATAAATTTCCTCCCACAACTCCCATTCCTCCAAAAATTTCAATGCCCTTTCCTCCTCCTTGAGAGAGACCTCAAAAAGACAAAACTCCCTAATCTCCCTAGTGATAGCATCCAAATTAGCTTGAGCAACAACCTTAGCATGGAAAATATTACCAAAACATTGCCTATTCCATCTTTTGAGTTGGTACTTCACATACTGAAGTTGTTTGGAAAAAGAGTACATAGTGGTGCCAAAAGCAGGTCTCCCCTTACTTCACCAGTCAGCAACATGAACTTGTAGAGAAGAGTCATGCAGCCACATGAATTGGAACTTGAAAGAAGGAAACCGAGCAACCCAAGCCAAAGAAACAAACAATTTGATAGGCTAGTGATCCGAGCCCATCCAATCTAGAATTTAAGAACAAGTAGACCAAGAACCACCAACCTAGAAACAAGAAACCAGGAACCTATCTAACCTTTCAACAATCTAGTCCTCCCACAGCCTCTTGTTATTCCAAGTAAACTGCCCATTACTCGGCTTGATGTCAACCAGATTCAACATAGAAATGTTATCATAGAGAAGAAAAGAAGCAGGCTCCAACCTCAAAATTCCACCCTTTTTTCATTCAAATTAGTGATGGCATTGAAATCACTTGTAACAATCGGAGGAGCATAGCTTCAAATACACTGGATATGAGACCACAAGTATTTCTTACTAGAAAAATCAATAGGAGCATAAATATTAGAAAGCATAATAGTTTCGCCCATTTCCAAGCTTGCAAGTCATCCACTATAGAGGGCGAATCTTTAAAGGATTCCAAAGACAAGCCACACCCCCTACATTACCTTAGGCACCAATGCATTGGTATTGACCCTATCCCCATAATTTAGGAGCCAAACCACCCATATTTTCAATAGACAATTTAGTTTCCTGTAAAAAAAGCACATTAGGAGAATACTTTCTCACCAAATCTTGAACATATTTTTGTTGAGGGCCATTGTTCAAGCCCCTTACATTCCATGAGAGGATGATCATTTATGAGGATTAGAGAAGTGAGAGTCCAAATTCCTAACGAAACCTGACCCCGCCAATGTTTCTCCCATCAACTTGATCTTCTCTAAGTCCTTCTTACCCTAGCCTTGGAGGATTTCTCAAAAGCCCTTTTTTTATATATTTTTGAAGAATCCCCAATGAAGGAGAAGCCTTGTTTCCTTTTTCCAAATCAGACCTTGCTTTCTTCAATGGAAGAGGAGTCTCCCCCCACCCTTCTTCTTAGTCAAAATGACCTCGAGCCCTGCTGAAACTGTCATACTAAGGTTAGTGTCCATTTTCAAAGCACCAACATCTTGTGTACTTTAAATATTCTCAACAATATTACCCTCTTGTACCAATTCCATAACCCCTTGATCCATAGCCAACAAAGCCCAAATTCACCTCCTGTTGACTAAGGTCATCCAAAACCTTGAATCTATTAAAAGTATCTTCTCCTTGATGATCTTTGAAAGTCCTCTTCTATCCATGATTCCTATTATGGGTTTTAATAGGAGTGAAACCCTCTGAACCAGTAGTAGTAGCATTACCAGCATTATTAGAAATAGGAGCCTAGCCCTCAGCCACCTTAGTGGGATTGTGAGGAGGCTACGAGGTTTGAGACTCATTAAATTTGGCCCTAGGACATCTTCACTACAAATGGCCATATTCATGACACAAATGACAACGAAAAGGAAAAGTCTCACAATCTAGCTGTTGCACCCAAGAATACGCACCTGCATGGATTTCAAAAGAGTTTGGAAGCGGATTACTCAAGTCAATCTCCACACAAATGCAAGCAAAAGTCATTACATTTCTTTCCAGGGTCTATTGAGAAGGACCCATTGGTTTCCCCAACAATGCTGCAACCATCTACAAGATATCATTACACCAACATTCAATAGGAAATCGAGGAAGACCAACCCACACTGGAACCCTGTTTGGAAGCTCCTCCAAAGGATTGAATCTGGCATGCCATGGATTAATAAATAAGCCAATTTGGTTATGGAAATAAGGCCCCCCCTCGAAAACATGGTTATGATCAGCCATACAATTAAAAACCATCATGAAATAATTATTCGCCAATAGCATAACCTCCATTTCACCCTCTGGAGCCCACGTCCGTTGAGCCCACACTTCCAGAAATTGAAGTGAAACCTGCAATCCCATAAATTTGCAGAACAATGCATGTTTCAAGAAATACTCAATATCTTTAGCTATTGACACTAGTTGAATTACTAGCACTGGTCTTTCTTTACTTCGCTCCAAGCAACCATTGATTTTCAGGATACAAGGTTCCCCAACTAGAGCAAACCCTCCTACCCCAGCACCCTTATCAAATAAGTCATTCTCAACCACTATCATTGCACAAGATGGCAAATTCGTTCCAATAGCAGCTCAAAAATCTAGAGAGGATTTAAGACCCGAAGCTTCCCCTAGATCCATTACTAGAAGAAAAAAGAGTCGCAAACAAATCCACTCAAACCCCACCCAGACAACAAGAAGAAATAGCCTCCTTCCACACTTAAACCCAACTCAAAGTGGGACCACATAAACAAAAAAAACCCAAACCCTTATGCCTCCCCACCGAAGCCGAACACCATTGAGCCGCCATAGAGAATAAACAAGAACAAACTGAAGGCAGTGAAAGAAACCTAAGAAAGGTTAGAACGAGTAGAACCAAAATGAAAAGGAGGCCACCCCAGGCCGCAACCCTCACACCCTTAACTCCCTCGCACACAAAGCTAACCAGAGGAATTGTAGGGAAAAGAATGTGCTAGGGCATCATTGCCCTAGCTCGCCCACAACATCCGCAACAGACCATCACGTCCAATTTTATATCACCCGATTCGACAACTTAGCTAGAATACTGAGAAATAGTTTGAGACCTTAGAAAACTGCCTCTAATCCACACCAAATCCAAACCAAAATGAGTCCAAAAGGCTCACACACCTTAAAAAAATAACCCACATTAGAAATACTTGAAAATCTTCATCCTTTCGCACCCAAAATACTGAGAAATCAGAAAACTTCAAAGTTCTAGATGACCCCTAAAATGGAATCACACCAAACCCGGCTAGAGTGGGTCTTCCACCTTAAAACTAGCTCTCGATGATGAGGGTTTTCATCCTCAACACGCAACAGTAGACCTCTAGAGAAAATCCAATAGCATCATGTCATGTAGCCAACTAAGAGATATGCAAATGAGGCCCAAAGTGAAACTTTATAGAGCCAAGAAGGAATTAGGGCAACATAATTTCAAATTTATTTTCCCTCCAAAGCCAACGCCCCATTTACATGAGCTTTTTAATTAAAATAATTTAAAATACCCCCTAGGGAATCCTTGATCAAAAGGAAACTTTCACTTTTGTTGCCTTCTAAAACAACGCTAAGTCATTACAGTAGGCTCCAAGGTGCTTTTTACATGACCCCCTAAACCCTTCACTTAAGTTAAAGTAACTTTATTAAAATGACTTAAGTGAGAAATACAAATAATAATTAAATTGAACCTTAGCCATACCAACACCCAAACTGGAAATAGACACTATTGCAGTAGCCTTGGCTGGGACTAGTTACCAAAAATAGACTTACTATTTATAGCACTGCTAAAAATAGTAAATACTCCAAAACACCAAACTGGGATAAAAAATGATAAACACTATGACTTACTATAAATAGTAAGTGATGGAATTGGACCCCTGCTAAAAATAGAAAGTCCTGCCCGAAACACTGAGAACCAACATAGAAGGAGACTGGCTCTAAGTTCCCTTACTAAAACTCCACTTAGCCTACGAAAACTCTGGAATAGGCTAATGGACAACTCCACTGCTTAGAGGCAAGGAGGAGACATTACATACTCACTGTGAGGTGTGAGGGATGAAATAAACATTTAAGTATAAGTGGGAATTTACATATGGAAATGTAAATGTAATTTGAGAATTAATAAAGAGATTCCATGCTGTTGAAAGTGAATGTAGGCAATTGCCGAACCACTATAAAATTTGTCTCTCGCGTCTTGTGCTTAATTTTTATTTTTGTTTTTCCTTTCTTTTCTCATTTTAATATTAACAACCTTTGGGATGTTTACATGGCCCCTGATGATTGGGCGATTCACCTCTGAATGCAAACACCTTCACTCCTGATGACAAATGAACACCCGCAAAACTTCCTCTAATAGCGACGATTTCCAGATGGATCCCGTGATGGTCCCTAACCAGGTATGATGGATAAATAATGAAGTCAGGTTCGGACCTGAAGATTGTTCCCAATTGCTCTGGCGTGGCCTCATTAATTCTTGTTATCTCCTCAAATAGAGGCTTCGACATCAATCTCCAAACTACAATGACCTCTGTGATGTGATCGGAATGGATAGCGTGTGATATATAGGCGGCCAGAGCCAATGGCTCGGCTTGATCGCTCCCAAAGAAGCATCTCTTCAACTTGTTCGAACCATCCACCTGTAGTAAAATCGTGTTAATTCAGATGATTTGGATGAGATGGACAGAAAGAGGAACGAAGTCAAGAGCCACTGGTAAGGGGGACATCCTACTAGGAAAACACGCTATGCGGTCTATCTCCTTGACTTCATTCGATGATCTCTCCAAATGTAGAAACCCAAATTTAAAGCAAATGCCAACATGATGTTGGCCTAGCTCAGAGAAAATCGATTATTAATTTTTAGCGCCAATAGGAAGGAGTCAGCCAAACAAATAAATTTTAAATGTTATTATAATAATTTAAAATTTATTAATTAATTATTATTATTATTATAGTGTTAAAAAACACTCTTTTTTTTTAAATCACTTCCCTCCAAAAAATAATTTGAAAAATCGGGAACATGACATAGGACCACACCTAGTTATCTAAAAAGTAGCAAATGAAGTAATCTAATCAATTGAATCACACAAGGCAACATAGGTAGCCAAAGATTCACTTCTTTAGTGGAGTGTGCTTGATGCAAGAACTGAAAGGAACACCTCTATGCTTATTCAGTAGAGTGTAATTACAATAAGCATAGTCACTTCTTGCTTATTCAACAGAGTGCAATTACAATAAGCATAGGCACTTCTTGCTTATTCAGCGGAGTGCAATTACAATAAGCACAAGCACTTCACGCTTATTCAACGGAGTGCAATTACAATAAGCACATGCACGTCACACTTATTTAGCCGAGTGCAATTACAATAGGCACAACTACTTTCACTTATTTGGTGTGGTGTGCAAATAAATTGAAGTACAAGATGAAGCCATTGGTGGTATTACCATCTAGGGTATTACAGGATAATATAAAATGCACTAGAAATTATCATAAGAGAATAAAATGTTGCTGATTTATGTTGATATAAAGTTCTGATCACAAATCTTAATTGCTCCAACAACCCAAAATGAACCAAATAACATGGATAACAAAATACTCAAGTACCCAACAAAGGTATACCTCAAATAGATGAGATTATAAGTTGATTGTAGGTTTGATATGATTCAGTTCTATAGATAAATTGTCAAATCAGAACTAAACACATTGAGAGCACATTGTAAACTAGGGATTAGAAGCACACCAAAACCACCCAATTGCAAACTATTGAGCACACACTCTAAATGTATGGCCAGCAAGAAAAACAACCCAAAACACCAAGGAACACCTCCAAAATGCTTATTAACATTGGATAATGGTTCGGTGCTATTGAAGTTGATAGGATCTTGTTGATTACTAAAATTTGACTAAGACAAAATAATAAGATCCTCTGAAAACTAGAATTTGCATTGTAACTACTAAAGATTCGAAACTCATCTCAAATATCTTGAAACTATATACATGAAATATAAACTAAAGTAAATTTCCATATGTAAATTCCCACTTATACTTAAATGTTTATTTCATCCCTTACACCTCACAGTGAGTATGTAATGTCCCCTCCTTGCCTCTAAGCAGTGGAGTTGTCCATTAGCCTATTCCAGAGTTTTCGTAGGCTAAGTGGAGTTTTGGTAAGGGAACTTAGAGCCAGTCTCCTTCTATGTTGGTTTTCAGCGTTTCGAGCAGGACTTTCTATTTTTAGCAGGGGTCCAATTCCATCACTTACTATTTATAGTAAGTCATAGTGTTTATCATTTTTTATCCCAGTTTGGTGATTTGGAGTATTTACTATTTTTAGCAGTGCTATAAATAGTAAGTCTATTTTTGGTAACTAGTCCCAGCCAAGGCTACTGCAACAGTGTCTATTTCCAGTTTGGGCGTTGGTATGGCTAAGGTTCGATTTAATTATTATTTGTATTTATCACTTAAGTCATTTTAATAAAGTTACTTTAACTTAAGTGAAGGGTTTAGGGGGTCATGTAAAAAGCACCTTGGAGCCTATTGTAATGACTTAACGTTGTTTTAGAAGGCAACAAAAGCGAAAGTTTCCTTTAGAGAAAGGATGCCCTAGGGGGTATTTTAAATTATTTTAATTAAAAAGCTCATGTAAATGGGGCGTTGGCTTTGGAGGGAAAACAAATTTGAAATTATGTTGCCCTAATTCCTTCTTGGCTCTATAAAGTTTCACTTTGGGCCTCATTTGCATATCTCTTAGTTGGCTACATAACAGGATGCTATTGGATTTTCTCTAGAGGTCTACTGTTGCGTGTTGAGGATGAAAACCCTCATCATTGAGAGCTGGTTTTAGGGTGGAAGACCCACCCTAGCCGGGTTTGGTGTGATTCCATTTTAGGGGTCATCTAGAACTTCAGAGTTTTCTGATTTCTTAGTATTTTGGGTGCAAAAGGATGAAGATTTTCAAGTATTTCTGATGTGCGTTATTGTTTTAAGGTGTGTGAGCCTTTTGGACTCATTTTGGTTTGGATTTGGTGTGGATTAGAGGCAGTTTTCTAAGGTCTCAAACTATTTCTCAGTATTCTAGCTAAGTTGCTGAATCGGGTGATATAAAATTGGACGTGATGGTCTGTTGCGGATGTTGTGGGTGAGCTAGGGCAATGATGCCCTAGCACGTTCTTTTCCCTACAATTCTTCTGGTTAGCTTTGCGTGCGAGGGAGTTAAGGGTGTGAGGGTTGCAGCCTGGGGTGGTCTCCTTTTCATTTTGGTTTTGCTCGTTCTGACCTATGTTGCCTTGTGTGATTCAATTGATTAGATTACTTCATTTGCTACTTTTTAGATAACTGGGTGTGGTCCTATGTCATGTTCCTGATTTTTCAAATTGATTTTTGGAGGGAAGTGATTTAAAAAAAAAGAAGTGTTTTTTAACACTATAATAATAATAATAATAAGTTAATAAATTTTAAATTATTATAATAACATTTAAAATTTATTTGTTTGGCCGACTTCTTCCTGTTGGCACTTAAAATTAATAATCGATTTTCTCTGAGCTAGGCCAACATCATGTTGGCATTTGCTTTAAATTTGGGTCTCTACATTTGGAGAGATCATCGAATGAAGTCAAGGAGATAGACCGCATAGCGTGTTTTCCTAGTAGGATGTCCCCCTTACCAGTGGCTCTTAACTTCGTTCCTCTTTCTGTCCATCTCATCCAAATCATCTGAATTAACACGATTTTACTACAGGTGGATGGTTCGAACAAGTTGAAGAGACGCTTCTTTGGGAGCGATCAGGCCGAGCCATTGGCTCTGGCCGCCTATATATCACACGCTATCCATTTTGGTCACATAACAGAGGTCATTGCAGTTTGGAGATTGACGTCGAAGCCTCCATTTGAGGAGACGACAAGAATTAACGAGGCCACGCCAAAGCAATTGGGAACAATCTTCAGGTCCGAACCTAACTTCATTATTTATCCATCGTACCTGGTTAGGGATCATCATGGGATCCATTTGGCAATCGTTGCTATTAGAGGAAGTGTTGCGGATGTTCATTTGTCATCAGGAGTGAAGGTGTTTGCATTCAGAGGTGAATCGCCCAGTCATCAGGGGCCATGTAAACATCCCAAAGGCTGTTAATATTAAAATGAGCAAAGAAACGAAAAAGAAAAACATAAATTAAGAACAAGACGCAAGAGACAAATTTTATAGTGGTTCGGCAATTGCCTACATCCACTTTCAACAGCAGGGAATCTCTTTATTAATTCTCAAGTTACATTTACATATACAACCCAAACTTTGCCAAGTATCCTCTATAAGTATATTTGCACCAAAACTACTCTAAATAATCATATTTGCTAGATTTATCTTGATAATCTCCATATGTAGCATTCAAATTCACCATAAGAAGCATGGGATCAATACCTAATCTCCTAACAATGAAGCTTTAATTATTGGGTATTCATTATTTCCAGATTCTAAATTGGTGGTAGCATGCATTGTCTCATCCCTTTTAGGTATAATATTGGTTAGAGCACTTCTAATTTCAGGAATACTTTCAATAAATCCACTACTTTAATTTGTAAGGTAGTTTTATCTAATTTCAATTAAATTGTTACCATACTTGCTATTTATTGCATTTGAGTGGCAAAATTCATTATCATATGTAGCATGCTCCGCCTTGGCTCTTACTTCATGAAATTTCTCTTCTTCAATATGTAAGTCCATTTACATAACCTACTGCTTGGGCTCAAGTAATGATCAATATTTCGTTATTTCTCTCTCTATCAATCATATTGATGCTTACCTTCTACTTCAAACATCTAGCATCATCATAGTCTCTATGTCCACACCATTTACAAAGTGGTTTGAAATAACCCCTAGGGTTTGCAAACTATTAACCAGTTTCAGATCTGTAATTTGAAGTTAATTCTCACAACAACAACAATCATTCAACCCAACAATGATGCACAAAAATTTCAATATAATTAGATCTATAATTGACAGGATGCAATGAGTTGTTAGAGGTCCAAACACCAAATCCTAACCAACAGAGAAGCGAGGAACAACAAACAACTGATTTTAATTCTTTACCAAAAAAATCACATTTGAGCCTCAAATAATACAGGTATAGTCTGATAATTGATTTACAATCTTTTGAAAACATTTAACAGTTCTTATAGTGTTGACCTGGAGAAAAGCATTGTTTGACCCCCCCTTAAGGGTTTGTGACTGAGCACCTCACTAAACTGTTGTAGATGAACCTGTCAGTAGCTGATATGGGTCGAATCTCCCTTTGTTGTTCCCTCCAGACCCTCAGGACAGGATAATAGTATGTCTGTTGATGCTGATGCAGCAATCCTCAGTCTAAAGGAATGAATGAATAGGCCTTGTTGATGGCAGCTACAGTTGATGAATGCCAAGGATAACACTCAGCTACTAGTGAAATTTTCCCAACAATACCTAAAAAGTTACATAACAGCAATAGGATGTCTTGCAGCCTGTGTAAACTTGATACAATCATCTCAGATCTGGAGGCCACCTGTAGTTTAGATCATAGCAGCAAAAATCGTTCGGTGAAAAAATCAGCAAACCAAAAGTTCAAGATTTTTTGAAAAAATAAGGGAAAAATTGGATTTTGAAAAAAAAACATAAAATATTGTAGAAAAAGAGACAGAGGCTATTTTTTAAAAACTTAAGGTCATTTCCATAACATAGAGATGTAAAGAGCAAATAAAATAGAGATTTTAACCTGTGAATTGTAGAAAATGGAATTTTTTATTCGTATTAATATCACTGACTACATTGCATTGCACCTTTACAAAATTGACAAATCAAGCAAGAGACTGACCACTATAAATCATAAATATTGCTCAGAATAAATTGAGTATTCACATAGTAACAAAACCTTTTTGCATGGGGTGAGGGCCCCAATTTACCCCTCATTTTAACTTCAAAAAAAGAAAGATGAACACCTAAGAAGTTTCCTATTATTTGATTGCAAAACTTGTACACTACATTGCAAGAAATGTCATAGAAGTCCCTGATTTATTGTTCTCAGAATTTGCATTATTGTTTCTAGGACACTACAATGCACTGCAACATTTCTGGATCATTTATAGAATATTTCCAGATTTCAATTTTTATGCACAAAAAATGTAAATTATGTCTGCATTTTTATTCTATATATATTTTTATTTTATTTTATCTAGAAGCTTATGCATTATTTTATCTTGGAAAACCAACAATAAAAATGATTTTCTATTGAAACTTAAATATTAATTATTATGAAGTATGAAAACATCCACATTAACATATTGTTTATGGTCTCCTTGTGGGGAGAGCTGATTAGGGTGGCTTCAAAGACTCTATCTATAGGCAAGCCAGTCAGTTTCTGTACAACGAATTTACCTTAAACAAGCAAGAAGAAAAGAATGCATTTATCGCAAGAATGAGATAATGTCATGAGTTTAGTTAGATATCATTCTATTTGGCATGGATATTTGATTTCGAGTCATTCATTTAATTTAACTATGGCAATCATTGTGAACCAAAACTTATAAATCACGATGCATGCTGTGCAGTGTAGAGACTAGGAAGAAATGGGAAGAGACGAGAAGAGACCGGCAACTGGAGAATCTTCTGCCAACAAAACACGTCCACAAAATGACAGCCCACAATTTCTAAACGTCGAAAAGCCCGCAATATCGCTACAGAGAAAACTTGCCGAATTTTATAGACGAATTTTTTGCGATTTCATTGACGATTTTTTTGCAATGGAAATCATGATTTTTTCCAATTTTCAACGATTTTTCCGACGGTCAACGTGCCAGAAAAAATTGACAAGGTTGCAAAATTTTAAAAAATCGCAATTTTTGCGATTTTTTTGCGATTTCTGCTTCTATGGTTTAGATTTCTCTTAGGCTAACTCTACAATTAGGTTTTGAGAAAATATGAAAGATTGAATAGAAAAATTGACCATATAAAGGTTATGGTTGGCGTCCTAACCTTGTAGAGTGACTGAGGTTTTCATCCCAGCACTTAGTTAGGATTTCTCCCAAAAATCTCATCAAATTTTCTAGATGATTTCTCCTAGCAGCAACAATTTGCATGTATACCTGATTAAGCAGAGTTGACGCCCCAAAACAAGCCCTAGGTCGGCCAAAAAATATTATTTTCCAAAATTGGTGCCAAACAAGGGTATAGGTCGACTAGTAATTAGAGTTATTTTTTATTTAATAATTATTAATAATATTATTATTTACTATTATTTTAATATTAAGTTTAGTGTTTAAAAACACTATTGGAGTTGCAGGTCAGCCTTAAGGACATGACATAGTTATATTTCACCCTGACTTTTTGGGCAATCCCTTTCAAGCCACTATACTCTAAACATTGTTTAATAAGCTAACTTATAGAGTCATATTGGATTCAATTCCTACCTCCCCCACTGCTATTATTGAATCTATTATCAATACCTCTTTGATTCTAACAACCATCGAGATATGTGTTCTTATTTTTTTGCAACTTCAATGGTGTGTTGGGTGAAGTAGATTACTCTCCTTGGGTAAAGAGTACACTTTTCAAATTTTACAAGCACACTTTGATTGAATAGCTCAATATCTAGCATATACCATAGAACATCTTCTTAGGGCAGTTTGTTTTGGTGTGGCCCTCTACTTTACAATTTGTACACCATAAATCTTTGGGCTCTTTTTTGGATTCTTTCTCTACCTTCAAGTCCATCATACAAGGAATATCTCTCCACAATGCTTGTATTGACCTAGATCCACTACCACTACTTGCATTGAATTCGCCATCTTCATCAGTTTGGATCTTGAAGACATTTTGTCCTCATTTTCTATGTCAATCACTTTGTTGTAGGCTTCAATGTATAATATAGGTGGTACTACTTTCATTTTCTTTCTCAACAAAAGAATGAGACTTTCAGTTAACCATTTTTTCTTCAACCAATCAACTAGTTCTTTTTCCAATTTTTACTAACAATTCCTTGATTCTACGATTATAAGCTCTTATATTTTCATGTTTCGCTTGTCAAGTGTTGTATATTTATACAACAATTTCATTGTCATCTAGAAGCAATTTGAATTCTTCTTCAAAATCCTAATGTAATTTCTCCCACATCTTTCAGCTCGTTGGATCAATGTTTGTGTGTTAGTTGATTGTCACCTCGCTAATGACCATAGCCAATAGGTTATGTTGTTTTGTTCATTTTTTTCCAAGATAGTTTCACAGGTCTTATAATGCCTCAGTGGATCCTTTTATCCATCTCCTATTAACTTGGGCTATTTTTGCCTCTTTAGACTTGGACTTGTTGGTGGAGTGACCATATTTGTCCTCATTACAAACTCAATGTCTAGAACCTTATCTTCAAGAAGATTTGATTTGAATGTTCTAGCACTCTCTTGGCACTCTCGAACACATGGGAATCCTTGACTCTTTTGGAAACTTCAATGTTTCATACACGTGTATCACCCACATGTACTTTTTACTCCACCCAAATCCTTTGCCTTGGTGTTTTAGGCTCAATTTGTTCTTCAATCAACAACTCTTCGATGCCTCAAAGGTTACTTTCATACATTTCCCTCTCTCCATCTATGAAAAATTCCTTGAAATCCATTGAAAGACAAAGACTTTTCTCATATAGAGAAGGCTTTATCAATTCCTCAAATCAAACTTGGCCTACAAGATCCACATGCACTTCTTTTGAAAGGGAAGATGTTTGATGATCTGAAAGCACTCTTCCTCCATACACTATAGGTCATTGTTCACGTTCAATTGAATGTTATGACATCTACACTCCTAACTAAAACTCCAACTTACACTTCAACTCAGACTTCTACTTTGGCTCTCGCTTTGATGTAATGGATTTCTAGAGTTGGATGCTTCACATAGCTTCCTTCTTTCGTATTGTTCCACTAATTGGAGAGATCATCTAACTTCACAACCTTCCCCTTGACTACACTCTAATCTTCTCGAGCCTTTTTTAAAGGTTAAGGGCATTAATTTCATTAGTCTCCAATGTAGTTGTCAATAATTATTGACCAACGTTGGTTCTTTATGAATATAACTCAACTCTTTTATAGCCAATAGCACCAAATGTTTAACACCACCAATTGCAATATAAATGGAATATAAAAAAAGATACAAGATTATTGTAGATGAAACCAATGAATGCTTTATTTCAAGGTAGTGCTTGTACAAACCAAATGTAGACTGGGAAGAATCACATATACAATCAAACTATCTTCCTTGAATATGAGAAACATATGTAAAGCACCTGCCAATTTCCAAGTAGAACACAATCATCAACAACCACTTAAAACAATGAATACCTAGAAGCTGACAAGTAAATAATACATAATCGAGTACAAACAAAAGATCACAATGTCATTTTACACACTACAATATGGCAAGATAAGTAGTAATACTCTTTCTCGAAATGAAATTTGGAAAGATAATATTTTGGTAGTAGGATTCTTGTGATATTGTGGGACTATGATCCTTGTGATTATGTGGAAATTGTGATTTGTGTTGGAAGGGATGGGTTTGGACAAGCGTATAGGGTATGATGGATGGAAGATTGTGGTAATGTCATTGTGATTGATGTTGAGAAGATTCATACATGTACTTTGATTTTTAAATAATCCTTGAAGAGGATATATTGGCTTGATCTTATGTTGGCATTGGATAGTAAGTCTCTTGGCAACCAATGCTTTCTAATGGAAAACACCATCATTTTTTTTCTTTGAAAGAACCATTAGTTGGTTTGTTGTGATCATTCTCATCTTTTGAGTATTTGTTTACTTTTGTGGTCAAGCTTTTGAGAACATTAATATTAAAATAATATTATCTAATTATTTACTAATGCTTAATGTTTGTAATATAGTGTAAATGTAGTGTAATACTAGATAAGATCGTTTACTCGATCCCCCTGTAGTTTCTTTTGGAAACTTTCTATTTTTGTATCTTTGTAATTCCTATATGAAGTGTTCAACTTCTTGTAAATAAATCATCAAATATTTTACCATCTTGTCTTCACATTTACATGGTACCAGAGCACGTTTCGAGCCTGGGAAAAATTCGTTTTTTTTGAGAAATTCAATTTTTTTGAAAAAATCACATTTTGGTTTCAGAACAGGGTTTTTTTTTGTTGGCACCAGGTTTTGTCTTTTAGAAGTCGTGCTTCTTCATGAGCCGCTTCTATTTACTAGTGTCTACTCCTAGACGAAGACTCCTGAGCGCAATTCTGAATGCATTTTGTGATTGCTCTCCCTTTTGTTTGGCATTAGAATATAGCGACTGCTCTTTAAAAAACCCATGCCTAAAAAAGCATGTTTTGGGAGGTCTTTTGGTCGCGTTTTGACTCTGATTTCTGGGCGCGACTTCTTCATTTATCTGGCTGTGATTTTTCCCTCTATTACAGTCCGTTTCTTCTCCTGTTTGTGCCATCGCCTAGGGCTTTTTCGATCTTGTGTTTCTGGTCATGTTCTTGGCACGTTCTTTTGATGAAGCTTCCTCATTCTAGGCGGGATTCTGAGTATTTTCAAAAACATGTTTTTGGCATTCGAGCTAGGGTTTTTAAATAAACTCTTTGTCTAAAGCCGATTTTTTTAAATTTTTTTTATCATAGATTCCTTCTGGGTGTTTCAAGACAATTTCTGGGTGTCTCGACTTTTGTGCCTTGAAATTTGTGCAAATGGGTTGTCTAAAAATTTGTGCCTAAAACTGCCTCTAATTTAAGTGCATTGGAATCCGTTTCTTGGGTCCCATGCAAACAGTTTTATCGCCTTCTTAGTTTTTCTTTTTTTTTTGTGCCTCGAACGTGCAAGATGGCATCTTTGACCAACATTATGTTGGAAGGCAGTCAACAATTCAACGTCAAAAATTATAATACCTAGAAGTAGCAAATGATGACCATCTTTGAATATCGTTGCCTTGATCAGATTGTTCTTGGCAATGCTACTCATCCCACAACGACGAGTAAAGACCAGGAAAAGTTTAACAAGCAAAATCATGAAGCGGTGATGCTCCTTAAACTTTCAGTTACTGATGATCAACTTCCACAGGGTCCATTCAGAAAATCAGTTGCGGAGATTTGGGAGCACTTGAAAACCTTGCATGAGACCTCTAACAAGAGTCGTGCATTCTTTTTGAAAAACCAATTGTTCTCCATCATGATGGATGAGAGAATGTCCTTACAAGAGCATCTGACAAAGATTCAGGACATCTGTGATCAGTTGGAGGCGATTGGTCGAAAGATGAAGGAAGAAGACATGGTAGTAATCACCCTAAAAAGTCTATTGAAGTCTTATGAGAAATTTGTAGAAACTCTAAACATTACATTTACTAATGTTAATCTGAAGTTTCCAGAGCTTTTTATGGTAGTAGTGCCTCATCGTCCTCTATAGAACAAGCTTTTGTAGCTAAGTCTCAGCCTAAGCACAAAGGGGAAGGTCAACCTTCGCAATAGAAAGGCTCAAGTCAACCTTCGGGCAGCCCTAAGAAAAAGAAAATTCAGTGTAATTATTGCCACAAATATGGTCACATGAAGGAGGATTGTCGTCTGCATTTGGCTTTTGAACAGAAGAAGTAGGGAGGGTCTCAGCAGGAAGCATATGTTGCTTAGCACACTGAGCAGAAGGAAGTTTTTTTTTATGCTTTTATGGCTAAAAGACCTATAGATCATGTGAAGTCCTCTGCCTGGTATATTGATTACGGTGCTTCACAACACTTCACCCATTGCCGTGAATGGTTCACAGACTTCTCTCCTTTCACTGACAGTTATTTTTGGAGGAGGTGAAGAGTATACAGTTGTCGGCAAGGGCACTGTTCAAATTCAGTCTAATGGGAGGAATCTTATATTCCTCAATGTTTACTATGTTCCTAGCATGGAACTAAAGCTTCTCTCAGTCAATCAGATCATGAGACATTCTCCTCAGTTGGATGTGGTATTCAGTACACACAAATGTTCGATTGTTGATTGGGAGACTCGCACCACTGTGGCTATTGGTATTGAGGATCATGGTCTATACAGGCTTGTGGATACAGGTGATTCTCCAAAGTTAGCCATGGCAGCTAGAAATTCTACTATCACCAGTCTTTGGCATCAACGGCATGGGCACTTAAATGTGCACTATCTCTCTCAGCTAGCTCAGGAGGGACTTGTAGTTGGTTTACCTGACATCCAAACTCAACATCATGGCGTTTGCGAAGCTTGTCAGGCTAGGAAGCAGCACAGGACACCGTTCACAGATGGTGACTCATGGCGAGCATCTAAGGTACTGCAATTGGTTCATGCTGATGTATGTGGGCCAATGAATACACCTTATGTTATTAGTTACAGGTATTCCTTTCTTTTTGTTGATGATTTCAGTCGTAAAATGTGGGTGTATTTTCTTAGATAGAAATCAGATGTGTTTACTGTATTTCAGAAGTTTAAAGCCTTAGTAGAAAAAGAGTCTGGTTGTTGCATAATCACTCTTAGGTTAGATAATGGGGGGTATTTTTCTCTACTACTTTCTCCAACTTTTGTGATACACATGGAATCAAACACCAGTTAACCACACCATACACTCCTCAGTAAAATGGTGTTGTAGAGTGGCATAATTGTACAAGTGTTGAGATGGCCCACTCCATGTTACAACACATGAGTATTCCTAACAAATATTGGGCAAAAGCAGTCTACACTGCGGTTTATCTCCTTAATAGGTCTCCTACCCACGTTGTTAAGGAGAAGACTCCTTAGGAAGCTTGAACTGGTCGCAAACCTAAGATCAGTCATCTGAAAATCTTTGGCTCTTTAGCATATGTATGGATTCCAGATGCCAAGCGCTCAAAGTTGGATTCCAAGAGTCAAAAGCTTATGTTCATAGGGTATAGTGACAACCATAAGGCTTACCGGTCGATTGATGTAGACACTGATTGTCTTATCTTTAGTCAGGATGTTGTCTTTGTTGAAGAATGAGCACCTTTTCACCTTTCCTCATCTGTTCAGCATTTTGAGGATCAACCCATGAAGGCTTCTGATTAGGGTGAGAAGTATGTTACATCCCCTTTATCATGAACATGTTTATGACAATGAAGTTATGGTTGTTATGTTAGTTGCAAGTAACTGCTATTCATGGGAATGTGAAATTGTGGAAAAAATAATTGATTATATGTCGTAATTTCAAATGTGAATGATTCTCTTATATATGCGAGTGCGTTTCCTATTCATGTGAAAATGAATGTGTTAATGAGATTATATTTAAATATAGATAGATATATATAAATGTTGAGAACGATCTAACCATAATTCTTGTCAATGGATGCAGGTTTGTTGACGCCACGAGACAAAGGGAGATGTCATCAAGGAGAGGACATGATTAACAAAGGATCAATTTTATCATCAAACCATGAGTTAGTGCAAGATAGTTGTGTCAACTTCATAACCTTAGCCATAAGTAAATTAATATAATTATTGCTAAATAAGTCAATTTAAAATATTTATTAACAATCTCCTTTTGGAGTTGAGCAAACCAATTCTTGGAATATAATTTAGGAGATTGCTTTGGTTATTAAATATTAAATTAACTTTAGTAGCTAAAACTCTTTTTCCATCAATCTAAATATATGAAATATAAGTAAGGCTTAAAATAAAAAATGAATTAATTAAATAATGTGAGTCGTCGGCTGTAGTCTTTCCTGTCATCTTTCCTTCGAGCCTTTGGAAGAAACGGCCATGTTGGAAGCCAAGAAGTCTCAGGGGCTCTAGAAATCTTGAATGGAGGTTTCTTGGACCTTTCGCATTTTTTTTGTTGTTGGAAGGTTTCTCTTATTCATTCGCTTGGGGGGGGCTCTCACTTCTTCTACGCTGGCTCAATCTCACTGCATTCTTCTCTTATTCGTAGTTATTTTCTCATTTTTTGGGCAATCACTTTGGAGCTCATTCTCCCTTCTACTTAATGTGAGGAAACAATCTCCATATTCATTATTGCTAGCTCTGTACTCGTTCCAAATTTTCATGTTGTCTCCTTTCTTGTCGGTATCCTCTTCAGTTGGCAATCTTTGTTTTCTTCTGTTGAAGCCAAACGGGGTGGAGTTTGGAAATTTAATTGAGCCTTCAATCTTCTGGGAGGAGGTTCTATTTCTTGGTTTCACCGTCTCCTTCTCACGTGGTTAGAATGATTGTTGTTAGCTTCACAACCTTGACCTTTTCAACCGAGGAAAAGAGAGATTGGATCTTTGCAAGTTATTGGATCTTCTTTTCCAGGAAAGTTAAGTTTCTAAATACTTCAATGTAATGCCAATGAGGAATCCGTCTTTGTGTTCACCTTTGGCATAGAAAGTAAACTCTTAAATCTTATTTATTTTCTGTAAGTAGAGAAATTGGGTCTTGTATCACCTTCTGGGGTCGGCCTATTAAAAGACTTTTCTTAAAGTGAAACTGAACCTTTATCTTCTCTTGCATTTGAATATACTTTGTCAAAGACATACTTCTAAAAACTGGATTAGGAATGAACTATACAGATTTACCTAAAAAGCTTATTCTGCTTGATTAAGCCGAATTCTTCTCTTTCTCTCTCCAATTTAGAAGCTGGTTCAGTGCAAACTTTTTGCTCACTAAGTCCTTAAAGGGAGGTATAATGTCTAAGTCTTAAATCCTCAATGTTGATTTAGTCTCTTATTATCAAACTTAAAGATTTAAGATTTAACATCAAATTAAGAGAAAAATGGTAAACAAACCTGTCAATATGAATTAGACCTACAATGGAGAATAACTTGAACAAAGGATAGTTAAAGTGCTTCTTACTTGATGAAAGAAAGGATATGCTTAAGATTTCCTGAAAGGAAATTTTGGTCTGAGCCTTTTAAACCCTTTCTCATCTCTGTAATTCTGGAATAACTTTACCTGAATGGAAACTTATGTTGCAAGATTCGTGCATCATTCTCAGATATCATTTTTCATCTATGAGTATGACTTGATTTGTTAGTCATCTGTAGAGTAGTAATATGGTGTATAATAAGTCTGGAAGAATCTTTAGATTCGATTCTTGCTTGATGGAAGATTTTTCATGTTTAATCTCGCGTATTTGTTGCCCTGCTTTGGAGTCCCTCTTCAGTCATCAATCTGATTTGAATTGGAGTCCGTGAATCCATCTTCTCTCTGGGGTCTTATCAGCTAATGATCTATCCATAGCTTTCTTTCACTCTATTTTGAAATTCAGAATCGAACCCGTGTCTCTCCTTTACTTTTTGAGACCATTAACCTGATGAAACCTTCTTGAAGGATAAGTCTCTTTTCTTTCTCTTTAAGTGTCATGTAAACTGAAGGGTCTTTAAAGATGTGATGTGACAGTGAGACAGGATTCTCTTATATGCCTGATATTAATTGTTGTATGTAATACTAAACATTGAATCCTTAATGTCGAATCTCCCCATAAAATTTGAGAATAGCAGTTTATTATTACTTAAATGGGATAAGTTATGAGTTGAGTAACTCTCTTGGTATGAACATTAAGAAATCAGCTTACCCTTAAATATGAAGAAAGATTATTTGAATCATGTTAATGAGATTTAAATCTTGAATCAAGAATTATCATGTCGAGCAAAGGTGAGAGTGTTGACGGCATAAGATTTCCAGTAATATCAACAAAGGAGTGCCAGTAATATCGGCACAGGAGTGCCAGTAATGATAAAAATCCTTGGCCAAGGTATGATGCCTATTAGGCATTGGTCAGCTATCATGAACCAGATATACTTATGGTTAGAATGATCCTTTTGGTTAGGAGGTACCTACAGAGAAGGGATCGACCAATGGAATAGGTTCATGACACCAGGCTTAGAATGGCATGATCATAATTGATCCTTGTTGATTACCCTCGTGAAGGGTCAAATTCTTTAGTTGAAGAAACTTGGGGGACCAGTAGGTCTTGGTTGGGCGAAAAAGCCCTTGATGATATTTCTCTTTCTCTCAAAGATAAAGATGTTCAAGCAATTTAGCATAATGATGATCTCATATTGTATTCTTTTCTCTCTCGTAATTCCAGGTGCATGCCTTTGCTTATTTAAGTTTAATATCAATGCTGCAATAAATGTTATTTCCTTTCAGTAAATTTTTTATATGTACAAATCTGCAGTTGAATATTTAGACAACTGTATGTTCTTTCAACTGAAATGGAAAATATGAAAATTAGTTAATGTTCTTCTGTGGATTCAGTTATTTGAATCAGTTGGTTTTTTCCTTTCAGCTAAAACTGGAAGTTTAAGAGTTAGTTGTGAAATTGAATATGTTATTATTTAAAAATTGATTTTATTTTCCGTTCAATTTGCAAAGGAAACCTAGCATGAAAATAAGTTAGTTGAACTTTGGCTGAAACTGGTAGTTGGTTTACATTTTTAAACTGTAGAACAAGTAGAGTGTTACATGTCTTCCGTTAGGTTCACCTGATGGGAGGGATGATGAAGATTCTATCTTTGATGATGCTCAACCTGATTTTCCTCCGGATGATATTGATTTTCCACCTGATGAACCTGTTCTAGATCCACAACCAATTCTAGCTCCTCTTATTACATCCGATGTTGGCACTTCTACTCTGGCATAAATGGTGGGCTAAGACTATTGGTGATCTTCATGATGATGAGCTCATTGAGGGTCGATCATCCAGAAACACGAGCAAACAGCAACATACAGTCAATTTTTCTCTCATGGCCAACATTCACAGTGTTTATGAGCCTCAAACATTCAAAGGCTAAAGGAATTCCTTAGTGGAAAAATGCTATGGAGGCTGAATACCAAAGTCTTCAGAAGAATCACACTTGGGTCCTTTTTGATCTTCCTCTAGGGAAGAAGCCCATTAGCTGCAAATGGGTGTATAAGGTTAAATACAAAGCTGATGGAACCCTTGACAAGTACAAAGCTATTCTCACAGAAGGAAGGCATTGACTATGAGGAGAATTTTTCTCCTACAACCAAGATGAGTACCATTCATCTCATCCTTGCCTTAGCAGTCCAGTTTGGTTGGAAATTCCATCAAATGGATGTTAAGAGTGCTTTCCTCAATGGTGAGTTGAAGGAAGAAGTCTACATGACACAACCTCCAGGATTTAAGGTTGTCGGTAAAGAACACAAGGTGTGCAGATTGGTAAAAGCACTCTATGGCCTGAAACAAGCTCCTTGGGCTTGGTACATCAAGATTGACAAGTACCTCACAAATCATGGCTTTCAGAGGAGTCCATCTGACTCTAATCTATATGTCAAACATATTGGTAGTGATATTCTTATTTTCTTATTCTTGTTGTCTATGCGGATGACCTAATCATTACTGGTAGCTCGACACATTTGATCGCTGAGATCAAACAAAATTTGTGCAGCACATTTGACATGACAGATTTGGGACTTTTGCATTACTGTTTAGGGGTTGAGGTTTGGAAGACAAAGAGTAGTATCTTCATCTCCCAGTCCAAATATGCTTGAAGTCTACTGGATAAGTTTCGAATGCAAGATTGCAAACCTTCCTCCAACCCATGGAAAAAGAGCTCAAGTTATTAGCTAAGTCAAACTCACTTGTAGTAGATGAATCATTGTTCAAGAAACTAGTGGGCAGCCTCATCTATCTCACTGCCACTAGAATCGACCTTAGTTTTATAGTGAGCTACATTTCATGCTTCATGACAACCCCCAAGGCTAATTATTGGGTACCAACGAAGTGTGCGTTGCGTTATGTGACGGGCACTTCTGATAATGGACTTCTTTACACTAGGAGTCATGATCCTAGACTTTCTAGTTTCACAAACTCAGATTGGGTAGGTTTGGTTGATGACAGGAAATCAACATTTGGGAATGTGTTCAGTTTGGGATCTGGTGCAGTCACATGGACTAGTAAGAAGCAATAGGTAGTGGCTCTCTCCTTGACAGAAGCAGAGTATTGAGGAGCAATTAAGACAACTTGTGAGGCAATTTGGCTTCATTGGATGCTTGTGGATATGCAAATATCTCAAGCAGGTTTGACTCCCTTATTTTGTGATAATCAAGGAGTTCTCGAACTTGCCAAAAATCCAGTCTTCCATGAAAGAACCAAGCATGTGGAAACTCATTGTCACTTCATTCAAAATCTTGTTGAAAACTAATGAAGAAAACAACTCTCAAAACACACAAAACTCATATTATAGAAAAACTCTATGAACAATAAACTCCAAATTGACAATAATTTGTATCAATTTGAATCAACTGCACGATTACACTACATTCCATTCCAATTAGAAAATCAAAACAAATAGATTCATTTACTCAATATTTCATTACAATAACTCTGGCAACTCCATCACTCTTCTATTCCATTTAGGTTTTCATTTTCCCTTCACGCTCTAATCTAACTTTCATCTTTAACAAAACACCTTCACACAGACCCGAATCTTTGCTTACATTTGTCTCTCAGTCTTTACTTTGCTCACCTTCTACTCTCTTCCCCATTGTTCTTCGACACACCTATCATTCATGTTTTAATTGCAAACACTCATCGTGCACTGTCTTCGTACCTCATGCTCCAAATTCCTATCACGTAAGACCCAACACAGTTTTTCTTTGTTCTTTGCACGCTCTTAGTCACGCCTCTCTTCCTCTTGATATTTGCTCGGACATCTTCTCTGCCCAACATTTTTTTTTCAACTAACAACTCTTTGGCCTGCCTTTACATGCTTTCACTGGCAATTGCCTTTCTTGCATGGGTTTCTTTCTAACTCCATCCTTCTTCCATTGGCATGTATGCACCACAATGTTTGAGATCTTCCTCTCATTTATCTTGACCTACATGTTATCTCCTCCACACACAATTAGCCAAGACTCTTTCCCTCTGTGTTTTAATTCTTACAATCTCTAACTCGCACTATCATCCACCCGCCATAGCAATATTGAATCTTTTAAAATCTGTATTCACATTTGAGTCATGGCACGAATCTGCTTTCTCACCCAAGCGTGCACTTTTCTTCTCCACATCTGCATTGTAATACTTCATTTCTAACACCCCTTGACATTCTGGCAATACTCAATGAACTCTCAATAAGTGGTGTCTCTTCATGTCCTTGTCACATCTGTCCAACTTTTCCCAATTTTAGTTTTTTATAATTTTTAAATCAAATTGACACTTTAACCATACAGAGAAACCGCATATTCAGGCTCATGAGATGATAATGCATGATGTCATTCAACTTTTGCAATCGCCCATCAAACCAAATGAAGCTGCAATCAGAGAACAAACACCAAACAAAAATAAACTAGAAATGAAATACTTTTTTTGGGATGATGTGGATAGCCCTTCCACCTGGGATGCTCCTACATCAGACACGTCGGGTAAGAGATTTGTGAGCATAGGCTCACAAAGGTGGAGCTAAGTGGTAGAACCACCCTTTGAGATTGCACACAACCTCTAGCGAACTCCGTCATTGACAACCCAACCTCCTCCGCCAAAACTTCATCCTCTTCTTCTCTCCATGCCCTCTTCCGGTCGCCTCTTGGCTATAAATTAAAAGTCACAACCTGTAGGTTCATACACAGTGTCTAACAACTATGCCCTTTTTGTCTTCACCCTAAGACAACCATTTTATTTCTCTTTCAACTCCTCTACAAATTTTCCCTTGCAACTTCCTATAATGAGCTGACCAATTTTTTTCAATGATCAAGCCAATACAACAAGCACCTGTTAAGGTTAGCCCAAAACCAAACACTACTAGAAAGTAACTCTGCACCAAGAATGCACACTCAATCTCAAGATGAGAAGGGTGTTGTCATATGGTGCCAAGGATCATCAATACTTGAAATGAAGAGCAATGCTAAAAGTAACCCAACCCAAGAATGTGCACCAAGACCCGATGTGGGTGAGGCGCTAGCATATGGCGCTGGGGGTCTTATGAATTTATTGACGACTTAGCCGATCAGGAGTATGATGATTACAATGTAGTGCAAGAAAGTAAAGAAAGACTAAACAAGGCCAGTCTCTTCCACAAACGTGGGAATTACAATAGATTGAGCAAGGACCAATCTCTTCCACAATGTGGGAAATAGAGATGGCTGAACAGTACTACTATAACAATTTTACAATGATATATTTTTCCTACAAATAACACTGTATTAAAAGAGTTTCAATGCTGCAAATATCAAATATGTCTCTCCAATCTCTAGAATGACTTTCCAAACCAAAATCCAACTCAAATGAAAAAAAATTATAATCTGATATGACGGACCAACAACTAGAAAAATGCAGACCAACAACTATATGACTCACTAAAATGCTCATAACTCCATCAAAACTACTCCAAATGACATGAGACCAAGTGCAATGAACTCCAAGGAAGATGGATGGCAACCAAGTTATGACCAAGAAATGGCTGCAACAACTACTCAATGAATATTCTAAACATTTTCCAGGCAAGATGAAGTGGTACGGCCTCAAGAGGGGTGACTTTTGCAAGATAAAATCCAAATTTTCATAATAAAATTTGAAACTCTCCAAAAAGGGGTGCCCAAGGATGAAAATGACATATGCAAACTACCTAGAACAATATAAAATTTATTCTAAGACTTATGAGCAAAAACTACTTTCAGCTATGCTAGACCAACAAACTCTGAAATACTCAAAAACTTAAAAAAACCCCATTGAAGCTCAATCTAATTCCTCTGAATGAGAAATATTCTTCAATCAGCTAGGGGTTATCTTGAAAACATGAAGTCTGATCCTTGCTAGGAGGTATGCATTCCTCAAAGCACTTTGCTTGAAATCAATCCAACAACATAACGATGTAGTAGACAAGAGATAACCAAAATGAAGAGTGAGAGCCTTCTTTTATAGACTTTGAGAAGGGTCTCCAGAATCTTCTAGAAAGTGTGCCCAAGCACAATGAGACAAATTCAAATTTCAAATTGACTTTCTCCCTCCTGAGGATGGCGTCCAAGACAAAGGAGGATTAATTCTTTTAATAAAATAAACTTCACATCAAAGTTAGCATGCCACTCTCAAGGCATTATTTTCAACCTTAGAAATATTTAATTCACCTCCAAGTTGTCCTTTTCAAGGGAGCCATAAACTTTATTAAAATTGCAAATATCCTTCAAGTGGGCGTCCCAAGTATTAAAGAGAAACACTTTATAAAATAATATCTTCTCAAGGCTAGGTGTCCCAAATTAAAATCATTTAAAGATGACTTTATCAATAAATCATCCTCCAAACCTTAGCCAAGAATATTTAAATATTTTACCTCCAACAAAGGATTCCCAACACAAACTCCAACTTGCCAAAAATAGCTCCAAGAATGCTAGAAAGACCAATTGCCCAATCTAACTTTCCAGAAATAACCATTGCTCTGAACTATAGAACCACTGCTAAAAATAGCATTGTCAAAAATAGAACTTACTAAAAATAGCATACTGCTAAAAATAGTAAGTTGTTCCAAACTCATTTTCTCCACATTTTGAGCAGCCGTTGTAACTTACTAAAAATAGTAAGTCCAGGAAAGTTCTCTAATTTTGTTGCATGTCACACCATCACAAAGCTCTCTGAAAACCTAGAAGGAATCCATAATCCAAACTGGAAAAATCCAAGATGCAAGCCTCCAAAACAAGTTGAGAATGTAAGTCAATATCCTGTTATGCACGTTACCTCATCACGAAGCTCTCAAAAAACCTAGAAAGCTCCACTAGACATGCGTTAAAAACTCTCACATGCAAGACCTCAAAACCTCCTCTAAAAGTGGAAACCCTAATTTCAGCTCTTGATTGGCCTATGGGCTTCTGGAAATAGGCTATCAGACACAAAAGAGCGTATGGCTGAAATAGGGACATTACAGTCTTCCCTTCCCAAAATTGCTTGTCCTCAAGCAATTGAACAACACTCCAACTGATACTAGGGTCCTATGTCCATCTCTGAAAGAACCCATCATGCTGATGCTACTCCACTCTAATCATAACAATGAAGCCATTGAACCTGAACTGCATTAACCTTCCCTGCAACCTCAAGGAGTTAACATGCCTGAAATTTAGACTGAAAAACAAGGAAGGATTGAAATCAAAATCTAGCATCTCAAGCCCACTAAACTCTGAGGAGTTAACATCAACAATTTCAATTACTGCCAACATTCTGAATATAAAGAAGAATAATCTAATCAATTCCAAAACATCAACATAACTTCTCAAAGCAACAAATAGGATCTCAGCAGTAAAAATATCAAAATGCCAAGCCCAATTGAGCAATGGTTCACTGCCCCAGACATTTGTACAAGAAAATGTACAAAGATAGCTACTAGAATGAGCACAACTTCTATCCAAAAGCTGATTATGCTCTATCTGATCCACCATTTCTCTCTTTTGAATCCATAAACTATCTTTGGAAAGAGATTGGAGAGTCTGGAATTGAATGCACCAGCTACCACACAAGATTAAAATGATCAACTTGAGATCTAATTTAAGGAAAATCAGCATCCAAGGAGATTGATAGCTGCTACAAAACTGAAAATCAGCATCCAAAATATCATTTATGCTCATATCCACAGCTCAAGACAACCTCACTAAAGATTTCATCACAACAAATAACCATTCTTTGCTCGACTTATCCCTCCAAAAATTTAGTTGAAGATCATAAATAATCATCAAATGACTGATAAAGAAGGTAACAATAGTCAGAGAACTGAAAATTTGAGGCTTATCATTCCAACATACCTTCTTGTCAAATACCAAATGCAAGATAATGCCGGGATCCCAAATCATAAGTAAAGAAGAGCCATTCCGCAAATGGAGAATTACTCTGACTAGAACGCTTTGATCAATACGTTCTATTTGAATCATCACATCTTGAAACTCCAAAAAGTATTCAACAAATCTGAATTCATTGAGAAAGTTGAATTCAAAGTCATGAGACAAGAGTTGTTGGAAAGACTCAAGGAACCCTTCGTCAAATTCCATACTGAATTTAGTTACTCTTAAAGAAGGTGGTGCAAGCAAGAAATCTAAAAGGAATTTGGAAAACATCTGCATCAGATAATGAATAAACTCTTCATTGGAGTGCCAATCAACTCTTTGTTGCCAGTCAAGATTAGTGACCTCATTTCTCCTGATTTCTTGATTCTCCATCTCTTGAAAAGTGGAAAGACTAGGATCAGCAGTACAGTCTTCACTATGCAACTCATGTATCATCGTTCCACTGCTAGGAGAAGTGTTAGAACTTTCCCTTTCGACATTAGTGTCAAAAGAGATTTCCTCTTGGTTCGATATCACATCATCAATCACAAAGGAAGGATTATCATAACCTCCCTCATCACCCACTTCAAAAAGAGGATTTTCATAAACAAGAAAGTCATTCCTTCCAACTTGCTACTCCAAATCTGCACAAGCAACTTTTGTTTCCCTTGAGATGCTTTCAAGATCAAACTCTTCTTGAAGACTATCAAGCTCTTCAATCACATGCTTGATTTCCTCAGTTCTTTGTGAATTCTCTTGCTCCTTGAAAAGTTTGAAGTCAGCAAACTAGGCTTCAACCTTTGTTAGAGCCAACTGAGTTTCTTTCAACTTGTCCTTTGTTGATTCAAGCTCTAGAGTGAGCTCATCAACCAAACTCTCCTTTTCTTGGAAAGCAGGAATGGTCTCTTTTGTAACTTCAACGGCATGATCTCGACCTTCAATCAAGTGCACATACTCTGACTTCAATGTCTCCAATGAGTCTCTGATAAGTTGCAAATTGGGAAGAGCAACTTCATCCTTAACTCCACTTCGTCTCTCTTCAAGTTGAGCCTTCCAGTAAAGCTCTTCAACCAAGCTATGTGTGCGATCAAGTTGGGATAGAACTCGCACCTCCCTTTCAAATGACTCTCGAAATTGATCGTCCCACTCAAAAATTTGCAAAGATGGTGGATTGCTGGTAGGTTGCTTTCCGAAATCAAAACTTTGTTTCTTGCATTTGCTGCCCTCATTGCTGCTCCAACATTCTTGTACTTCACCACCAACTAGCGGAGAATGCTCAATGTCATAAAAAGCATCATACTCCACAAATTCTTCAACCCATTGCTTACAATCAGCTTCTTGCATTGATAAATCAGATTTGTGTTTAGGAACACCTTCAAACTTTCCATCTTCAAAAGCCATATAGCCCTCTAGCTCTACTTCCACCTCAATATCACTTTGATCATACTTGAAGGCAACCCCAAACTCAAGCATATTGTCACCATTGTTTGCTAATATAGAATCCTCATCAAGTTCCATTTCATCATCTAGATCAAAGGGAAATTCATCCCACACTGGTTCCTTCCTTCACACCTGGATCCCAAATGATAAGAGGCTGATTATTTTGATCAAAAGGAAAGAGCTCTTCGTGCTTCCTTTGGAGTGTTGACTCTTTGAATAGGTCACCGCCCAACTCACTTAAACTGATATCCTCATAAATATTTCTTTCCAATGGTTTGGTTTGATGATCAAACCCAATGTCAACAGTGTCACCACCAGAATAAAGTGAAGTATCTTCAATGCTTTCTGTTTTGAAAACTTCACCAACATTATCTTCTATGGAACCTTCATGAGTAAGTATGTCGCTGATTTCTTCATGTGGAACTTCTTCGGAAGTTGGGACAGCAATAAGAGGAAAATCCTTGATCACCAAATCTTCAACATGACTTTGCATGAGCTCATGGGAATCATTTCCAACATCATGACCCTTGATCTTTTCTTCATCACGTTCTAACTTCTTCAAAAGTGGCTTCAATTTCTTTTCACATTGATTAAATAATTCCTTGATCAATATAGCAACAATAGGAGAATCCTTTTCTTCACATTCATATGTGTCCAAGAGGAGAGTGAAATATTCCAAACCAATTTTTTCAATTTTTTGAATGCAATTACAAACAACATGCACCCGTTAGGGTTAGCTCTAAAACTCAAAGATGCGGAATACAACTCTAACCAATGATGTACACCAGGATCCGAGTTGGGCAAGGTGTGAGCATATGGTCAGAGGATCTTCATGTACTGCTGAACTAAGTAACTCTAACCAAGAATGTGTCCAAGGTGGACAAACATATGGTCAGAGGGTCCCTACTGATTACAATGCTGAAAGTAAACTCGATGCCAAGGATGTGCTTTCCAACCCAGAGTGGGAATGGAGCTACCATATGGCGGAGATGCTAAGAACTACAATGCAATTCAAAACGCAAGATAGGTGGCAAGCCAACCTCTTCCACTTATTCAGTGGGTATTACAAAAGCATGAAGAGATAGATTAAGAAATGCTGACAGTACTACTGTTCAACTTACAACGTAATAGAGAGTGCCTGCAAAGAACAAAGATGAGAAGCTCTCCAATGCTGCAGTAATGAATATGATCTCCATAGAGCTTAATAAGACTTTCAAATCACCAACCACCAAAATGTAATTTCCTAAATCTGATATGACAGACTAGCAACTTAAAATGCATAACCAACTCTAGATTCCACTAAAATGCACTCTACTCACTCAAAACTCACTCAAATCACATGAGACTAAATGCATAGTGTTCCTAAGATGATGGTGCCCAATAATGAACCCCAAAATTGACCCAACAAACTCATATATATTTTTGCACAAATTTCAAGAAAGCCCAGAATGGTACAACCCTCAAGAAAGGGCAACTTCTCTTTATAAAATTCAATCCTTGATCAAAAAATCTGCAACTTGCCAAGTGGGGTCACCCCTAGCAAGAAATCCCAATGGTTCAGTACCCAAAATGAGAATAATTTTATTTTCTGATGTATGAGCAAAAACAACTTTTAGCTACACTGAATCAACAACTCCAGAAATTGATATAAAATGCAAGAAACTGAACTACAAAGCAACAAATGCTACAAAGCAAACCTCACTACAAAATCCACTCATCAACAAGCTAACATCTCCACTAGTTGCTATCTTTCAAGCAAGAAGTTGAGCCAAGGCTAGAAGGCATACATTCCTCAAAGCAATCCCAGTACCATTTCGGCAGCATAACATTATTGAAGTCATAAGATGATCAATTGAAGAGCAAAGGCCTCTTTTTATAAGTTGGAGAGGAAACTTCTAGAAGCATCAAGAAGGCGCCCTAATTTTTTAAATTTGAAATGTTCATCTTTCCCTCCTTGGATGGCGTCCCATTTCTCAAAGCTATTTTGACTTTATTTAAAACAATCTCCACATCAAAGTTGGTGTCCCTTTTTAGGCAAGATTTTAGACCTTAAGAAAATATTAAATTACCTCCTATGAGGCATCCACCCTTGAAGTCCCCTTTTAAAAACAACTTGAAGTGATGCAACTAGGCCAAGGGGTCAACATTAAAATATAACATTATTTAATTCAACTTGACTTATCTCTCCAACATGCATCCCAAGGCCAAGAATGAAAAACCCAACTAAACCGGCTGAAGAAGAGAGCCAACTGTGCCGAAAACCACAGGACCACTGCTAGAAATAGAATTTACTAAAAATAATAAATTCTTGAAGGTGCTCGGAACGCATTGCAAGTCACACCACTGCGAAGCTCTCTGAAAACCCAGAAAGAATCCGCAATTCAATCTCCAAATTTTGAGCAACAACAACCTCCAAAAAGGGGAAACCGTAATTTTACCCTCTGAGTAGACTACAGGTTTCTGGAATAGGCCAACGGTCCACTAAATTGATCACGCTCGAGAAGGGGATATTACAAAGAGATTGGACATTTGGTGGAATTTCATCAGCTTCTTTAATGGTGAGAACAATGATATTCTTTACAGTTGCAATAACATCCTCTTCTTGTTTGCTCCAAGTGGATATGAAGAGCTAATGGAACAAGTGATCAATCTAATCATGCATTTCCAAGTCTAATAGCAAGTTACTTATCCTGAGATCTGAAAATGTCTTTAAGATAGCAACCTTTCTGAGAAATTGACTGCTACCGGTTTCATCAAGATCTTGGAAGCTTTCTACAATCCTATGAAGAATCTTCTTCATACTTACTGTTGTCAATCAGATTGCACCCGAATGTTTGAATAGTTAAATTCAGAAATCTGTTGAAACATGGAATGATTCTCAGGGCTGTGGGTTGCCTAAAACTGAGAATCAATCTCTAGAGAGGGCTGGTTCCCTGATGAAAACCTCCTAAAAACTAATTGAAATGGCTGGGAAAGAGATAGAAAGCTTGCTTGAATTGAAATTCTAAAGCTACGAGAGGTGATTGCACCTAAATGATAATGACTTGCAATTATGACTCACAATATATTTCTCAAAAACTCTAATCTGCACAACCTGATTCAATAATTTAATTACTTGAATGATTTAAACAGAGGCTTTGATCTAATGCAATATTGAAGGAAAACAAGGTTTTCACGACAAAATTTATTAACCTATTAATAAGCACAGTGCATAACCAGTGAACTTAAACTAAATTGCATACAAATATGTGAAAAAGACAGAAAAAATCAGAGGTTTCAGAACTGAAACACAGTAATTTTTTAATCAAATTCTTCACAAAAATGATGCTCAAAATCTAGAAGGCAAACTCTAAAGTACTGAAACTCAAAGGAATCTTCTGCAATTACACACTTTGAACCTGTAAAAAAAAACACTGCTATATTAATCTGAAAGCTGAGTTACAAGATGATTCGCTTTGTAGAGTGCAAAGGCTGAAAAACAAGAACTGGAATGAAAAACAGTTAAGTTTTTCATTATATACAAAAAAAACCTTTCCAAAAGGCATGCAAAAAGAATTGAAAGTCCAACTCCAAGAAAGGGTGATAATTCCAAAGCCAAATCTGAGTAGAAGAAAATATCTCTAAAAAGGAGGCCCAAAACCATGCAAAAATAAGTCCAATCAAGCTCAAACTCACTGCCAAGTCATAACTGATACATGCACTATTCCAATTGAACTGCAACTCCCTGAAAAAGTGGCTTAAAGCATGCAAAACTGCCTCGTTTTTACCAATCCGCCCATAATATCTTGAACTCAATCCATGCATGATCAATCTTCAGTTGAAACTGATGTAGAACTGGAGAAATACATGTCTTAGCTTTACATAATGTTCTTATTTGCATTTAGATGATAAATTAATTAAATGATTTATTTCATCATTCAATTAATTTATTTACATTATTTATGCAAATAAGAATAAGGAATAATAAAGCTAATTTATTTCATTTCACATTATGATCTTCAACCTCAATAATGTTTTTCGCACTTTTCATTATTGAGAATACTTGGCATAATTTATCCACTACTGATGTCGACCACCATTTGACTATGCTTAGGCAGAAATTTATCAATAATAAAAAGGTTTTTCCATAACACCCTAGCATCAATTTTCATCACCATTTGACAAGGCCGACCCCTTGTTGATTTCAAAACGTGACCATGAGGATAATAAAAACAAAATGATTATTAAAAATCATTACAAAAATATGCAAAGAAGAATTAGGGCGAATGACAAAAGCACCATCTAACACTAAAAGAACATATCACTCTTTGCATTCGACCTGGAAACTTCTGGGGAAGTCAGTCGCCACCATGGAGGGTTTGAAGTTGGGATTTGATCATTTCCTATCATTTTTAGCCATGAAGAACTTCGAATCTGATCATTTCTAAGCGAAATAAGAGCAAAATGTCATTTTTTCAAAAACGTAGAGGCACTTTGGGACGCAATTTTTTCAATTCTAAATGAGGTTCTTTCATTTATTTGAGCTTTTGCTTTGAATCTGGGCACGAATCTTCATTATTCTGGCCGCCATTATCATCTGAAGTTTCAAACTTGTCAAGAGCTCTTCAAATTCGAATATTATGAAGATTTTATGAGGTATTTGGAGACAAAAGTCTGGTTTTTTGCTTTTGACGAATTTTTGAAAGTCTTTTGAATTTCTTGAAGCTGCTATAAACATCATAAGTACTTTTTAGAGATTTAGAACAAGCTTGCTTGAAAGAAAAACAAATCTGGTCTTTTTCTCTTTGAATCTGCAAAAGACTTGACTTTGCAAGCCCGCCATGAGGATTTTTTGAAGTATTTTCTGGAAACAAAGAAAAAACTTGCTTAAAAAGTTCGAATCTATGTCTTACTGAATCTTTAGATCTGTAATATCTTACTTTTTCAGCTGCGCCATGGACATTTTCTTTCTGATTTTCTGCAAAACGTAGCATTTTGGACTCACAACAGATAAAATACTTCATTTTATGCATTCTACAGCCACATTTTTCCTTTAAATCTGAAGCTAGGCATTTTTAATCTCATATATCTGATTTCTATTCATAAACATCAAGCTTTTAAACTCAAGATGAAATACCTTATTTTTTTTGAAATACAGCCATGTTTCTCTAAATCTGGGCATTTTATAAATTTCATAGATCTGATTTCTGTTTATAAACAAGCTTTTAAATTCAAAACTGCATTTTCTGTGTTTCTGTTGGCTTTAGAAATCTGAAACTTCATCGTATGATCTTTGGAGAACATGAAATCTTGATTCACTGTCCTGTGACACCTTTGAATATTTCTGATTTTTATCAAAGTGCTGTTTATAAATGATAATTGCTTAAATCTGGACCTTTCAAAGTAATGACTTGCATCCACCTAATTATATTCTGAGTTGATGAATCATGAAAGTTTTTGTTTTCTGCTGTCTCTTGAACTTAAATGCATGATCACTACATGCTTTTGAAGCTATGAATACTCAAATGCATGAATACTCTGCCTCTCTTCAAATGTAAAGAGGCTCTTCATTTCATTAAAATGCAACGTAAAAATATGAATCAGAGCTGAACAAAGTATTATCAAAATTGATGAGTTCTTCACACTATTCTTTTGAATTTCTTTGAAATAAGGCTGCTTATATGATTATCCTTTAATTTCAGCAACTCTCTTAATGACTGTTTTAACAATGTTAACGAACTCTCGTATGTAACTTGAGAGTGTATCCCTTTGATATGCCAGGCTCAACCATTGTGGGAGCCCGTTTTACTCCACATATCTGATGAAATGAACTCAACATGATAAACCTGTTCCTACAGACTGAAACAAACATGTTAGTAAAAGTAATTGAAGCTGAAAGCTTCCATTGAGTTGTGTTTTTATTGATTATCAACCTTTGAAATTTGGTCATCTAGTGAATGCCTGATCGAATGCATGTTACATTCCTGTTGGTAGCATAAGCATAAAGTAGACTGTAATTCATCATTGTTTAGAGTATAACTCTAACATCATTCCTTCTATAATCTTGCAGGTTCAACTACGTGGGATCATGGAGTGTGGGAGCCTGGTGTCACAACAACTGAAGACGTCAACGAAAGTGATTCATCATTATAGGCAACGATGAATTGCTTTCTCTCCTTTT
>VDFB02086081.1:18323066-18484774 GCA_007258455.2 Sequoia sempervirens
ATCCATTTATTCACGATCTTCGTTTGTCCATCCATTTGTGCATGATAGCTAGTGTTGGGGGTTAACTCTGTGTGACCCGAACGGAAGAGCTCTTTCCAAAACATGCTAATAAACCTACTATCCCTGTCACTCACAATGTTTCTTGGCGACCCATGGAGTCTAAATCTTCTCTAAAAAACAGATCTGCAACTTGAGAGGCATTAAATTCTGAAGTAATGGCATAGAAATGAGCATATTTAGTGAGTCTATCTACCACAACATAAATACAATCTTTACCTTGCACCCTTAAAAGTCCCATGATGAAATCCATTGATATGCTTTCCCATTTTTGATTCGGGATAGGTAAGGGCTGCAACAAACCAGCTGGTAACACATTTTCTGTTTTATTTTGTTGGCACACCAAACATTCTCTCACATGCTGCAAAATATCATTTTTCAACCCCTTCCATGAGAAACGTTCCCTCGCTTGTATGTCTTGTAGAATCCAGGATGACCAGCAAGAGGAGCATCATGGCAAGCTTTAACAATCCTATTCTTAATCTTGGAGTGGGGCACAAGATAGATCCAGTCTTTGTAGAGTATGAGATCTTCAACCACCTTATACCTATCATCAATTACTTTCCCTTCCAAAATGTCATTAGCAAATGAATCTTTAGCATACTCAGCCATAATGCCCACCCTTCAATCAGCAGATATATTAGTCATGGCACAAAGATAAGGCTTCCTAGAAAGTGCATCTGCTACCACATTGTTCTTGCCCTTCACATATTCAATATCAAAATCATAGGCTTGAAGTTTGCTCACCCATTTCTGTTGTCTATCATTCAAATCACACTGATTGAGGAAGTACTTCAAGCTGTTATGGTCCGTCTTCACCACAAATTTCCCACAAACCAAGTATTGTCTAAAATTTGCAAGGGTATGCATGATAGCCAACATCTCCTTATCATAGATGGAGAAAGCCTTCTTTGAATTTGTGAGTTTCCTGCTCTCATATGCTATGGGATGCTTATTTTGCATCAATACCGCTCCAATACCTTCTTCTGAAGCGTCGCACTCAAGTACAAAAGGAGATGAGAAATCTAGAATAGCCAAAACAAGACACGAGCTCATTACCTCCTTGAGTTTGCCAAATGTTGTTGTGATGTGGGACTCCAAGAGAAAGCTCCTTTCTTAGTCAAATTAGTCAACGGTGCTGCAAGCTGGGAAAAACAAATCTTCTTAAGTAGCTGCAAAGGCCCACAAATCCTCTCAATTGTGTCAAGTTCTTGGGTCTAGCCCAATCCTGTTCTCCTCATCAACACTAACCCCTTGAGCGCTGATCTTATGGCCCAAGTACAGAATCTCAGTCATCCCAAACTTGCATTTTGACATCTTAGCATAAAACGAATTCTTCTCGAGAATGTCAAGCACCTCCTCTATATGCCTCAAATGATCTTCCAATGTCTTACTATAGATCAAGATGTCATCAAAGAAAACCAACACAAATTTCCTCAACTGAAGAATGAATACCTAATTCATACAAAACTGGAATGTAGCAGGGGCATTGGTTAACCCAAACGGCATCACCAAGAACTCATAATGCCAATAATGACACCTGAAAGCTGTCTTATGCACATCCTCATCTCTGACTCTAATCTGATGATATCTTGAACATAGATCAATCTTGGAAAAGTACACTGCTCCATGTAGCTCATCTATCAATTCATCAATCCTAGGAATAGGGTAGCAGTTCTTGATTGTCTTCTTGTTGAGAGCTCTATAATCGATGCACATCCTAAGTGTCCCATCCTTCTTTTTGACCAACACCACCGATGAGGCAAAAGGACTCAAGCTTGGCCATATGTGTCCCATATCCAACAACTCCTTGATGGCCTTCTCCATCTCTTCCTTGTACACCCTCGAATGACGATATGCAGTAATGATAACCGGTTTGGCTCCTTCTTCAAGCTCTATCACATGCTGAAACCCCCTATCCACCAGCAACCCCAATGGAATCTCACGAAACACCTTGCACTTTTTGTTCAAAATAGTTTGAATGTCAATGGGGAAAGTTCTTTCTTCCTTCGGTGGACTAGTATCCTTAATCAAGCACTCTGCTGCCCATGCTACTTCATCTCTCCTAAAAGATTGCTCCATCCTTTTTGCTGAAACCACCATAGGACCATTCCTAGAGAGGCCCTTGAGGACAATCTCTTTGCCATTATGCTTGAATTTCAGCTCCATGGTTTGGTAATTGGCGGTGTACTCTCCTAATGAATGAATCCACTGAACCCCTAAAACCATGTCTGTGTTACCGATGTCAACAATATAGAAATCATCCCTCATTTTGTGTCCTCCTAAGATCAACTCCATCTGTTGAACCCGTCTAGTGCAAGAAAGGATGTTTCCTCCAGCAGCTACCACATCAAACCCTTCAAAGTCTTCTGCTTTCGAGCGCAACTTGGCAATTGTCTTCTTGTCAATGAAATTATGAGTAGCTTCGCTATCTATCAACATTGTCACTCTCTGTCCTCGAAGAACTCCTCGAACACAGAGAGAATGGTATCATGGTGCTCTTGAAAGCGCTGCAAGAGTACCTCCCATGGGACCACCTTCCACAATGACCTCTTGTTCTTCCCCATTAGTGTCTTCCTCGTTGCCCCCTTCTTCAGTTTCTACTTCATCATTGGAAACTACCTCAATGTAGTAAACTTCTCCTCTCCCTCGACATCTGTGATGCTCATTCCATTTTTCTTTGCAATGGTAGCACAAACCCTTTCGACGAAGTTCATTTCTTGACATGTCATTCGGACCTGGAGGCAAACTCTTAGGTGGAAAATTTTCCTTAGGAAAAGGCTTCCTTGGCTGCCCTGCTGGTGTGCTCTTAGCAATAGGTTTTCCCTTCTTGGTGGAGTCTTCTAGACTCAAGGCCCTACGAATAGCTTCCTCTAGTGTTGTTGGCTCCAATGCCCTCACCAAGCCACAAAAAGAGTTTGATAGGCCTTCAATGAAAAAGAATGTGAGCCTCTTATCTGAAACATCCAGTACCATCACAACAAGCCTTTGGAATTCTGAGACATATTCATCCATAGTGCCCGTTTGTTTCAATCTTGTCAACTCTTGGAAGTACACTTCAGGATCTTTCCTATCAAACCTCTCCATTAGCTTTTGCATGAATTCCTCATATGTAGTCACAAGTCCAAACCCTTGAGTTATGATGCCATGGTGCCACCATTCATGAGCTATCCCTTCCAAGTGTAAGAGGCGAATTTGATAGCTTCATCTTCGGTCATGGGGCTGAGAGAGAAGTATGTATCTAGTTTCTACACCCATGCGTGTGTGGTCACCTTTCCTGAACCATCAAAAGTAGGGAGTGAAAGCTTGTTGACTTTGTGTTGAAGATCTTTATTTCCTCGGTATTGTCTCCCCTCACTCTTCTAGCCTTGTAGAACTGATCAAAGGGAAATGTTACTTGAGCTTCAGTGTCCAACTTCATATAATTTTGTACAATGCTACCATAGCTCAGCTGATCTTCTTCATGAGGTGCCTCTGCCCTAGGCAAGAATTTGGGCTGAGAAGGTCTATAAGTGGATCCCTTTGAGATTCTGCTATGTTCTCCTCCCGAGTGTTCTAAATGGCCCTCTTCAGCATTGTTGGACCTAGATTTGTTGTTGTTCATTGCAGCAATAAGGGACTGTAATAATTGCAACAATGTTTGGTTCGTTTGATCATGTTTCTCCATGAAATCTTCAAGCTTATTATTTTGATCCTCCATTCTTTCCTTACCCCTGCCTCCTATTCCCTTGTTGTTGTTTTGAGTAGCGGCCTCTAGCCTCTTCTTCTCTCGCTCGATTGCCCTTATATCTCTTTGACTTAATTGTATCAATAGATCACCCACAAGCTGGCAGGTCTTGTGGCTCTGATACCACTGTAATGATCTAGGCACGATTTAAATAATTAAAATCTAACACCAATCTGAACTAAACTTAAACAATTCATTACTTTGCACAGCCAAATAATCAATACTCCAAAAAACAAGGATTAAGCCACAATCAATCAACCCAGATAATGGACGGGAATAATACTGTCCAAGTTTACAATCGCAGATCATACACAAAGGGAGTTCATGAAATTATCGCAAACAACTATGTGATGTCCCGAAACCTTCTACGTGATGGGCCGACATCTAGAGGAAAACAGTGTTTCTCAACACTATTTGAATTTAATTAAATAATAATAAATTAATTCTTTCTCTTGCTTTGTGGCCGACTTCTTTTAGTTGGCACCAAAATAATTATTTGAATCTTTGCTATCTAGCTGACCTCTTTTAGGTTTGGCATTTGAGTAAGTATTTATAGTGTTGATGTGCTTCTCCTGAAGGTATCGAATTGGGACAAGACGATTGGCCGTGTAGCAAGCTCCTCCAGGTGGGACGTAGTCTCCGCCTGTGGCTTCCTGTCTCCATTCGCATTTTTGTCAGTTCAATTGATCTTAGATATTCTCTTGCAGGTGAATTCAACATTGGCAGAGGCGATTGGAGTTCGTTTAAATAAGAGAAGTCTTTGTGCTTGAAAGGGCAATACTTAAACTTACGCGCCATGTTCCCTCTGCCAATGGTTGTGTAGCCAATTGGCTCTCGCCATCCACGTCGGCAGCATCAAACCGTGACTATTGCAATATAGAGAGTTCATCTCCGAGGGTGGCTAAGGGTGGGAGCTCCATCATAGAAAGCACCAGCGGTGACGCTCAGGTTCAGTGTGAAGGATAGCGACGACTCCTCTAGCTCTTTCCAGCAACTGAAGCCTCATCATCAAAACGAAAGTATTACGTTTGGGAGCGCGTCGCTTTCAGGAAGTGAAGGATCAGTGGGACTCGTCAATTACAAGCTGATCACATTGGCGGTAGTCGACACAAGTGTTAAGGCTATCGCACTCAATCAGTAATGGGATTCCCTCTACCAGGCTATCAGAATATAATATGCCAACACTTCATTTTGCAATCAGGCCTGTAGCTGTTTCTAATAATTTCATGAACTCCCTTTGTGTATGATCTGCGATTGTAAACTTGGACAGTATTATTCCCGTCCATTATCTGGGTTGATCGATTGTGGCTTAATCCTTGTTTTTTGGAGTATTGATTATTTGGCTGTGCAAAGTAAGAAATTGTTTAAGTTCAGAAGTTCATATAGGTGCTAGATTTTAATTATTTAAACTGTGCCTAGATCATTACAGGCACAATAAAACATGGTGGCGAGCTCATTTTCCCATAAGGTAGCCCTTGGCTTTGTAGGAGATTGAGGATGTCCTCAACAATCTGAGAGAATGCATCACTCGTTAACAAAATAAAGCAAAGAATACCATTCTTATAGGTTTGTTATAGTCTTTTCCCATCCCAAATCAAAAGTGGGAAAGCATGTCCATGGACTTCATCATGGGCTTCCCCAAGGTACACAAAAAATATGCATTTATTTTGTTGTGGATAGTTTAACAAAGTATGCACATTTTTTTTCTATTCCTTTGGAGTCCAAGGCTTTTTGAGTGGCCGATTTATTTTTCAAAGAAGTGTTTATATTACATGGATTGCCAAAGAGCATTGTGAGTCATGAAGATAGTAGATTTTAAGTTTTTTTGGCAAATTTGAACCATCTATCTCACTCAACACACATGAGCCATTCAAATTTATAGAATCCTTCTCCCAAGTTTCCTCAACTTTAAATGGTTTTTTCATTTGCTTCTTGCCATCTTACAATTTGTATTCATCTTCATGAATTTTCATGGCTTCAACAAAATTAAAGTTCAATGGAAATACTTCGTAGTCCTACATTTTCCAGTGGACCAAGCCACCTAGGGAACTTGTTTCATCTTTAGAACATGATTGCAAATTCAAGATTCCTTTGGCATTCAACTCCATGGGACCCTAATCATGTTTCTCTACCTACTCTTCTTTGGAGTCAAAATCTGATGAATCTAAAGAAGTTGCTTCCTGATTCACTATTTGATTCTTCAAGATAACAACATTTACATCCTTTGTTTTCAATGGAGATTATGTTTTGTAATGTCCCCTTCTCAAGCATAATTAGTTTAAGAACAATTAGCCTCTTTTCCAAGTTTTCCTGTAGGCAAATTGGTGAGCAAGGGAGAACTCCAACTTTCTTGGAGAGCACAAGATTGGTCAAGTAGTGATTTTGTTCATGGTAGTGAGTTCAAATGGTCTTCGTAAGCCTCATGATGCTTTCAGAATGAAATTCCAACCTTTTGGAAGTTCTCCAAGTCCAAACTTTTGGAGAAGCTTGCTATTTTTAGGCAATCACCAAGTTGTTTTAGTTCATTGTCCTAAGTCCTCAGTGACAAATTAGTATGGTCAAAATTTCATATTTGTTGTATTTTGATGCTTTCCACAACTTGGGTGATTTACTAAATTGTTAAATAATTATAACTTAAGTTGTCCTTAGGAGGAAATATTAAAAAGGCAACTAAGGTATAATTATTTATTTAAAAGTATTTTAAGTTGTTCCTACATGGAGACGCCTAGGCACATTGGGGACTTTGCTCTCTGAAAAGGATTATTATTTAATTTGAAAAAAGAGTTTGTGGAGGAAAAAGGGAAATTATTTTTTATTATTATTATTTTCCCTCTAGATTGTTATAAAAGGAGGTTGAAAGCTCATTGTTGAGGTTAGACATGTTATGATATTTGCTTCTACTTCAGAGAGAACATGTGTTCATCTCCAATTTTTTGAGGATGAAAACCCTCTTGAAGCTTTGAGGATGAAACCCCCCAGCTGGTTTGGGCGACTTCATACAATGGTCAGAGATGCGCCTGCAAATGTAGTTTCAATTGGTTGCTTCAACAATGGAGGTATTCCATGTGTTTTGATGAGTTACTTTGGATTTGAAAATACTACTAACATTATGTGTGGATTCATAACTGTTTGGAATGTTGATAAAGGGGTTGTACCCTTCCTCATGCCAATCATTCCTTTTCTACAAGGAGTTTATTACAATTATACCCAACTTCACATATTTATCCCTCCAAATTAGTCCTATGTTTGCTTTACAGTCCTTACTTGCTGATGTTTTTGTTGGGCGATGAAGTTTGGTGGATTTTAAGGGGCCACACCATATTGGCAAGCCGTACATGTACTCTGTAATGACTGCCCCTGAAATTTTTTTTGAATAATAATAATATCCCTGCTTGATGTTTGCACTATTTGTTGATGTTTTGTGTTTTGTTTTTCAAGTGTCTTTCATGTTTTTCAATTGCATGCATATAATAGAGTATAAAGGAGAGAAACATGAAAAGATCTTTACATTTCAAAATGGAAATGACTTCATACATTGATCATTCGATAACAACTTCAAAATGGAAATGACTTCATACATTGATCATATAATAGATAGTATAAAGGAGAGAAACATGAGAAGATCTTTACATTTCAAAATGGAAATGACTTCATACATTGATCATTTGATAACAACTTCAAATCAGACTGTCACATACAAATATCAGACCTGATAACAGCAGTTCAGTTCTGGAAAAAGGCTCTAACAGCAGCATGTACACGTCAGATTTTGCATCAGTTAACACCCAATGAGATAGCCAACGAACCTCCTTTGTTTCCAGCACTAAGTCCAGCTCTTCTACCCCGTTCAATGCAGAAATAAACCTATACAACAGTAGGTTGTAAAAACACCGGAAACCACCAACAGGGGCGGCCTCCTTGAAAGGGGCAATCTGCCTTAATAAATCAGTTCTTTGCCAAAAAATATGAAACAAAGCTAGCAATGGGACGCCTTGAGGTGAAGATTCAAATGGAACAACACCCAGAAAGTGATCTTGAATAAGCAAGGAGCTAAGAACCCATCTTCATTTTCTGTCCCTGGTAATTGTTATTTGCATAATACTAAGTTACCAAATCGGCCATTTCCTCCGCCGATTCCAGGTACGGTATGCACTCGAATCGGGTACTGCTAAAAAATGTTGTAGAATCGATCTAGGTTCGATTTTTTTGGGTCTAAAACATTTTAGATTTGTCCTGACAAATCTCAGGTGCTTAGTATCTTCTCCGCTTCCATTTATCGCTGCCGACAGCAAAAAAAACCTTTCATGAATGCGGGTGACACAACAGTTGATTTCAATGGGGAAAATGGATGCCGGTTTGAATGGTAGTTGCAGGGAGAGAACATGCGAGGTGAAGAAGGAGAGGAGTTGAGAGTTTAAGCGCCGCCACAGTCAGCCACAACCCGTTTGCGAAAATCCACAGAAGGTTTAAAACTTGAAACAAAAAATTCGAATCCCTAATTAATCTTAAATAATTTTTGTTTAATAGTTTAAATGTTTTAAACTTTGCTAATATTTTAATCATTATATAATTTATAATATATTGTTATTTATAACATTTAAATCATATATAATTTTGCATTGATTAAATATTAACATTTAAAAGTTAAAAGTTTAAATTTATTAATGTTAATTGTTTTATAATGATTAAATAACATAATATAAACGATTTTAATTTTAGTTTTATTAATATTTTATTATTTTATAGTTTAATTTATATTAATATATTAATAAACTATTAATTATTATAATAGATGTAAATGTTAAATAACAAATTTATATTAAAATAATTGAAATTTGAATTATTATTTATTAATTTAAAATCTATATTAATTATTTTAAATTTTTTTAATATTGTATATATTATATTATTAATTATATTATAATTTTTTATATTAAATTTTTATGATAATTAATATTAAATTATAAATTATAATTCTTGTTTTTATTTTTTAGGTTGTAAATATGTATATATCTATGGATTTTATATGTTTTTTGTATAGACGTACCCAAACGTATCCAACCTCCAATTTTTTTTTGCCATATGTGAACACCCTTCAAAATCTGCAAACACTCTAAAATCTCAAACATGGATTAGTGATATGCAAACCTTTTAAATACTCCTATGAAATAATGCATCATGCCTTCATAAACAAGATAACAACACAAACTAATTGAGAGCATAAAAGCAAGATACATATCTATCCCATAGTGGATTGGTGCTTCTTTGATGTGGAAAGAAGCCCTTTCCCAACCATTGATAATGCCAATGATGAGGATGCAATGGACAAAATCAGCTCTTAATGTGAGGAGAGTGACTTTGCATGAGATTGTAGATGAAACGCTAAGATTGTGGAGGATTTGATCAAGGATGAAGCCTTTCATTTATAGATTATCTTGAAGAGGGATTGGCCAAATGGATGAATGTGGGACTAAAGACAGACCAATGATAGGAGGCCACTTGTCAAGTTGTGATAGGCTAAAGGATGTGCAAGATTTGGAAAATGTGCCCAAGAGGGGGGAATTCAAATTTGAATTTGTGATATAAATGTTGAGTTTGACTTGTGCAAGGGACATGTAAGAGACATTAATTGCTTTGTTGGATGTACATGTCCACTTGATTTTGAATTCAAACTTGAGGGAATATTCCTTATAAATGCCATGTTGAAAGAAAATAAGGAATTTAATAAATCAATAAATTAATTTATTTGTGCAAGTGGCATTATCTAGAGGATGTGATGGGTGATTAGGTTGGGCTAATTAGGATTAGGTTAGCTTAATGATGATTAGGATGATTTTGACTTTTATGACTTAAATATTTGATTTTTTTAATTCAGAAAATGATGGAATATGCATTTGGATTTTAATTAAATGAATGATTTATTTGATTAAAAGGAACAACCTTAGGAATAAACTTAATGAGTTTAATTTATCTGATGAATGGATGAAGGTGAACTTGATTAATTAAATGAGCGAATGCATGTGAAGCCTGGTTTACTTGATGAATGCATAATGCTAATTTTGCATGTCTACAGCCATATCGACGTATCGTACCCGCGTACTCATATTCATTTCGGCAACTATTTTTTTGATAAAGGAGGGGTAAAAACTTTATTGAAATTCAAAAATTAACAATACAAAGAGATCATGGAGCCAAAAGGCTCCCAAGAAAAGAAAGCACCACAACACCTAGCCAGAACAAAAACCACCACCCACTCAGCAAGAGACACCTCAACCATCCAAATCACTAGAAATGAACCTCTCCAAATCTTGACAATAGTCTGGGAATAACTGCCCCCAACCCTCAACCCTCCAATGATCATCATGCTTTGAAGCCCACTTGGCCAAATAGTCAACTACCCTATTCCATTCTTGCGGGATATGGGTAAAAAACACCACCTCCAACATGGAGCACATCTGCAGAATTTGACAAACAACCAGAGCAAGCTGCCAATTAACATCAATCAAATTTTGCTCATTCAGCATATTAACAATAATCTATGAGTTAGATTCATAAATAATCTTACGCCACCCCAAGGCACACACACGTTCAATAGCCCTAAGAATCACTAGTCCCTCCATAAAGTTGTTAGAATGTTGTCCTTGATGAATGGAGAAAAAGAAGACAACTGAGCCAGAATAGTCTTTACCAATGCCACCTATCCCAACCGACCTCAAATTGCCCCTGGAGGAACCATCAGTATTGATTTTCAAGACATCTGTTAGAGTAGGCAACCATCTTCCAACCCTTTGAAACTTCTTTTTAGCCCACCTACCTCTTCTAACACAAGCATATTCAGGAGTCAAGCCCTAGAGGCCCAATCTATTCACAATCTCATCGCTCCTTTACAAAGGATACACCATTTCGCATTTAGCTTCCACCGTCTCCTGGATTATACCAACAATTTTATGCCAAACCTATTGAACCAATAGTCTATCCCCATGAAAAATCCTCTGATTCCTTTCTAGCCAAATTTTCCAAAGGATGAAGGTAGGGCCAATGCACCACACAATCTGGAGGAAAGAGGCCTGAGAAGGAGGTCTTCCTAGATTGCTCCAGAACTCAACAAGAGAAGAAGCATGAATGCAGGGATGTTTCCAGACACTCCACTAAAAATGCCAAAGCACCATAAAATGTAGAAGTTGAGAAAATACAACTTCATAGGAGCCCAATGATCTCTGCAAGCTAAGAATACCTGTTATAGGGAGAAGCAAAGAGAAACAACATAGAAAACAATAAAAATGCTCAAAGATGTGGAGCTATGTATTTTACCAATGTGTAAAAGAATAATACAAAACAAAGGTTTCAACCACATATAAGTAGAAAACCTAAAATGGAAAACCCTAGGCTTGCATATTAATAATTAATAAAATAATTAATTATTATGCACCTAATGTTAGCTTAAGTGTAAAAGAGATAAAAGGGAACTTTAATTAATTAAACAAATATTGTTTAATTAATCAAGTAAATAACCAATTACTCTAACACCCCCCCTAAGCTAGACTTAGGGAGAAGCTAAAACCAATGGGTCCTGAGAACAAGGCCAGATCAAATACCTAAGTACAAGGAAATCTCTGTAAAGTGGAGAAATAGAGAAAACCTCATGGGAAAAACTCTACTCCAAAAAGAGATGAAAGCCATGAAGAACATCACTAAAGCAGGAAGAAGCTGCAAACAACTGTCAAGACATGACTGCTATGGTGCTAAAGAACCTCCTTTGAAGATAGGATGATCAGAATCAAGAAGACAACAATCTGCATGAGTGCCCCCAACAACACTACTTGAATCCGATGGCAAACAAAGGAAAAATATCTAGAACGAAGATACAGATGGCACAAGTACCAATAGTCTAAAAAACACTGATCAATTGAGAATGGAAGATTCCTTCCAAGGTGAAACCAAGGAAGCATTAGCATGAACAGTATAATACCCTCCCATAATGCTGACTAGGAGAGCCTGACAAATCCACTGAAATGTTGTGTAACACCCTGTAGTGCATGAAGGAGAAGAAACATCTGAAAGTGCACAAAAAAAAACCTGCAACTGAAAAAGTGGTGTGCAAAACAAAGCACACATGCATGAGACTAGAATCATATTGATCCACTGTCGTCGTGGAGGGACACTCACCGGACAAAGGTGTGATGGCAAAAACAAAGGCACTACACAACCCCCTATGGCACTTTATAATACAATGCAAGTACAAAATATGGCACAACCTTATGTGCAAAATCCCCAAAATACATGTACAATAGTGTGGCACTTTATCTCAGTACGTTTACATAGAAAATATTGCTTACAAAAGATACTCAAAATTCCCACAAAGGACAGAAAACTGGAAATACATGAACAACCAAAAATGAAGCAACCCACGCAAACGAGAAGTTCCCAAGAGAAAATATGTCCAGGTAATTCACTAGAGTGTGACAACACAGAAAACTGAATAAAATATACTTGGAGTGAAATATGGAAAAATTGCATAGATGGAACTGTAGAGCTATGAAATACAGTTCCAATGCCGCTAAAATCGCGAAAAACGGAGAAACTGATCAAAAGTTATGAGCTCGAGACTTAAAACAGCTCCTCTGACTTCAACTGGCTATAGAATGCACCAATAGAAAAAACAGGTGATGAGACCCACACCACTGAAAAGTTGACAGACGCAGTTTTCCGACAATATCTCGTTTGCCAAAAAACGATATCATATGCCCAAGTTATGGTCTCTGGAAGAAAACAGCTCCAAAGGGGCAAAAAACTAGTGTTGGATTAAATTTGACGGTCGTATGACTGTCGCAGCAAAAATCCAGGCCTAAATTTGATGGCTAAATGGCTGTCGGCGCACATGCATGATTGGGCTTATGTCAAAAAATTGTTTTTTTTTTAAAAAACAATTAAAAAAAATCATTTACAATGAAAACATTTTTTTTGAAAAAAACATTTAAAAAAAAATTGTATGGAGGGGGGGCATGTGAGCCCCATCCCCATAGCCCCTCTAGGCGCAGGTACGCTTGCGCAGGTACAGACCAGCGCAGAGTACTTGTACCATGTGCTATTTGTTTTTAAAAAACAAAAAAAATTGAAAGCTTTTTTTGTGTTTTAAAAAATTTTATAAAGCTTTTGTAAAAAACAAAAACTTCACATTAAAAAATTCTGAGAAATTTTTACACAGAAAAAATAATAATTTTTTTTTTGATGAAATTTTTTTACCTCGATCCGTGCAGACGGCGAACAGGGCCATATGGGCAAAAAAAATTTGCCTCAAAAATCAACTGCTCAGATTTTGACGATTTCACAATCGATCTTAGGGTTTTTGGCCATTGGGGACGCAATGGCAAGGTTCGTTTGGGCTAAAAATGCTCCGAAAAATCGAGCACCCCCTGGATTAGGCAAAAAAATCCCTTTCTTCAAACCCTCACAAATCTGACAAACGGAAGCCAAATTTGACAAAACAAAGGTCAATCTTGACTATTCCGACAGCTTTGGATTCAATGGAGAGATCTAATTTAACCCTGGATGTACTGAAAACGCCCACCTCTTGGATCAAAAAAGGAAACTTTTGAAACCCCAGATCTGCTTCCAATGCAAAAATTCTCAAAACAAGAACAGGTAGCTGCAGATCTGAAGCTCTGATACCATGTAGAAGTTGAGTTCTTGAAATACAACTTTATAGGAGTCCAATGATCTCTGCAAGCTAAGAATACCTGTTACCAGGAGAAGCAAAGAGAAGCAACACAGAAAACAGTAAAAATGCTCAAAGATGTGGAGCTCTGTATTTTACCAATGTTTAAAAGAATAATACAAAAGAAAAATTTCAACCACATATAGATAAAAAACCTAAAATGGAAAACCCTAGGCTTGCACATTAATAATTAATAAAATAATTAATTATTATGCACCTAATGTTAGCTTAAGTGTAAAAGAGATAAAAGGGAACTTTAATTAATTAAACAAATATTGTTTAATTAATTAAGTAAATAACCAATTACTCTAACATAAAAAAATAACAACGAAAAAACCAATGGGATGAATCTTCCTCATTGCATCCGCACAAAACACACAAAAGGGCCCTGGAATCCTCACTTTCGAAGATTATCCCAAGTCAAACATTTGTTCCAAGCCAAAGTCCACACAAAGCAATTACACTTCGGCCATGAGAACTTGTTCCACACATTCTTCCACCATGGTACCTCCACCCCACCACACTTTCGAGCCAACAAATCTTGATACCCACTAGCCACAGTGAAAGCCCCCTTGGGATTCATACACCAAGCTAAGGTATCCTTATTTTGAAGAGAGCTGCATTGTCTACCAGCTAAGATATTTTGAAGCTCGGCACAGTCATCCTCCAAACCCACAATAGGCCAATCACAAGGATCCTTCCACCTGGCCACTTGCATCTTCCCACAGGGGTAAAAAGTCTAAAAATCAATCACCCTTGACCATCTCGCTTCCAAAAAGCACTAGCAAAGATTCACCAAATTAGGATACTAGCACACTATGGGGGAGAAACCACCCCAAGAGTCAAACCAAAAGAGAGCCTCAACCCCCCTATTGCATATCCAGAACAAGCCCTCTTTGATTAATGCAACCCCTTTCTTAAGCGTTCCCCTAATCACAAAGCCTTTCCCCACCAGAGGATAACGAGGAATCTCCTTCGAAACCCCCCGAAGGTACTTATGAGATAAAATTTTGGCCCAAACATGATCCTACTCCAAACACCACCTCCAATAAAACTTTGCAGCCAATGCCAACCCAGTTAGAGTCGACTATCACAACCCAAGACCCTTGTTAGAACTATAAAATTTTGAAAATTTTACAGTTGTTTATACCCATGAGTTTCCAAATTAGTTCTTACCATAAGCACAAAAATCCTCTCTTCATAATATTTTTGCCCATACTTTGTCATGTGGTCCCATAGAATCCATCTAGCCCTGAATATTTCACTATATAATTCATATCGGCAAGAGATGGTGAGGGTCTCCTCGATCCATAAAGCATTTTTACTAATGTGTATCTTTTGTAGTCTATCGGCAAGAGTTCGGAAATGTCATACCGATATGATTTCATCTGCAGACACATCGGCAGGACGCAATTCATTGTCTCGGTGATAGAAAGGTCATATCGACAAGAGTTCGGGAATGTCATATCGATATGATTTCATCTACAGACACATATCGACATGACGCAATTCATTGTCTCGGTGACAGAAAGGTCATATCGGCAAGAAAGTCATCATCGGAATAATTCATAACGAACTCATATATGTCTTACCGATTGGCGCACAAGGAGACATATCGGCCAGACTAAAAGTCATCAAAATGAAGTCTTATCGCATGCATCCGGTCTTGCCGACAAAGCATAAGGGGATTCTATCAATGATTATCAAGATGAAGTTAGGTAGTCCTGCCAACCCATATGTCACGCCGATAGGATTATGTGGGTAAAGGATTTGGCAGTATGAATTGATTATCAACGAGACTAATTTCATCGGAGAGAGATATGAGAGTCACACCGAGTGTTGTTTCATCAGCGAGAAAGTAATTATGTCTCAACGACCAGAAAACATACCAAGGGATATATCTCAGTGAGACACAAAATAATCTATGGAACATATCCTCGACTCAAAATGTCACAGCGATATACATAAGACCGAGAGGATAACTGTCAGTGAGACTCCGAATGTCGATGAGACTGCGAGACATTAGAGTGATATACAATTTGCAATAGTCGGTAAGACTCGAAGTGTCGGGGAGACTACATGATGTTTTGACGAATGGTTTAATGAACGTTGGTAAAAGATATCACCCAAGATTTGAAAATGTCTTGCCGACAATACTATATGATGTGACAGTGTGAGTTTCAAAAAAGGACTTACTGCACTCGTGTTTCAACTAACACATTAATGGTGCGACAGAGCACAATAAGGAGAATTCAATTGGAAACATTAGTGCGGAATTGATAGTGGAAGGATCAGAAAGGCGAACGAAGAACCAGGGCTTTCTTTCAGTCTGAAGGTTTCGAGCAAAATACAGTAAGTTTTTGTGCCTTAGTTCCTCTAATTTTAACTTCTGTAACTTTTGAGGAATGGAGTCCCCCAGCTTAGGAAAATTAAAAAGTAGAAAACATGGTGAAAGCAGTCAACCTAAAGGAAAGAAATAGAAAACCAAAATAAAACATGAGGGCACTGAACGAAGATTAAATCAAGACCTCATTGACCAATTACCTAGCTCTGGACCTAAAGCCAGACAATCTGCAAAACTTAGGGCAGAAATAGATAAATTGGATGATAAATGTAAACTCATAGGAGATGTTTGGACTCCAATAAGAGGGTATGAATTGTTTAACTTTCACTATTATCGAAGAAATCGTTTTGAACCAGTATGCAACCCATGGAAGCTTAATTTGGGAAAGTTGGTGTGCCCTAATGTATTTGTCAATGCAAAATTGGTAAAATTGTTAGTTGTTCATTATAACTTGAAACTCAAAGCTATATGTGACCCATCCGGGAAACCACAAATACACTTATCAGAAGATGCAATAGGGGAGGTTTTCAATTTGGAAGGAGTTTGCAATGAAAAAATCATATGTGAAGAATTGGAAATGGAGTTCGGGAGAATGGACACAATTTATAAGGGTTGGAGGTTGCCAATTCACAGGATTAGACAAGGTGGCAAACCAGTTCCTCTACAGGATAGTGATGGAACTCCTTTTCATGTTGACTTATTTGAACCCTATATGAAGTATACTTATTTCTCGGTAGGCCAGGTATTGGGAATGGATGTCCCTGAGTATATGTCAATTGTGCCTATGATAATTTCAGCAGATATCCAGTACCACAACTTTGGACCATTTGATTACGCCTCATACATTTTTAAGGGGCTTGATTTTAGATTAATGGCAATAAAGGGCAGATCCTCTATCTTTCATCTCAGGCATTATTCATTGTTGATGCACATAGTGTTATATTTTGGGCAGGAGTTGGGATTGTGGCCTCAGGAGATGAGAATTTTTCAATTTGACAAGGAAGGCACGACATTACCTGTTCAATTGTGGACGGTTGTCTGGGACAGTAGATTTGCTAATTCTAGTTTTGTTCACTTTGAGGAGTATTTTGTGAAGACATTGTATAAATTGTACAATCATTGGTGTGATTATTCTTTATCTGAAGAGATAAAGAGGTTTCTTCGGCCAAAGGATTTCAACGGGCCAATTAGTCATAACTGGGGAGATTGGTATTGCTTGGAGGGTGCTACCATGATTAGGGTTTATGGGTTTGAAGATGCCCCATTCATTTTGCCAAAAATAGTCCCTGACAGAATTGCATATTTGGAAATTGTTAGACAGATGGACTATTCCAGTGTTATGAATTTTAGCTCCTTTGGAAAGCAGGCTTTCATGCCCAGTACATTATGCTTTGGTGATTTTACTGTGTTAGCCAAGGAAGAATACAATTTGATCCTTGATAAATTATTGCAGTACAATATGAAAAGAGGACCACCCAGAAAGAATTTTGACCCAGAAGGGTACATCAATTATGCTAAAATAAGGATAAACTTTAGAGGGTATCAACATGTGCCCTATCAATTTGATGATATGATCCAGAATTTGGAAGAGGAAGAAGCAGAGATAGTGGTCGAAAGATATAATCAAGGGTTGCAGGATACAGAGTTATTGTCCTCTGGGGAGGAGGCATCTGAGGATAATGTGCCACAAAACCAACCAAGTAAAATGTCCAGATTGAGAACTCAGCATTACACTTGCCCTGCCAGAGAATTGAGTGCTGAAGAAAATGTAGATGCAGATGTGAGGCATGTAGAGTACATATCGTTTGTATCAAATGATGAATTTGTAAACTCTCCAGAGTTTAAGGCATTCTTGTACATACAAAAAGGAAAAGAAATAAGGGAAAAGGTTGACAATATCACATCAGGTAATGAAGAGCAATTACTGAATGATTTAAAGATGTGTGTGGACAAGGAGATGGCAGATATGACCCCTGAAAAGGGGAGGAAAATGTTGGAAAATGTTGGTGTTATGATTTTTCCTGGTTTGGATCTCAATTCTACACTAGTTTTTGATAGTTTCTTAAAAGATAGTAATGCTACACATAAACTCAGCCCAGAAAAGGTGACAGAAGTATATGCAGGGTCAAAGTACAATCCAAATGAAGGGTCATTGATGTTTGGGCCTTATATCCACCTCACAAAAAATCAGTTGTCATTGATACTGAGAAGGCATTTGGGCATGTTATGAATCTAAAAATTGGAGAGGTTGATCCTGTGGCAACTGCAAAAATTGGAATTAATGTTGAAAAAATAAACAAAGCCCAAATTCAAATATTAAGGAGGGAAATGTACAAAACGAATAATGAGAGGATGTTGAGAGAAAATGACCACCTAAAAGATTTGTTAGGTGTTACAATGAAGTCAACCAAGTTGCTTACTCATGGTGAAAGCTCTCAGTCAAAAGATCATTGGGAAGGATCAAGTGCTTACTCTCAAGGGAAATATGATGCACTTGTAGCAATAATCAAGAAAAGACAGGCCAGTTTAACATCTTGGTTAAATAAACTCTGGGGAAAACATTCACATAACCTTGCTGCATTAAAAGAACATGAAAGGATGGATGGAAGGATTTTGGAGAAGTTTCAAGAAATAAACCAGAGGGATGTTTCTAATAGTGTAGCAATTGAAGCTGCAAATCATTTTGTGAATAAGCACCGAGACTTCTCTGAAGAATTGCGAGGAGATGCGCAGGGATTGATAAAAGCCACTAGGAAAGGATTGACTACATTCTTTGATGATAAAGGAGAATTAAAAGAAATGACTAGATGGAAAAGTGAGAGTGAGTCAATACTGCATGAAATCCTGAAGATAGCTACTCGAAAGACACAACATTGGATGAGGGGTGCGAGCAAAATGAGAAAATGGTAAGAATGGAGATCACAATTCAGAACGCAATAGGAGATGTAGATACACATGAACGTTAGGATTACTTGGATCACCTATCTAAAATTCATTTATGGCTTAACAGAGCGTGATTGTCTTTTAATCTATTGTTGTTTAAACGTATGACATTTCTGAAAGGACGCGTCCTTTCCAGTATTTGATGTATAAATATATGTTTTGGTAGTAAAACAAAGGGAGATGATAAAATAGAATAGAAAAAAGATACAGTAGATTACAATGTTTTACAAATATGAGACTATGATGCATGCTTAAAATTATGGAGATATCAATGAAAATCATTTAATGTGGTGGCATATTTCTGGTATCACTTGTTTGTTGTGTTCATTGAAAGTATTACTGAAGTTGTCTCCAAGGTTGGTGTTTTTACTAGTTATTTAAATTGATATAATAAGTTTATATTCAGTTTATTGGTGCACATTTGTTGTATCTGTATGGTTGATTAATTGGTTCTTTCAAGAAAAGATTAAATCCTTTTAATTGATCATAGTAATTAGGGAGTGTCATTTGGATCATTAAGAACTTGGTAGTCGTAATCTTGCATGTTTATACAAGTTATAAATTAAAATATATGCCAAACAACTTGAATATTTGCTAGAAAGAAGTACTCATTTTAGATTTTTTTTGACTCCGTGCACCCAATAAGGCACTAGTCTCTGCATTCTCATTATTTTAAGTTCATTCATTTGTTAAACTGCCAAACTGAAGACATTAGGTTTTAGTCTAATATTGTTATAGAATTTATATCAAATCACATTATCCACTTCCATTTGCCATTGTGGATAAACACATTGCGAGAAACAAGCATAGGTCAAGTCTGCTTCATTCATATAGGTATACCCGCCTAGGTCTAGCAGTACCTGAAGAGAAGAAGGTCTAAACCATTTGGCCTTGTCTGTTACCCTGAAAAAGAGATTGGCAACCTCTTGAGGCATTTCGCCTGCGTTTTTGAGAGCTAACAATCCCCAAACTACTTTGGACTGCAAACAGTATCCCACTTCACTAGGCTCCACTTAGAGGAAGACAAGCTGCCTACCCATAAGAACTGTCTAGCCAAAGAGTCAAAATCCTTAACAAACCCAAAAAGAGCCACTTGAAGCATACATCTATAGTTGGGAAGATTCTACACCACTGATTTGAGCAGCTCAACCTAACCAACAAAAGACAACCATCTATGAGTCCAATGATTAACTTTCACACGAAACTTGTCAAGAATACTCTGCCAAGACTCCCTAGAAAGATTACTAGAAGAGATAGAAATGCCAAGATAGGTCAAAGGTAGAGAACCAATTTGGAATCTCAGAATATGAGCAATCCTCTACTGAATCACCTAAGGGGTATTCTCAGAATATGAGCAATCCTCTACTGAATCACCTAAGGGGTATTAAAGAAAAAAATGGAAGATTTATCCTCGCTAATCATTTGACCATAAGCAGCAAGATAAGTATCCAAAGCCTTGTGAAAATTAGTGGCTTCCCAGACCTTAGCCACACCCATCAAAGCAGTATCATCCACAAATTGCAGGTGAGATTAGGGAGGCAATCCATTACCCCACACCCACCCCTGTATAAGACTCGAAGCCACATTGTTTTTCAACAGTCTCCCCAAACCTTCCGCAAGAAGAATGAATAAATAGGGAGAGAGAGGGTCCCCCTAGTGGAGGCCCCTAGAAGCCCCAAATAAAGCAGATGGTTCACCATTTATCAATACTGAAAAGGAAGTGGAAGTAACACAACTCATCACCCACAAAACCCACTCTTCAGCAAAGCCAAAAGCAAAGAGAACTTTGCACAAGAAAGACCATTTAACTCTATCATAGGCCTTAGCCATATCCAACTTGATGAACATAGCCTTTTCTTTGGAATCTGCCATGGAGTGAATGACCTCAGTGGAAATTACCACACCATCCAAGATTTTTCTATCTACCACGAAGCCACCCTATTCCTCAGAGATAAGCTTGCTAAGCCACCGCTTCAACCACTTAGCAATCAACTTGGAAATAATTTTATACACCACATTACAGAGAGATGTAGGATGAAACATACTTAATCGATCCGCATCCTCACACTTGGGAATAAGAGCAAAAAAGGTGGAGTTCAAATCCCTTAGCATCTGCTTGCTCGTCTAAGATTCACGAACCACAACCAACAAATCCAAATTGATAATATCCCAAAAATCTTGAAAGAACTCAATCGAAAAGCCATCCAAACCAGGAGCTTTCCCCTTCTTCATTTGAAAAATAGTAGCCTCCAATTCATCCAAGGTAATGCAACCCAAGAGGTGCGCATTCATCTCCCTAGTAACCAAAGAAGGAATATAGTCCAACACTTGATTTTCTTCATACAACACATCCCGAGAATCCTCTCTAAATAAGGAAATAAAAAACTACAAGGCTTCACTTGAGATATCCCCTAAAGAAGATAAAAGCTCACCCTTGTCATTCACAAGAAAAGGAATCGAATTATCGTGTCTCCTAGGTTTCACAGAGTTGAAGAAGAAGGCAGTGTTTTTGTCCCCCTCCTATAGCCACTCTACCTGAGCCTTTTGTTTCCAATAAATTTCCTCCCGCAACTCCCATTCCTCCAAAACTTTCAACGCCCTTTCCTCCTCCTTGAGAGAGACCTCAGAAAGACCAAACTCCCTAATCTCCCTAGTGATAGCATCCAAATCAGCCTGAGTAGCAGCCTTAGCATGGAAAATATTACCAAAACACTACCTATTCCATCTTTTAAGTTGGTACTTCACATACTGAAGTTGTTTGGAAAAAGAGTACATAGTGGTACCAAAAGTAGGTCTCCCCTTACTTCATCAATCAACAACATGAACTTGAAGAGAAGGGTCACACAACCACATGAGTTGGAACTTGAAAGAAGGAGACCAAGCAACCTGAGTTGAAGAAACAAACAATTTGATAGGCCAGTGATTTGAGCCCCTCCAATCCAAATTTTTTGAACAGGTAGACCAAGAACTACCAACCCAGAAACAAGAAAGCAGGAACTTGTCTAACCTTTTAGCAATCCAGTCCTCCCCCAGCCTCCTGTTATTCCAAGTAAATTAACCATTACTCAACTTGATGTCAACCAGATTCAACACAAAAATGTTATCATAGAGAAGAAAAGAAGCGGGCTCCAACCTCAAAATTCCACCCTTTTTTCAATTCAAATTAGTGATGGCATTGAAATCACCTACAACAATCCAAGGAAAAAGAGGAGCATAGCTTTGAATACACTGGATATGAGACCAAAAATAATGCTTACCAAAAAAATCAATAGGAGCATAAATATTAGAAAGCATAATAGTTTCACCTGTTTCCAAGCTCGCAACCACCATTGAAATGGAAGACTTGCAAGACATCCACCAGAGAGGGCGAATCTTCAGAGGATTCCAAAGACAAGCCACACCCCTCGCATTACCTTGGGCACCAATGCACTAGCATTTATCCCGCCCCCATAATTTAGGAGCCAAACCATTCATATTTTCACAGACAATTTAGTTTCCTGTAAAAAAAGTACATTAGGAGAATGCTTTCTCACCAAATATCGAACATCTTTTTGTCCAGGTCCACTGTTTAAGCCCGTTACATTCCATGAGAGGATGATCATTTCTAAGGATTAGAGAAGTGAGAGTCCAAAGTCCTAACAGAACCTGACTCCACCAATGTTTCTCCCATCAACTTGATCTTCTCTAAGTCCTTCTTACGCTCAGCCTTGGAGGACTTCTCAAAAGCCCCTTTTTTATATCTTTTTTAAGAATCCCCAACGAAGGGTAAGCCTTGTTGCCTTTTTCCGAATCAGACCTTGCTTTCTTCAATGGAAGAGGAGTCTCCCCCCCACCCTTCTTCTTAGTCGAAATGACCTTGGGCCCCATTGAAACTGTCATACTAAGGTCAGTGTCCATTTTCAAAGCACCAACATTCTGTGTACTTTGAATATTCTCAGTAATATTACCCTCTTGTACCAATTCCATAACCCCTTTATCCATAGCCAACAAGCCCAGATTCACCTCCTGCTGACTAAGGTCATCCACAACCTCGAATCTATTAAAAGTATCTTCTCCTCGACGATCTTTGAAAGTCCTCTTTTGTCCACGATTCCTATGGGTTTTAATAGGAGTGAAACCCTCTGAACCAACAACATTACCAACATTATTAGAAACAAGAGCCTTGCCCTTATCAACCTTAGTGGGATTGCAAGGAGGCTGCAAGGTTTGAGACTCATTAAATTTGGCCCTAGGACATCTTCGTTGCAGATGACCATATTCATGACACAGACAATAGCGAAAAGGAAAAGTCTCATAATCCAACTGTTGCACCCAAGAATACGCACCTGCATGGATTTCCAAAGAGTCTGGAAGCGGATTACTCAAGTCAATCTCCACACAAATGTGAGCAAAAGTCATTATCTTTCTTTCCAAGGTCTACTGAGAAGGACACACTGGTTTCCCCAATAGCGCTGCAACCATCTGCAAGATATCATTACACCAACATTCAAAAGGAAATCAAGGAAGACAAACCACACTGGAACCCTATTCGACAGCTCCTCTGAAGGATTGAACCTGGCATGTCATGGCTTAATAAATAAGCCAATTTGGTTGTGGAAATAAGGCCCCCCCTCAGAAGCATGGTTGCGATCAGCCATACAATTAAAACCCACCATGAAATAATTATTCGCCAGTAGCATAACCTCCATTTCACCCTCTGGCACCCAGGTCCACTAAGCCCACACTTCTAGAAATTGAAGTGAAACCCGCAATTCCATAAATTTGGAGAACAATGCATGTTTCGAGAAATACTCAATATCTTCAGCTATTGACTTTGGTTGAATTACCAGCACTGGTCTTTCTTTACTTCGCTCCAAGCAACCATTAATTTTCAGGATATGAGGTCCCCCAGCCGGAGCAAACCCTCCAACCCTTCCACCCTTATCAAATAAGTCATTCTCAACCACTCTCATTACACAAGATGGAAAATTCATTCCAAAAGCATCATGAAAATCCATAGAGGATTTAAGACTCAAAGCTTCCCCTAGATCCATTACTAGAAGAAAAAAGAGTCGCAAACAGATCCACTCAAACCCCATCCAGACAATAAGAAGAAATAGCCTCCTTCCACACTTAAACCCAACTCAAAATGTGACCACACAAACAAAAAAAAACCCAAACCCTTATGCCTCCCCACCAAAGTCGAACACCACCGAGCCGCCACAAAGAATAGACGAGAACAAACTGAAGGTAGCGAAAGAAACCTAAGAAAGGACAGAACGAGTAGAACCAAAATGAAAAGGAGGCCACCTCAGGCCGCAACCCCCACACCCTTAACTCCCCCGCATGCAGAGCTAACCAGAAGAATCGCATGGAAAAGAACGTGCTAGGGCATCACTACCCTAGCTCGCCCACAACATCCACAACAGACCATCACATCCAATTTTATATCACCCAATTTGGCAACTTAGCTAGAATACTGAGAAATAGTTTGAGACCTCATAAAACTACCTCTAATCCACACCAAATCCAAACCAAAATGAGTCCAAAGGCTCACACACCCAAAAAAAATAACCCACATCAGAAATACTTGAAAATCTTCATCCTTTCACACCCAAAACACTGAGAAATCAGAAAACTATGAAGCTCTAGATGACCCCTGAAATGGAATCACACCAAACCCGGCTAGGGTGGGTCTTCCACATTGAGACCAACTCTCGATGATGAGGGTTTTCATCCTCAACACGCAACAATAGACCTCTGGAGAAAATCCAATAGCATCCTGTTATGTAGCCAACTAAGAGATATGCAAATGAGGCCCAAAGTGAAACTTTATAGAGCCAAGAAGGAATTAGGGCAACATAATTTCAAATTTGTTTTCCCTCCAAAGCCAATGCCCCATTTACATGAGCTTTTTAATTAAAATAATTTAAAATACCCCCCTAGGGCATCCTTTCTCAAAAGGAAACTATTTCGCTTTTGTTGCCTTCTAAAACAACGTTAAGTCATTACATTAGGCTCCAAGGTGCTTTTTACATGACCCCCGTGAACCCTTCACTTAAGTTAAAGTAACTTTATTAAAATGACTTAAGCGAGAAATATAAATAATAATTAAATCAAACCTTAACCATACCAACGCCCAAACTAGAAATAGACATTGTTGCAGTAGCCTTGGCTAGGACTAGTTACCAAAAATAGACTTACTATTTATAGCACTACTAAAAATAGTAAATATTCCCAATCACCAAACTGGGATAAAAATTGATAAACACTATGACTTACTATAAATAGTAAGTGATGGAATTGGCTCCCTGCTAAAAATAGAAAGTCCTGCCTGAAACACTAAAAACCAACATAGGAGACTGGCTCTAAGTTCCCTTACCAAAACTCCACTTAGCCTACGGAAATTTTGGAATAGGCTAATGGACAACTCCACTGCTTAGAGGCAAGGAGGGGACATTACATACTCACTGTGAGGAGGCGTAAGGGATGAAATAAACATTTAAGTATAAGTGGGAATTTACATATGGAAATTTACTTTAGTTTATACTTCATGTATATAGTTTTAGGATGTTTGAGATGAGTTTTGAATCTTTAAGAGTTACAATGCAAATTCTAGTTTTCAAAGGATTTTATTATTTTGTCTTAGTCAAATTTTAGTAATCAACAAGATCCTATCATCTTCAATAGCACCCAACCATTATCCAATGTTAATAAGCGTTTTGGAGGTGTTCCTTGACGTTTTGGGTTGTTTTTCTTGCTAGCCATACATTTAGAGTGTGTTCTCAATAGTTTGCAATTGGGTGGTTTTGGTGTGCTTCTAATCCCTAGTTTACAATGTGCTCTCAATGTGTTTAGTTCTGATTTGATAATTTATCTGTAGAACTAAGTCATATCAAACTTGCAATCAATTTCTAATCTCATCTATTTGAGGTATACCTTTGTTGGGTACTTGAGTATTTTGTTATCCATGTTATTTGGTTCATTATGGGTTGTTGGAGCAATTAAGATTTGTGATCAGAACTTTATATCAGCATAAATCAGCAACATTATATTCTCTTATGATGATTTCTAGTGCATTTTATATTATCCTGTAATACCCTAGATGGTAATACCACCAATGGCTTCATCTTGCACTTCAATTTATTTGCACACCACACCAAATAAGTGAAAGTAGTTGTGCCTGTTGTAATTGCACTCAGCTAAATAAGTGTGAAGTGCATGTGCTTATTGTAATTGCACTCTGCTGAATAAGCATGAAGTGCTTGTGCTTATTGTAATTGCACTCCGCTAAATAAGCATAGAGGTGTTCCTTTCAGTTCTTGCATCAAGCACACTCCACTAAAGAAGTGAATCTTTGGCTACCTATGTTGTCTTGTGTGATTCAATTGATTAGATTACTTCATTTGCTACTTTTTAGATAACTGGGTGTGGTCCTATGTCATATTCCTGAATTTTCAAATTGATTTTTGGAGGGAAGTGATTTAAAAAAGGTGTTTTTTAACACTAAAATAATAATAATAATAATTAATTAATAAATTTTAAATTATTATAATAACATTTAAAATTTATTTGTTTGGTTGACTCCTTCCTGTTGGCGCTAAAAATTAATAATCATATTTCTCTGAGCTAGGCCAACATCATGTTGGCATCTGCTTTAAATCTGGGTGTATACATTTGGAGAGATCATCGAATGAAGTCAAGGAGATAGACCACGTAGCGTGTTTTCCTGGTAGGACGTCCCCCTTACTAGTGGCTCTTGACTTCATTCCTCTTTCCATCCATCTCATCCAAATCATCTGAATTAACACGATTTTACTGCAGGTGGATGGTTCGAACAAGTTGAAGAGGCGCTTCTTTGGGAGCGATCAGGCCGATCCATTGGCTCTAGCCGCCTATATATCACACGCCATCCATTCCAGTCACATAATGGAGGTCATTGTAGTTTGGAGATTGACGCCGAAGCTTCCATCTAAGGAGACGACAAGAATTGAAGAAGCCACGCCAGAGCAATTGGGAACAATCTTCAAGTTTGAACCTGACTTCATTATTTATCCATTGCACCTGGTTAGGGACCATCAGGAGATCCATCTGGCAGTCATCGCTATTATAGGAAGTGCTATGGGTGTTCATTTGTCATCAGGAGCGAAGGTGTTTGCATTCGGAGGTGAATCCCCCAGTCATCAGGGGTCGTGTAAACATCCCGAAGGCTTCCTTATGGGACCAAGCAATAGTTCTCTACATCACTCCATTGGCAATGTGTAAATGAGTTTCTTCCTTATATTATATATAAATATATATTTTGTTCTAATTCTGTGAGTTGTTATTTCTGTGCATTTGGGAATTCCAAGATAGTACATGTGATTGAACTACATTGAGATATTAATGTTCTGAGTTATTCATATCAATTTAGAGATTTGTTTGTGTTTTGATTGGGTTCCGGCCATAGAATCTTTACATCCTATACACCATATACTCTCACCTTACCCATCTCGAGAACTGGGCAATTAGAAAGTGATAAGGGCATTCCAATGTAGTTTAATTTCGGTTAAAAAGTTTCAAAAAAGATTGGGGTTGGTCTTTGTCCAATTGTAGTCAGCTTTGGCTACTACCAACCAACCCTGACTGAACAATGCATTGTATGCCTTCTTGCATAATGAGAAGACGACAAAGTTAAGTGGAAATGTTTGAGTACCAATAATTACCTTTTGCCCATGAGGGCTCCAAGCACTTCTATTCCTTGTTGGTCTACTCCTACGAAACTAAACAATTGGTGACCAGACAGTCACCCAAACTTTGCCAAGTATCCTCTATAAGTATATTTGCACCAAAACTACTCTAAATAATCATATTTGTTAGGTTTTTCTTGATAATCTCCATATGTAGCATTCAAATTCACCATAAGATGCATGGGATCAATACCTAATCTCCTAACAATGAAGCTTCAATTATTGGGTATTCATTATTTACAGATTCTAAATTGGTGGTAGCATGCATTGTCTCATCCCTTTTAGGTATAATATTGGTTAGAGCACTTCTAATTTCAGGAATACTTTACAATAAATCCACTACTTTAATTTGTATGGTGGTTTTATCTAATTTAATTAAATTGTTACCATACTTGCTATTGCATTTGAGTGGAAAAATTCATTATCCTATGTAACATGCTTCACCTCGGCTCTTACTTCATGAAGTTTCTCTTCTTCAATATGTGAGTCCATTTACATAACCTACTGCTTGGGCTCAAGTAATGATCAATATTTCATTATTTCTCTCTACATCAATAATATTGATGCTTACCTTCTACTTCAAACATCTAGCATCATCATAGTCTCTATGTCCACACCATTTACAAAGTGACTTGAAATAACCCCTAGGGTTTGCAAACTATTAACCAGTTTCAGATCTGTAATTTGAAGTTAATTCTCACAGCAGCAACAATCATTCAACCCAACAATGATGCACAAAAATTTCAATATAATTAGATCTATAATTGACAGGATGCAATGAGTTGTTAGAGGTCCAAACACCAAATCCTAACCAACAGAGAAGCAAGGAACAACAAACAACTGATTTTAATTCTTTACCAAAAAAATCACATTTGAGCTTCAAATAATGCAGGTATAGTCTTATCTACAATCTTTTGAAAACATTTAACAGTTCTTATAGTGTTGACCTGGAGAAAAGCATTGTTTGACCCCACCTTAAGGGTTTGGGACTGAGCACCTCACTAAACTGTTGTAGATGAACCTGTACGTAGCTGATATGGGTCGAATCTCCCTTTGTTGTTCCCTCCAGACCCCCAGGATAGGATAATGGTATGTCTGTTGATGCTGATGCAGCAATCCTCAGTCTAAAGGAATGAATGAATAGGCCTTGTTGATGGCAGCTACAGCTGATGAATGCCAAGGATAACACTCAGCTACTAGTGAAATTCACCCAACAATACCTAAAAAGTTACATAACAGCAATAGGATGTCTTGCAGCCTGTGTAAACTTGATACAATCATCCCATATCTGGAGGCTACCTGTAGTTTAGATCATAGCAGCAAAAATCGTTCGGTGAAAAAATCAGCTAACCAGAAGTTCAAGATTTTTTGAAAAAATGGGGAAAAAATTAGGAAAAAATCGGATTTAAAAAAAAAAACGTAAAAAATTGTAGAAAAAGAGACAAAAGCTAATTTTTTTAAAACTTAAAGTCATTTCCATAGCATAGAGATGTAAAGAGCAAATAAAATAGAGATTTTAACCCGTGAATTGTAGAAAATGAAATTTTTTGTTCATATTAATATCGCTGATTACATTACATTGCACCTTTACAAAATTTACAAATCAAGCAAAAGAGTAACCACTATAAATCATAAATATTGCTCAGAGTAAATTGAGTATTCACATAGTAACAAAACCTTTTTGCAGGGGGTGAGGGCCCCAATTTACCCCTCATTTTAACTTCAAAAAAAGAAAGATGAACACCTAAGAAGTTTCCTATTATTTGATTGCCAAACTTGTACACTGCATTGCAAGAAATGTCATAGAAGTCCCTGATTTATTGTTCTCAGAATTTGCATTATTGTTTCTAGGACACTACAATGCACTGCAACATTTCTGGATCATTTATAGGATATTTCCAGATTTCAATTTTTATGCACAAAAAATGTAAATTATGTCTGCATTTTTATTCTATATATATTTTTATTTTATTTTATCTAGAAGCTTATGCATTATTTTATCTTGGAAAACCAACAATAAAAATGATTTTCTATTGAAACTTAAATATTAATTATTATGAAGTATGAAAACATCCACATTAACATATTGTTTATGGTCTCCTTGTGGGGAGAGCTGATTAGGGTGGCTTCAACAACTCTATCTATAGGCAAGCAAGTCAGTTTCTGTACAATGAATTTACCTTAAACAAGCAAGAAGAAAAGAATGCATTTATCGCAAGAACGAGATAATGTCATGAGTTTAGTTAGATATCATTCTGTTTGGCATGGATATTTGATTTCGAGTCATTCATTTAATTTAACTATGGCAATCATTGTGAACCAAAACTTATAAATCACGATACATACTGTGTAGCGTAGAGACCGAGAAGAAATGGGAAGAGATGGGAAGAGACCGGCAACTGGAGAATCTTCTGCCAATAAAACATGTCCACAAAATGACAGCCCACAATTCCTAAATGCCAAAAAGCCCGCAATGTCGCTATAGAGAAAACCCGCCGAATTTTATAGACGGAACTCGCGCTTTTTAGGGCTTTTTCCCATGGATCTTTTGTGATTTTTTTGCAATAGAAATCATGATTTTTGCTAATTTTCAACGATTTTTCTGACGGTCAACGTGCCAGAAAAAATTATGATTTATTCGGGGAAAGAATCGGTAGGGTTCCAAATTTTTAAAAAATCGCAATTTTTGCAATTTCTGCTTCTATGGTTTAGATTTCTCTTAGGCTAACTCTACGATTAGGTTTTGAGAAAATATGAAGATTGAATAGAAAACTTGACCATATAAAGGTTATGGTTGGCATCCTAACCTTATAGAGTGACTCAGGTTTTCATCCCAGCACCCAGATAGGATTTCTCCCAAAAATCTCATCAAATTTTCTAGATGATTTCTCCTAGCAGCAACAATTTGCATGTATACCTGATTGAGCAAAGTTGACGCCCCAAAACAAGCCCTAGGTCGGCCAAAAAATATTATTTTCCAAAATTGGTGCCAAACAAGGGTATAGGTCAACTAGTAATTAGAGTTATTTTTTATTTAATAATTATTAATAATATTATTATTTACTATTATTTTAATATTAAGTTTAGTGTTTAAAAACACTATTGGAGTTGCAGGTCAGCCTTAAGGACATGACATAGTTATATTTCACCCTGAATTTTTGGGCAATCCCTTTCAAGCCACTATACTCTAAACATTGTATAATAAGCTAACTTATAGAGTCATATTGGATTCAATTCCTACCTCCCCCACTTCTATTATTGAATCTATTATCAATACCTCTTTGATTCTAACAACCATCAACATATGTGTTCTTATTTTTTTGCAACTTCAATGGTGTGTTGGGTGAAGTAGATTACTCTCCTTGGGTAAAGAGTACACTTTTCAAATTTTACAAGCACACTTTGATTGAATAGCTCAATATCTAGCATATACCATAGAACATCTTCTTAGGGCAGTTTGTTTTGGTGTGGCCCTCTACTTTACAATTTGTACACCATAAATCTTTGGGCTCTTTTTTGGATTCTTTCTCTACCTTCAAGTCCATCATACAAGGAATATCTCTCCACAATGCTTGTATTGACCTAGATCCACTACCACTACTTGCATTGAATTCACCATCTTCATCAGTTTGGATCTTGAAGACATTTTGTCCTCATTTTCTATGTCAATCACTTTGTTGTAGGCTTCAATGTATAATATAGGTGGTACTACTTTCATTTTCTTTCTCAACAAAAGAATGAGACCTTCAGTTAACCATTTTTTCTTCAACCAATCAACTAGTTCTTTTTCCAATTTTTACTAACAATTCCTTGAGTCTACGATTATAAGCTCTTATATTTTCATGTGTTCCCTTGTCAAGTGTTGTATATTTATACAACAATTTCATTGTCATCTAGAAGCAATTTGAATTCTTCTTCAAAATCCTAATGTAATTTCTCCCACATCTTTCAGCTCGTTGGATCAATGTTTGTGTGTTAGTTGATTGTCACCCCACTAATGACCATAGCCAATAGGTTATGTTGTTTTGTTCGTTTTCTGCCAAGATGGTTTCACAGGTCTTATAATGCCTCAGTGGATCCTTTTATCCATCTCCCATAAACTTGGGCTATTTTTGCCTCTTTAGACTTGGACTTGTTGGTGGAGTGACCATATTTGTCCTCATTACAAACTCAATGTCTAGAACCTTATCCTCAAGAAGATTTGATTTGAATGTTCTAGCACTCTCTTGGCACTCTCGAACACATGGGAATCCTTGACTCTTTTGGAAACTTCAATGTTTCATACACGTGTATCACCCACATGTTCTTTTTACTCCACCCAAATCCTTTGCCTTGGTGTTTTAGGCTCAATTTGTTCTTCAATCAACAACTCTTCGATGCCTCAAAGGTTACTTTCATACATTTCCCTCTCTCCATCTATGAAAAATTCCTTGAACTCCATTGAAAGACAAAGACTTTTCTCATATAGAGAAGGCTTTATCAATTCCTCAAATCAAACTTGGCCTACAAGATCCACATGCACTTCTTTTGAAAGGGAAGATGTTTGATGATCTCAAAGAACTCTTCCTCCATACACTATAGGGCATTGTTCATGTTCAATTGAATGTTATGACATCTACACTCCCAACTAAAACTCCAACTTACACTTCAACTCGGACTTCTACTTTGGCTCTCGCTTCGATGTAATGGATTTCTAGAGTTGGATGCTTCACATAGCTTCCTTCTTTCTTATTGTTCCACTAATTGGAGAGATCATCTAACTTCACAACCTTCCCCTTGACTACACTCTAATCTTCTCTAGCCTTTTTTAAAGGTTAAGGGCATTAATTTCATTAGTCTCCAGTGTTGTTGTCAATAATTATTGACCAACGTTGGTTCTTTATGAATATAACTCAACTCTTTTATAGCCAATAGCACCAAATGTTTAACACCACCAATTGCAATATAAATGGAATATAATAACAAAAGATACAAGATTATTGTAGATGAAACCAATGAATGCTTTATTTCAAGGTAGTGCTTGTACAAACCAAATGTAGATTGGGAAGAATCACATATACAATCAAACTATCTTCCTTGAATATAAGAAACATATGTAAAGCACCTGTCAATTTCCAAGTAGAACACAATCATCAACAACCACTTAAAACAATGAATACCTAGAAGCTGACAAGTAAATAATACATAATCGAGTACAAACAAAAGATCACAATGTCATTTTACACACTACAATATGGCAAGATGAGTAGTAATACTCTTTCTCGAAATGAAATTATGAAAGATAATATTTTGGTAGTAGGATTCTTGTGATATTGTGGGGCTACGATCCTTGTGATTATGTGGAAATTGTGATTTGTGTTGGAAGGGATGGATTTGGACAAGCGTATAGGGTATGATGGATGGCAGATTGTGGTAATGTCATTGTGATTGATGTTGAGAAGATTCATACATGTACTTTGATTTTTAAATAATCCTTGAAGAGGATATATTGGCTTGATCTTATGTTGGCATTGGATAGTAAGTCTCTTGGCAACCAATGCTTTCTAATGGAAAACACCATCGTTTTTTTTCTTTGAAAGAACCATTAGTTGGTTTGTTGTGATCATTCTCATCTTTTGAGTATTTGTTTACTTTTGTGGTCAAGCTTTTGAGAACATTAATATTAAAATAATATTATCTAATTATTTATTAATGCTTAATGTTTGTAATATAGTGTAAATGTAGTGTAATACTGGATAAGATCGTTTACTCGATCCCCCTTTAGTTTCTTTTGGAAACTTTCTATTTTTGTATCTTTGTAATTCCTATATGAAGCGTTCAACTTCTTGTAATTAAATCATCAAATATTTTACCATCTTGTCTTCACATTTACATGGTACCAGAGCACGTTTCGAGCCTGGGAAAAATTCCTTTTTTTGAGAAATTCAATTTTTTTGAAAAAATCAAATTTTGGTTTCAGAAGAGGGTCATTTTTTTGTTGGCACCGGGTTTTGTCTTTTAGAAGTCGTGCTTCTTCATGAGCCGCTTCTATTTGCTCGTGTCTACTCCTAGACGAAGACTCCTAAGCGCAATTCTGAATGCATTTTTTAATTGCTCTCCCTTCTGTTTAGCATTCGAATATAGCGACTGCTCTTTAAAAAACCCATGCCTAAAAAAGCATGTTTTGGGAGGTCTTCTGGTCGCGTTTTGACTCTGATTTCTGGGCGCGACTTCTTCATTTATCTGGCTGCGATTTTTCCCTCTATTACAATCAGTTTCTTCTCCTGTTTGTGCCATCGCCTAGGGCTTTTTCGATCTCGTGTTTCTGGTCGTGTTCTTGGCACGTTCTTTTGATGAAGCTTCCTCATTCTGGGCGGGATTCTGAGTATTTTCAAAAACACGTTTTTGGCATTCGAGCTAGGGTTTTTAAATAAACTCTTTGTCTGAAGCCGATTTTTTTTTTTTTTTTTTATCATAGATTCCTTCTGGGTGTTTCAAGAAATTTTTGGGTGTCTCGACTTTTGTGCCTTGAAATTTGTGCAAACGGGTTGTCTCAAAATTTGTGCCTAAAACTGCCTCTAATTTAAGTGCATTGGAATCCGTTTCTTGGGTCCCATGCAAACAGTTTTATCGCCTTCTTAGTTTGTCTTTCTTTTTTTTTGTGCCTCGAACGTGCAAGATGGCATCTTTGACCAACATTATGTTGGAAGGCAGTCAACAATTCAACGTCAAAAATTATAATACCTAGAAGCAGCAAATGATGACCATCTTTGAATATCGTTGCCTTGATCAGATTGTTCTTGGCAATGCTACTCATCCCACAACGACGAGTAAAGACCAGGAAAAGTTTAACAAGCAAAATCGTGAAGTGGTGATGCTCCTTAAACTTTCATTTACTGATGATCAGCTTCCACAGGGTCCATTTGGAAAATCAGCTGCGAAGATTTGGGAGCACTTGAAAACCTTGCATGAGACCTCTGACAAGAGTTGTGCATTTGAAAAACCAATTGTTCTCCATCATGATGGATGAGAGAATGTCCTTACAGGAGCATCTGACAAAGATTCAGGACATCTGTGATCAGTTGGAGGCGATTGGTCGAAAGATGAAGGAAGAAGACATGGTAGTAATCACCCTAAAAAGTCTATCGAAGTCTTATGAGAACTTTGTAGAAACTCTAAACATTACATTTACTAATGTTGATCTGAAGTTTCCAGAGCTTTTTATGGTAGTAGTGCCTCATCGTCCTCTATAGAACAAGCTTTTGTAGCTAAGTCTCAGCCTAAGCACAAAGGGGAAGGTCAACCTTCGCAATAGAAAGGCTCAAGTCAACCTCCGGGCAGCCCTAAGAAAAAGAAAATTCAGTGTAATTGTTGCCACAAATATGGTCACATGAAGGAGGATTGTCGTCTGCATTTGGCTTCTGAATAGAAGAAGCAGGGAGGGTCTCAACAGAAAGCATATGTTGCTTAGCACACTGAGCAGAACGAATTTTTTTTTTTATGCTTTTATGGCTAAAAGACCTATAGATCATGTGAAGTCCTCTGCCTGGTATATTGATTACGGTGCTTCGCAACACTTCACCCATTGCCGTGACTGGTTCACAGACTTCTCTCCTTTCACTGACAGTTATTTTTGGAGGAGGTGAAGAGTATACAGTTGTCGGCAAGGGCACTGTTCAAATTTAGTCTAATGGGAGGAATCTTATATTCCTCAATGTTTACTATGTTCCTAGCATGGAACTAAACCTTCTCTCAGTCAATCAGATCATGAGACATTCTCCTCAGTTGGATGTGGTATTCAGTACACACAAATGTTCGATTGTTGATTGGGAGACTCACACCACTGTGGCTATTGGTATTGAGGATCATGGTCTATACAGGCTTGTGGATACAGGTGATTCTCCAAAGTTAGCCATGGCAGCCAGAAATTCTACTATCACCAGTCTTTGGCATCAGCGATATGGGCACTTAAATGTGCACTATCTCTCTCAGCTAGCTCAGGAGGGACTTGTAGCTGGTTTACTTGACATCCAAACTCAACATCATGGCATTTGCGGAGCTTATCAGGCTAGGAAGCAGCACAGGACACCGTTCACAGATGGTGACTCATGGTGAGCCTCTAAGGTACTGCAATTGGTTCATGCTGATGTATGTGGGCCAATGAATACACCTTATGTTACTAGTTACAGGTATTCCTTTCTTTTTGTTGATGATTTCAGTCGTAAAATGTGGGTGTATTTTCTTAGACAGAAATCAGATGTGTTTACTGTATTTCAGAAGTTTAAAGCCTTAGTAGAAAAAGAGTTTGGTTGTTGCATAATCACTCTTAGGTTAGATAATGGGGGGTATTTTTCTCTACTACTTTCTCCAACTTTTGTGATACACATGGAATCAAACACCAGTTAACCACACCCTACACTCCTCAGCAAAATGGTGTTGTAGAGTGGCATAATTGTACAAGTGTTGAGATGGCCCACTCCATGTTACAACACGAGTATTCCTAACAAATATTGGGCAAAAGCAGTCTCCACTGCAGTTTATCTCCTTAATAGGTCTCCTACCCACATTGTTAAGGGGAAGACTCCTTAGGAAGCTTGAACTGGTCGCAAACCTAAAATCAGTCATCTGAAAATCTTTGGCTCTTTAGCATATGTATGGATTCCAGATGCCAAGTGCTCAAAGTTGGATTCCAAGAGTCAAAAGCTTATGTTCACAGGGTATAGTGACGACCATAAGGCTTACCGGTTGATTGATGTAGACACTGATTGTCTTATCTTTAGTCAGGATGTTGTCTTTGTTGAAGAACGAGCACCTTTTCACCTTTCCTCATATGTTCAGCATTTTGAGGATCACCCATGAAGGCTTCTGATTAGGGTGAGAAGTATGTTACATCCCCTTTATCATGAACATGTTTATGACAATGAAGTTATGGTTGTTATGTTAGTTGCAAGTAACTGCTATTCATGGGAATGTGAAATTGTGGAAAAAATAATTGATTATATGTCGTAATTTCAAATGTGAATGATTCTCTTATATATGCGAGTGCGTTTCCTATTCATGTGAAAATGAATGTGTTAATGAGATTATATTTAAATATAGATAGATATATATAAATGTTGAGAACGATCTAACCATAATTCTTGTCAATGGATGCAGGTTTGTTGACGCCACGAGACAAAGGGAGATGTCATCAAGGAGAGGACATGATTAACAAAGGATCAATTTTATCATCAAACCATGAGTTAGTGCAAGATAGTTGTGTCAACTTCATAACCTTAGCCATAAGTAAATTAATATAATTATTGCTAAATAAGTCAATTTAAAATATTTATTAACAATCTCCTTTTGGAGTTGAGCAAACCAATTCTTGGAATATAATTTAGGAGATTGCTTTGGTTATTAAATATTAAATTAACTTTAGTAGCTAAAACTCTTTTTCCATCAATCTAAATATATGAAATATAAGTAAGGCTTAAAATAAAAAATGAATTAATTAAATAATGTGAGTCGTCGGCTGTAGTCTTTCCTGTCATCTTTCCTTCGAGCCTTTGGAAGAAACGGCCATGTTGGAAGCCAAGAAGTCTCAGGGGCTCTAGAAATCTTGAATGGAGGTTTCTTGGACCTTTCGCATTTTTTTTGTTGTTGGAAGGTTTCTCTTATTCATTCGCTTGGGGGGGGCTCTCACTTCTTCTACGCTGGCTCAATCTCACTGCATTCTTCTCTTATTCGTAGTTATTTTCTCATTTTTTGGGCAATCACTTTGGAGCTCATTCTCCCTTCTACTTAATGTGAGGAAACAATCTCCATATTCATTATTGCTAGCTCTGTACTCGTTCCAAATTTTCATGTTGTCTCCTTTCTTGTCGGTATCCTCTTCAGTTGGCAATCTTTGTTTTCTTCTGTTGAAGCCAAACGGGGTGGAGTTTGGAAATTTAATTGAGCCTTCAATCTTCTGGGAGGAGGTTCTATTTCTTGGTTTCACCGTCTCCTTCTCACGTGGTTAGAATGATTGTTGTTAGCTTCACAACCTTGACCTTTTCAACCGAGGAAAAGAGAGATTGGATCTTTGCAAGTTATTGGATCTTCTTTTCCAGGAAAGTTAAGTTTCTAAATACTTCAATGTAATGCCAATGAGGAATCCGTCTTTGTGTTCACCTTTGGCATAGAAAGTAAACTCTTAAATCTTATTTATTTTCTGTAAGTAGAGAAATTGGGTCTTGTATCACCTTCTGGGGTCGGCCTATTAAAAGACTTTTCTTAAAGTGAAACTGAACCTTTATCTTCTCTTGCATTTGAATATACTTTGTCAAAGACATACTTCTAAAAACTGGATTAGGAATGAACTATACAGATTTACCTAAAAAGCTTATTCTGCTTGATTAAGCCGAATTCTTCTCTTTCTCTCTCCAATTTAGAAGCTGGTTCAGTGCAAACTTTTTGCTCACTAAGTCCTTAAAGGGAGGTATAATGTCTAAGTCTTAAATCCTCAATGTTGATTTAGTCTCTTATTATCAAACTTAAAGATTTAAGATTTAACATCAAATTAAGAGAAAAATGGTAAACAAACCTGTCAATATGAATTAGACCTACAATGGAGAATAACTTGAACAAAGGATAGTTAAAGTGCTTCTTACTTGATGAAAGAAAGGATATGCTTAAGATTTCCTGAAAGGAAATTTTGGTCTGAGCCTTTTAAACCCTTTCTCATCTCTGTAATTCTGGAATAACTTTACCTGAATGGAAACTTATGTTGCAAGATTCGTGCATCATTCTCAGATATCATTTTTCATCTATGAGTATGACTTGATTTGTTAGTCATCTGTAGAGTAGTAATATGGTGTATAATAAGTCTGGAAGAATCTTTAGATTCGATTCTTGCTTGATGGAAGATTTTTCATGTTTAATCTCGCGTATTTGTTGCCCTGCTTTGGAGTCCCTCTTCAGTCATCAATCTGATTTGAATTGGAGTCCGTGAATCCATCTTCTCTCTGGGGTCTTATCAGCTAATGATCTATCCATAGCTTTCTTTCACTCTATTTTGAAATTCAGAATCGAACCCGTGTCTCTCCTTTACTTTTTGATACCATTAACCTGATGAAACCTTCTTGAAGGATAAGTCTCTTTTCTTTCTCTTTAAGTGTCATGTAAACTGAAGGGTCTTTAAAGATGTGATGTGACAGTGAGACAGGATTCTCTTATATGCCTGATATTAATTGTTGTATGTAATACTAAACATTGAATCCTTAATGTCGAATCTCCCCATAAAATTTGAGAATAGCAGTTTATTATTACTTAAATGGGATAAGTTATGAGTTGAGTAACTCTCTTGGTATGAACATTAAGAAATCAGCTTACCCTTAAATATGAAGAAAGATTATTTGAATCATGTTAATGGGATTTAAATCTTGAATCAAGAATTATCATGTCGAGCAAAGGTGAGAGTGCTGACGGCATAAGATTTCCAGTAATATCAACAAAGGAGTGCCATTAATATCGGCACAAGAGTGCCAATAATGATAAAAATCCTTGGCCAAGGTATGATGCCAATTAGGCATTGGTCAGCTATCATGAACCAGATATACTTATGGTCAGAATGATCCTTTTGGTTAGGAGGTACCTACAAAGGAGGGATCGACCAAAGGAATAGGTTCATGACACCAGGCTTAGAATGGCATGATCATAATTGATCCTTGTTGATTACCCTCGTGAAGAGTCAGATTCTTTAGTTGAAGAAACTTGGGGGACCAGTAGGTCTTGGTTGGGCGAAAAAGCCCTTGATGATATTTCTCTTTCTCTCAAAGATAAAGATGTTCAAGCAATTCAGCATAATGATGATCTCATATTGTATTCTTTTCTCTCTCGTAATTCCAGGTGTATGCCTTTGCTTATTTAAGTTTAATATCAATGCTGCAATAAATGTTGTTTCCTTTCAGTAAATTTTTTATATGTACAAATCAGCAGTTGAATATTTAGACAACTGTATGTTCTTTCAACTGAAATGGAAAATATGAAAATTAGTTAATGTTCTTCTGTGGATTCAGTTATTTGAATCAGTTGGTTTTTTCCTTTCAGCTAAAACTGGAAGTTTAAGAGTTAGTTGTGAAATTGAATATGTTATTATTTAAAAATTGATTTTATTTTCCATTCAATTTGCAAAGGAAACCTAGCATGAAAATAAGTTAGTTGAACTTCGGCTGAAATTGGTAGTTGGTTTACATTTTTAAACTGTAGAACAAGTAGAGTGTTACATGTCTTCCGTTAGGTTCACCTGATGGGAGGGATGATGAAGATTCTATCTTTGATGATGCTCAACCTGATTTTCCTCCGGATGATATTGATCTTCCACCTGATGAACCTATTCTAGATCCACAACCAGTTCTAGCTCCTCTTATTACATCCGATGTTGGCACTTCTACTCTCTGGCATAAATGGTGGGCTAAGACTATTGGTGATCTTCATGATGATGAACTCATTGAGGGTAGATCATCCAGAAACACGAGCAAACAGCAACATACAGTCAATTTTTCTCTCATGGCCAACATTCACAGTGTTTATGAGCCTCAAACATTCAAAGGCTAAAGGAATTCCTTAGTGGAAAAATGCTATGGAGGCTGAATACCAAAGTCTTCAGAAGAATCACACTTGGGTCCTTTTTGATCTTCCTCTAGGGAAGAAGCCCATTAGCTGCAAATGGGTGTATAAGGTTAAATACAAAGCTGATGGAACCCTTGACAAGTACAAAGCTATTCTCACAGAAGGAAGGCATTGACTATGAGGAGAATTTTTCTCCTACAACCAAGATGAGTACCATTCATCTCATCCTTGCCTTAGCAGTCCAGTTTGGTTGGAAATTCCATCAAATGGATGTTAAGAGTGCTTTCCTCAATGGTGAGTTGAAGGAAGAAGTCTACATGACACAACCTCCAGGATTTAAGGTTGTCGGTAAAGAACACAAGGTGTGCAGATTGGTAAAAGCACTCTATGGCCTGAAACAAGCTCCTTGGGCTTGGTACATCAAGATTGACAAGTACCTCACAAATCATGGCTTTCAGAGGAGTCCATCTGACTCTAATCTATATGTCAAACATATTGGTAGTGATATTCTTATTTTCTTATTCTTGTTGTCTATGCGGATGACCTAATCATTACTGGTAGCTCGACACATTTGATCGCTGAGATCAAACAAAATTTGTGCAGCACATTTGACATGACAGATTTGGGACTTTTGCATTACTGTTTAGGGGTTGAGGTTTGGAAGACAAAGAGTAGTATCTTCATCTCCCAGTCCAAATATGCTTGAAGTCTACTGGATAAGTTTCGAATGCAAGATTGCAAACCTTCCTCCAACCCATGGAAAAAGAGCTCAAGTTATTAGCTAAGTCAAACTCACTTGTAGTAGATGAATCATTGTTCAAGAAACTAGTGGGCAGCCTCATCTATCTCACTGCCACTAGAATCGACCTTAGTTTTATAGTGAGCTACATTTCATGCTTCATGACAACCCCCAAGGCTAATTATTGGGTACCAACGAAGTGTGCGTTGCGTTATGTGACGGGCACTTCTGATAATGGACTTCTTTACACTAGGAGTCATGATCCTAGACTTTCTAGTTTCACAAACTCAGATTGGGTAGGTTTGGTTGATGACAGGAAATCAACATTTGGGAATGTGTTCAGTTTGGGATCTGGTGCAGTCACATGGACTAGTAAGAAGCAATAGGTAGTGGCTCTCTCCTTGACAGAAGCAGAGTATTGAGGAGCAATTAAGACAACTTGTGAGGCAATTTGGCTTCATTGGATGCTTGTGGATATGCAAATATCTCAAGCAGGTTTGACTCCCTTATTTTGTGATAATCAAGGAGTTCTCGAACTTGCCAAAAATCCAGTCTTCCATGAAAGAACCAAGCATGTGGAAACTCATTGTCACTTCATTCAAAATCTTGTTGAAAACTAATGAAGAAAACAACTCTCAAAACACACAAAACTCATATTATAGAAAAACTCTATGAACAATAAACTCCAAATTGACAATAATTTGTATCAATTTGAATCAACTGCACGATTACACTACATTCCATTCCAATTAGAAAATCAAAACAAATAGATTCATTTACTCAATATTTCATTACAATAACTCTGGCAACTCCATCACTCTTCTATTCCATTTAGGTTTTCATTTTCCCTTCACGCTCTAATCTAACTTTCATCTTTAACAAAACACCTTCACACAGACCCGAATCTTTGCTTACATTTGTCTCTCAGTCTTTACTTTGCTCACCTTCTACTCTCTTCCCCATTGTTCTTCGACACACCTATCATTCATGTTTTAATTGCAAACACTCATCGTGCACTGTCTTCGTACCTCATGCTCCAAATTCCTATCACGTAAGACCCAACACAGTTTTTCTTTGTTCTTTGCACGCTCTTAGTCACGCCTCTCTTCCTCTTGATATTTGCTCGGACATCTTCTCTGCCCAACATTTTTTTTTCAACTAACAACTCTTTGGCCTGCCTTTACATGCTTTCACTGGCAATTGCCTTTCTTGCATGGGTTTCTTTCTAACTCCATCCTTCTTCCATTGGCATGTATGCACCACAATGTTTGAGATCTTCCTCTCATTTATCTTGACCTACATGTTATCTCCTCCACACACAATTAGCCAAGACTCTTTCCCTCTGTGTTTTAATTCTTACAATCTCTAACTCGCACTATCATCCACCCGCCATAGCAATATTGAATCTTTTAAAATCTGTATTCACATTTGAGTCATGGCACGAATCTGCTTTCTCACCCAAGCGTGCACTTTTCTTCTCCACATCTGCATTGTAATACTTCATTTCTAACACCCCTTGACATTCTGGCAATACTCAATGAACTCTCAATAAGTGGTGTCTCTTCATGTCCTTGTCACATCTGTCCAACTTTTCCCAATTTTAGTTTTTTATAATTTTTAAATCAAATTGACACTTTAACCATACAGAGAAACCGCATATTCAGGCTCATGAGATGATAATGCATGATGTCATTCAACTTTTGCAATCGCCCATCAAACCAAATGAAGCTGCAATCAGAGAACAAACACCAAACAAAAATAAACTAGAAATGAAATACTTTTTTTGGGATGATGTGGATAGCCCTTCCACCTGGGATGCTCCTACATCAGACACGTCGGGTAAGAGATTTGTGAGCATAGGCTCACAAAGGTGGAGCTAAGTGGTAGAACCACCCTTTGAGATTGCACACAACCTCTAGCGAACTCCGTCATTGACAACCCAACCTCCTCCGCCAAAACTTCATCCTCTTCTTCTCTCCATGCCCTCTTCCGGTCGCCTCTTGGCTATAAATTAAAAGTCACAACCTGTAGGTTCATACACAGTGTCTAACAACTATGCCCTTTTTGTCTTCACCCTAAGACAACCATTTTATTTCTCTTTCAACTCCTCTACAAATTTTCCCTTGCAACTTCCTATAATGAGCTGACCAATTTTTTTCAATGATCAAGCCAATACAACAAGCACCTGTTAAGGTTAGCCCAAAACCAAACACTACTAGAAAGTAACTCTGCACCAAGAATGCACACTCAATCTCAAGATGAGAAGGGTGTTGTCATATGGTGCCAAGGATCATCAATACTTGAAATGAAGAGCAATGCTAAAAGTAACCCAACCCAAGAATGTGCACCAAGACCCGATGTGGGTGAGGCGCTAGCATATGGCGCTGGGGGTCTTATGAATTTATTGACGACTTAGCCGATCAGGAGTATGATGATTACAATGTAGTGCAAGAAAGTAAAGAAAGACTAAACAAGGCCAGTCTCTTCCACAAACGTGGGAATTACAATAGATTGAGCAAGGACCAATCTCTTCCACAATGTGGGAAATAGAGATGGCTGAACAGTACTACTATAACAATTTTACAATGATATATTTTTCCTACAAATAACACTGTATTAAAAGAGTTTCAATGCTGCAAATATCAAATATGTCTCTCCAATCTCTAGAATGACTTTCCAAACCAAAATCCAACTCAAATGAAAAAAAATTATAATCTGATATGACGGACCAACAACTAGAAAAATGCAGACCAACAACTATATGACTCACTAAAATGCTCATAACTCCATCAAAACTACTCCAAATGACATGAGACCAAGTGCAATGAACTCCAAGGAAGATGGATGGCAACCAAGTTATGACCAAGAAATGGCTGCAACAACTACTCAATGAATATTCTAAACATTTTCCAGGCAAGATGAAGTGGTACGGCCTCAAGAGGGGTGACTTTTGCAAGATAAAATCCAAATTTTCATAATAAAATTTGAAACTCTCCAAAAAGGGGTGCCCAAGGATGAAAATGACATATGCAAACTACCTAGAACAATATAAAATTTATTCTAAGACTTATGAGCAAAAACTACTTTCAGCTATGCTAGACCAACAAACTCTGAAATACTCAAAAACTTAAAAAAACCCCATTGAAGCTCAATCTAATTCCTCTGAATGAGAAATATTCTTCAATCAGCTAGGGGTTATCTTGAAAACATGAAGTCTGATCCTTGCTAGGAGGTATGCATTCCTCAAAGCACTTTGCTTGAAATCAATCCAACAACATAACGATGTAGTAGACAAGAGATAACCAAAATGAAGAGTGAGAGCCTTCTTTTATAGACTTTGAGAAGGGTCTCCAGAATCTTCTAGAAAGTGTGCCCAAGCACAATGAGACAAATTCAAATTTCAAATTGACTTTCTCCCTCCTGAGGATGGCGTCCAAGACAAAGGAGGATTAATTCTTTTAATAAAATAAACTTCACATCAAAGTTAGCATGCCACTCTCAAGGCATTATTTTCAACCTTAGAAATATTTAATTCACCTCCAAGTTGTCCTTTTCAAGGGAGCCATAAACTTTATTAAAATTGCAAATATCCTTCAAGTGGGCGTCCCAAGTATTAAAGAGAAACACTTTATAAAATAATATCTTCTCAAGGCTAGGTGTCCCAAATTAAAATCATTTAAAGATGACTTTATCAATAAATCATCCTCCAAACCTTAGCCAAGAATATTTAAATATTTTACCTCCAACAAAGGATTCCCAACACAAACTCCAACTTGCCAAAAATAGCTCCAAGAATGCTAGAAAGACCAATTGCCCAATCTAACTTTCCAGAAATAACCATTGCTCTGAACTATAGAACCACTGCTAAAAATAGCATTGTCAAAAATAGAACTTACTAAAAATAGCATACTGCTAAAAATAGTAAGTTGTTCCAAACTCATTTTCTCCACATTTTGAGCAGCCGTTGTAACTTACTAAAAATAGTAAGTCCAGGAAAGTTCTCTAATTTTGTTGCATGTCACACCATCACAAAGCTCTCTGAAAACCTAGAAGGAATCCATAATCCAAACTGGAAAAATCCAAGATGCAAGCCTCCAAAACAAGTTGAGAATGTAAGTCAATATCCTGTTATGCACGTTACCTCATCACGAAGCTCTCAAAAAACCTAGAAAGCTCCACTAGACATGCGTTAAAAACTCTCACATGCAAGACCTCAAAACCTCCTCTAAAAGTGGAAACCCTAATTTCAGCTCTTGATTGGCCTATGGGCTTCTGGAAATAGGCTATCAGACACAAAAGAGCGTATGGCTGAAATAGGGACATTACAGTCTTCCCTTCCCAAAATTGCTTGTCCTCAAGCAATTGAACAACACTCCAACTGATACTAGGGTCCTATGTCCATCTCTGAAAGAACCCATCATGCTGATGCTACTCCACTCTAATCATAACAATGAAGCCATTGAACCTGAACTGCATTAACCTTCCCTGCAACCTCAAGGAGTTAACATGCCTGAAATTTAGACTGAAAAACAAGGAAGGATTGAAATCAAAATCTAGCATCTCAAGCCCACTAAACTCTGAGGAGTTAACATCAACAATTTCAATTACTGCCAACATTCTGAATATAAAGAAGAATAATCTAATCAATTCCAAAACATCAACATAACTTCTCAAAGCAACAAATAGGATCTCAGCAGTAAAAATATCAAAATGCCAAGCCCAATTGAGCAATGGTTCACTGCCCCAGACATTTGTACAAGAAAATGTACAAAGATAGCTACTAGAATGAGCACAACTTCTATCCAAAAGCTGATTATGCTCTATCTGATCCACCATTTCTCTCTTTTGAATCCATAAACTATCTTTGGAAAGAGATTGGAGAGTCTGGAATTGAATGCACCAGCTACCACACAAGATTAAAATGATCAACTTGAGATCTAATTTAAGGAAAATCAGCATCCAAGGAGATTGATAGCTGCTACAAAACTGAAAATCAGCATCCAAAATATCATTTATGCTCATATCCACAGCTCAAGACAACCTCACTAAAGATTTCATCACAACAAATAACCATTCTTTGCTCGACTTATCCCTCCAAAAATTTAGTTGAAGATCATAAATAATCATCAAATGACTGATAAAGAAGGTAACAATAGTCAGAGAACTGAAAATTTGAGGCTTATCATTCCAACATACCTTCTTGTCAAATACCAAATGCAAGATAATGCCGGGATCCCAAATCATAAGTAAAGAAGAGCCATTCCGCAAATGGAGAATTACTCTGACTAGAACGCTTTGATCAATACGTTCTATTTGAATCATCACATCTTGAAACTCCAAAAAGTATTCAACAAATCTGAATTCATTGAGAAAGTTGAATTCAAAGTCATGAGACAAGAGTTGTTGGAAAGACTCAAGGAACCCTTCGTCAAATTCCATACTGAATTTAGTTACTCTTAAAGAAGGTGGTGCAAGCAAGAAATCTAAAAGGAATTTGGAAAACATCTGCATCAGATAATGAATAAACTCTTCATTGGAGTGCCAATCAACTCTTTGTTGCCAGTCAAGATTAGTGACCTCATTTCTCCTGATTTCTTGATTCTCCATCTCTTGAAAAGTGGAAAGACTAGGATCAGCAGTACAGTCTTCACTATGCAACTCATGTATCATCGTTCCACTGCTAGGAGAAGTGTTAGAACTTTCCCTTTCGACATTAGTGTCAAAAGAGATTTCCTCTTGGTTCGATATCACATCATCAATCACAAAGGAAGGATTATCATAACCTCCCTCATCACCCACTTCAAAAAGAGGATTTTCATAAACAAGAAAGTCATTCCTTCCAACTTGCTACTCCAAATCTGCACAAGCAACTTTTGTTTCCCTTGAGATGCTTTCAAGATCAAACTCTTCTTGAAGACTATCAAGCTCTTCAATCACATGCTTGATTTCCTCAGTTCTTTGTGAATTCTCTTGCTCCTTGAAAAGTTTGAAGTCAGCAAACTAGGCTTCAACCTTTGTTAGAGCCAACTGAGTTTCTTTCAACTTGTCCTTTGTTGATTCAAGCTCTAGAGTGAGCTCATCAACCAAACTCTCCTTTTCTTGGAAAGCAGGAATGGTCTCTTTTGTAACTTCAACGGCATGATCTCGACCTTCAATCAAGTGCACATACTCTGACTTCAATGTCTCCAATGAGTCTCTGATAAGTTGCAAATTGGGAAGAGCAACTTCATCCTTAACTCCACTTCGTCTCTCTTCAAGTTGAGCCTTCCAGTAAAGCTCTTCAACCAAGCTATGTGTGCGATCAAGTTGGGATAGAACTCGCACCTCCCTTTCAAATGACTCTCGAAATTGATCGTCCCACTCAAAAATTTGCAAAGATGGTGGATTGCTGGTAGGTTGCTTTCCGAAATCAAAACTTTGTTTCTTGCATTTGCTGCCCTCATTGCTGCTCCAACATTCTTGTACTTCACCACCAACTAGCGGAGAATGCTCAATGTCATAAAAAGCATCATACTCCACAAATTCTTCAACCCATTGCTTACAATCAGCTTCTTGCATTGATAAATCAGATTTGTGTTTAGGAACACCTTCAAACTTTCCATCTTCAAAAGCCATATAGCCCTCTAGCTCTACTTCCACCTCAATATCACTTTGATCATACTTGAAGGCAACCCCAAACTCAAGCATATTGTCACCATTGTTTGCTAATATAGAATCCTCATCAAGTTCCATTTCATCATCTAGATCAAAGGGAAATTCATCCCACACTGGTTCCTTCCTTCACACCTGGATCCCAAATGATAAGAGGCTGATTATTTTGATCAAAAGGAAAGAGCTCTTCGTGCTTCCTTTGGAGTGTTGACTCTTTGAATAGGTCACCGCCCAACTCACTTAAACTGATATCCTCATAAATATTTCTTTCCAATGGTTTGGTTTGATGATCAAACCCAATGTCAACAGTGTCACCACCAGAATAAAGTGAAGTATCTTCAATGCTTTCTGTTTTGAAAACTTCACCAACATTATCTTCTATGGAACCTTCATGAGTAAGTATGTCGCTGATTTCTTCATGTGGAACTTCTTCGGAAGTTGGGACAGCAATAAGAGGAAAATCCTTGATCACCAAATCTTCAACATGACTTTGCATGAGCTCATGGGAATCATTTCCAACATCATGACCCTTGATCTTTTCTTCATCACGTTCTAACTTCTTCAAAAGTGGCTTCAATTTCTTTTCACATTGATTAAATAATTCCTTGATCAATATAGCAACAATAGGAGAATCCTTTTCTTCACATTCATATGTGTCCAAGAGGAGAGTGAAATATTCCAAACCAATTTTTTCAATTTTTTGAATGCAATTACAAACAACATGCACCCGTTAGGGTTAGCTCTAAAACTCAAAGATGCGGAATACAACTCTAACCAATGATGTACACCAGGATCCGAGTTGGGCAAGGTGTGAGCATATGGTCAGAGGATCTTCATGTACTGCTGAACTAAGTAACTCTAACCAAGAATGTGTCCAAGGTGGACAAACATATGGTCAGAGGGTCCCTACTGATTACAATGCTGAAAGTAAACTCGATGCCAAGGATGTGCTTTCCAACCCAGAGTGGGAATGGAGCTACCATATGGCGGAGATGCTAAGAACTACAATGCAATTCAAAACGCAAGATAGGTGGCAAGCCAACCTCTTCCACTTATTCAGTGGGTATTACAAAAGCATGAAGAGATAGATTAAGAAATGCTGACAGTACTACTGTTCAACTTACAACGTAATAGAGAGTGCCTGCAAAGAACAAAGATGAGAAGCTCTCCAATGCTGCAGTAATGAATATGATCTCCATAGAGCTTAATAAGACTTTCAAATCACCAACCACCAAAATGTAATTTCCTAAATCTGATATGACAGACTAGCAACTTAAAATGCATAACCAACTCTAGATTCCACTAAAATGCACTCTACTCACTCAAAACTCACTCAAATCACATGAGACTAAATGCATAGTGTTCCTAAGATGATGGTGCCCAATAATGAACCCCAAAATTGACCCAACAAACTCATATATATTTTTGCACAAATTTCAAGAAAGCCCAGAATGGTACAACCCTCAAGAAAGGGCAACTTCTCTTTATAAAATTCAATCCTTGATCAAAAAATCTGCAACTTGCCAAGTGGGGTCACCCCTAGCAAGAAATCCCAATGGTTCAGTACCCAAAATGAGAATAATTTTATTTTCTGATGTATGAGCAAAAACAACTTTTAGCTACACTGAATCAACAACTCCAGAAATTGATATAAAATGCAAGAAACTGAACTACAAAGCAACAAATGCTACAAAGCAAACCTCACTACAAAATCCACTCATCAACAAGCTAACATCTCCACTAGTTGCTATCTTTCAAGCAAGAAGTTGAGCCAAGGCTAGAAGGCATACATTCCTCAAAGCAATCCCAGTACCATTTCGGCAGCATAACATTATTGAAGTCATAAGATGATCAATTGAAGAGCAAAGGCCTCTTTTTATAAGTTGGAGAGGAAACTTCTAGAAGCATCAAGAAGGCGCCCTAATTTTTTAAATTTGAAATGTTCATCTTTCCCTCCTTGGATGGCGTCCCATTTCTCAAAGCTATTTTGACTTTATTTAAAACAATCTCCACATCAAAGTTGGTGTCCCTTTTTAGGCAAGATTTTAGACCTTAAGAAAATATTAAATTACCTCCTATGAGGCATCCACCCTTGAAGTCCCCTTTTAAAAACAACTTGAAGTGATGCAACTAGGCCAAGGGGTCAACATTAAAATATAACATTATTTAATTCAACTTGACTTATCTCTCCAACATGCATCCCAAGGCCAAGAATGAAAAACCCAACTAAACCGGCTGAAGAAGAGAGCCAACTGTGCCGAAAACCACAGGACCACTGCTAGAAATAGAATTTACTAAAAATAATAAATTCTTGAAGGTGCTCGGAACGCATTGCAAGTCACACCACTGCGAAGCTCTCTGAAAACCCAGAAAGAATCCGCAATTCAATCTCCAAATTTTGAGCAACAACAACCTCCAAAAAGGGGAAACCGTAATTTTACCCTCTGAGTAGACTACAGGTTTCTGGAATAGGCCAACGGTCCACTAAATTGATCACGCTCGAGAAGGGGATATTACAAAGAGATTGGACATTTGGTGGAATTTCATCAGCTTCTTTAATGGTGAGAACAATGATATTCTTTACAGTTGCAATAACATCCTCTTCTTGTTTGCTCCAAGTGGATATGAAGAGCTAATGGAACAAGTGATCAATCTAATCATGCATTTCCAAGTCTAATAGCAAGTTACTTATCCTGAGATCTGAAAATGTCTTTAAGATAGCAACCTTTCTGAGAAATTGACTGCTACCGGTTTCATCAAGATCTTGGAAGCTTTCTACAATCCTATGAAGAATCTTCTTCATACTTACTGTTGTCAATCAGATTGCACCCGAATGTTTGAATAGTTAAATTCAGAAATCTGTTGAAACATGGAATGATTCTCAGGGCTGTGGGTTGCCTAAAACTGAGAATCAATCTCTAGAGAGGGCTGGTTCCCTGATGAAAACCTCCTAAAAACTAATTGAAATGGCTGGGAAAGAGATAGAAAGCTTGCTTGAATTGAAATTCTAAAGCTACGAGAGGTGATTGCACCTAAATGATAATGACTTGCAATTATGACTCACAATATATTTCTCAAAAACTCTAATCTGCACAACCTGATTCAATAATTTAATTACTTGAATGATTTAAACAGAGGCTTTGATCTAATGCAATATTGAAGGAAAACAAGGTTTTCACGACAAAATTTATTAACCTATTAATAAGCACAGTGCATAACCAGTGAACTTAAACTAAATTGCATACAAATATGTGAAAAAGACAGAAAAAATCAGAGGTTTCAGAACTGAAACACAGTAATTTTTTAATCAAATTCTTCACAAAAATGATGCTCAAAATCTAGAAGGCAAACTCTAAAGTACTGAAACTCAAAGGAATCTTCTGCAATTACACACTTTGAACCTGTAAAAAAAAACACTGCTATATTAATCTGAAAGCTGAGTTACAAGATGATTCGCTTTGTAGAGTGCAAAGGCTGAAAAACAAGAACTGGAATGAAAAACAGTTAAGTTTTTCATTATATACAAAAAAAACCTTTCCAAAAGGCATGCAAAAAGAATTGAAAGTCCAACTCCAAGAAAGGGTGATAATTCCAAAGCCAAATCTGAGTAGAAGAAAATATCTCTAAAAAGGAGGCCCAAAACCATGCAAAAATAAGTCCAATCAAGCTCAAACTCACTGCCAAGTCATAACTGATACATGCACTATTCCAATTGAACTGCAACTCCCTGAAAAAGTGGCTTAAAGCATGCAAAACTGCCTCGTTTTTACCAATCCGCCCATAATATCTTGAACTCAATCCATGCATGATCAATCTTCAGTTGAAACTGATGTAGAACTGGAGAAATACATGTCTTAGCTTTACATAATGTTCTTATTTGCATTTAGATGATAAATTAATTAAATGATTTATTTCATCATTCAATTAATTTATTTACATTATTTATGCAAATAAGAATAAGGAATAATAAAGCTAATTTATTTCATTTCACATTATGATCTTCAACCTCAATAATGTTTTTCGCACTTTTCATTATTGAGAATACTTGGCATAATTTATCCACTACTGATGTCGACCACCATTTGACTATGCTTAGGCAGAAATTTATCAATAATAAAAAGGTTTTTCCATAACACCCTAGCATCAATTTTCATCACCATTTGACAAGGCCGACCCCTTGTTGATTTCAAAACGTGACCATGAGGATAATAAAAACAAAATGATTATTAAAAATCATTACAAAAATATGCAAAGAAGAATTAGGGCGAATGACAAAAGCACCATCTAACACTAAAAGAACATATCACTCTTTGCATTCGACCTGGAAACTTCTGGGGAAGTCAGTCGCCACCATGGAGGGTTTGAAGTTGGGATTTGATCATTTCCTATCATTTTTAGCCATGAAGAACTTCGAATCTGATCATTTCTAAGCGAAATAAGAGCAAAATGTCATTTTTTCAAAAACGTAGAGGCACTTTGGGACGCAATTTTTTCAATTCTAAATGAGGTTCTTTCATTTATTTGAGCTTTTGCTTTGAATCTGGGCACGAATCTTCATTATTCTGGCCGCCATTATCATCTGAAGTTTCAAACTTGTCAAGAGCTCTTCAAATTCGAATATTATGAAGATTTTATGAGGTATTTGGAGACAAAAGTCTGGTTTTTTGCTTTTGACGAATTTTTGAAAGTCTTTTGAATTTCTTGAAGCTGCTATAAACATCATAAGTACTTTTTAGAGATTTAGAACAAGCTTGCTTGAAAGAAAAACAAATCTGGTCTTTTTCTCTTTGAATCTGCAAAAGACTTGACTTTGCAAGCCCGCCATGAGGATTTTTTGAAGTATTTTCTGGAAACAAAGAAAAAACTTGCTTAAAAAGTTCGAATCTATGTCTTACTGAATCTTTAGATCTGTAATATCTTACTTTTTCAGCTGCGCCATGGACATTTTCTTTCTGATTTTCTGCAAAACGTAGCATTTTGGACTCACAACAGATAAAATACTTCATTTTATGCATTCTACAGCCACATTTTTCCTTTAAATCTGAAGCTAGGCATTTTTAATCTCATATATCTGATTTCTATTCATAAACATCAAGCTTTTAAACTCAAGATGAAATACCTTATTTTTTTTGAAATACAGCCATGTTTCTCTAAATCTGGGCATTTTATAAATTTCATAGATCTGATTTCTGTTTATAAACAAGCTTTTAAATTCAAAACTGCATTTTCTGTGTTTCTGTTGGCTTTAGAAATCTGAAACTTCATCGTATGATCTTTGGAGAACATGAAATCTTGATTCACTGTCCTGTGACACCTTTGAATATTTCTGATTTTTATCAAAGTGCTGTTTATAAATGATAATTGCTTAAATCTGGACCTTTCAAAGTAATGACTTGCATCCACCTAATTATATTCTGAGTTGATGAATCATGAAAGTTTTTGTTTTCTGCTGTCTCTTGAACTTAAATGCATGATCACTACATGCTTTTGAAGCTATGAATACTCAAATGCATGAATACTCTGCCTCTCTTCAAATGTAAAGAGGCTCTTCATTTCATTAAAATGCAACGTAAAAATATGAATCAGAGCTGAACAAAGTATTATCAAAATTGATGAGTTCTTCACACTATTCTTTTGAATTTCTTTGAAATAAGGCTGCTTATATGATTATCCTTTAATTTCAGCAACTCTCTTAATGACTGTTTTAACAATGTTAACGAACTCTCGTATGTAACTTGAGAGTGTATCCCTTTGATATGCCAGGCTCAACCATTGTGGGAGCCCGTTTTACTCCACATATCTGATGAAATGAACTCAACATGATAAACCTGTTCCTACAGACTGAAACAAACATGTTAGTAAAAGTAATTGAAGCTGAAAGCTTCCATTGAGTTGTGTTTTTATTGATTATCAACCTTTGAAATTTGGTCATCTAGTGAATGCCTGATCGAATGCATGTTACATTCCTGTTGGTAGCATAAGCATAAAGTAGACTGTAATTCATCATTGTTTAGAGTATAACTCTAACATCATTCCTTCTATAATCTTGCAGGTTCAACTACGTGGGATCATGGAGTGTGGGAGCCTGGTGTCACAACAACTGAAGACGTCAACGAAAGTGATTCATCATTATAGGCAACGATGAATTGCTTTCTCTCCTTTTTTCTTATGTTACCTTCAGTAGTGTAGCTTCCATTTCATTTTGTATTTACCATTTGATTAAAAGAATCAAATCAGTTACTCTCGTGGCTTGTGCGAGATTTCAGTTTTATAACATGAATAAAAAACATTGTTATGCAAATTTTCAATTCTCCGTTTCAAATACTTGCACAGTATGAACAATAAATTCAGATGTAATTTTCTTTTATGATGAACAATGAATGCTCTTAGTAGCAAAACTGGAATTTTTGTACCTTTCAAAGACAAACTAAATTTCGCTCTACCTATTCGAGCGGGTAGCGAAAAATAGGTAACACTTTCATCATCATAAGGCATCAAAGGTGCTACTATCCTCATAATTTCACTAAAGCATGAAGTGACCAGCAAACCGATTTCCTCGTCTGGGTGCCTCAACCAATATGGTTGATTCAAAGAGGTCACTACAGGGGCTAATGCCAACTGCATTAACTCAGAAGGCAATTACTTCACCTGACTTAAACATTGTTCCAGCAAATGAAGTGTGTTCACTTCATCTTTCCTTGACTGTAATTCTTTTCCAATTCTTTTTCCAACCTCATAAAGTGGCTTTGCCAAGTTTATCTCTTCATCAACTGGAGCCAAAATCAAATATGACTTCCCACAGTTCCTGAATAGAAAATGCAACATCTTCAAAACTTCTGAAAGCTGATACTAAACTCTAACCTCTAGTGTAGAATCTAATTTCTTTGCCACTCATCTGTCAACTGAACATTGATGGGAACAGGATGGCAAGATCATGGCTCTGATACCATTGTAATGAGACGACCAATTATTTTCAATTTTTTTCAATGATCAAGCCAATATAACAAGCACCTGTTAAGGTTAGCCCAAAACCAAACACTGCTGGAAAGTAACTCTACACCAAGAATGCACTCAATCTCAGGATGAGAAGGGTGTTGTCATATGGTGTCGAGGATCATCAGTACTTGAAACGAAGAACAATGCTAAAAGTAACCCAACCCAAGAATGTGCACCAAGACCCAATGTGGGTGAGGCGCTAGCATATGGCACTGGGGGTCTTATGAATTTATTGACGACTTAGCCAATCAACAGTATGATGATTACAATGTAGTACAAGAAAGTAAAGAAAGATTGAACAAGGCCAATCTCTTCCACAAATGTGGGAATTACAATAGACTGAGCAAGGACCAGTCTCTTCCACAACGTGGGAAATAGAGATGGTTGAACAGTACTACTATAACAACCTTACAATGATATATTTTTCCTCCAAACCTTAGCCAAGAATATTTAAATATTTACCTCCACCAAAGGATGCCCAACACAAACTCCAACTTGCCAAGAATTGGTCCAAGAATGCTGGAAAGACCAACTGCCCAATATGACCTGCAAAAAATAACCACTGCTCCAAACTGTAGAACTGCTGCTAAAATAGCACTGTCAAAAATAGAACTTACTAAAAATAGCATATTGCTAAAAATAGTAAGTTGTTCCAAACTCATTTTCTCCACATTTTGAGCAGCCATCACAACTTACTAAAAATAGTAATTCTGAGAAAGTTCTCTAATTTAGTTGCATGTCACACCATCGTGAAGCTCTATGAAAACCTAGAAGGAATCCAGAATCCAAACTAGAAAACTCCAACATGCAAGCCTCCAAAAGCAGTTGAGAATGTAAGTCAATATCCTGTTATGCATGTTACCTCATCACGAAGCTCTCGAAAAACCCAGAAAGCTCCACCAGACATGCATTAGAAACTCTCGCATGCAAGACCTCAAAATCTCCTCTAAAAGTGGAAACCCTAATTTCAACTCCTGACTAGCCTACGGGCTTCTGGAAATAGGCTATCAGACACAGAAGAGCATATGGATGAAACGGGGACATTACACTTCCATACTACAATTGTACCTCGACTCTCATGAAGATTCAACTTCGTCTGCTGTAATCTGCCATCAAACAACACTTTCCTCTGCGCTTTCCACTCTCAATCGTCTAGGACTCTGCTCACCTGCAACGATGCTTTTGAGCTTCTCACTCGCACTTCCATCTCCGCGCCTTCCAATCCTCAACTGACAGGACTCTCTTCACCTGCAATGGTACATTTGGACTTCACTTGCACTTCTACAGGTTTCGTCGCAAGTTGCCTCACATTCGGCGATCTGCTTGTGCCTCTAAAACCTTTGCTCACTTCCCTTTCCACCCTATAGGTCCTGGTACGAACCGCCTCTATCTTGGAACTCTATCCGCACGCTTAGGACCACTAGCTCTGATAACACTTGATGAAAAAGAAAATGTAACTCTCTCAAAACACACAAAACTCATATTACAGAAAAACTCTATGAACAATAAACTCCAAATTGACAATAACTTGTGTCAATTTGAATCAACTGCATGATTACACTACATTCCATTCCAATTAGAAAATCAAAACAAATAGATTAATTTACTCAAGATTTCATTATAGTATCCATTACAATAACTCTAGCGACTCCATCACTCTTCTACTTCATTCAGGTTTTCATTTTCCCTTCACACTTTGATTTGACTTTCATCTTTAACAAAACACCTTCACACAGACCCAAATCTTTGCTTACATTTGTCTCTAAGTCTTTACTCTGCTCACCTTCTACTCTCTTCCCCATCGGTCTTCGACACACCTATCATTTGTGTTTTAATTGCAAACATTCATCTTGCGTTGTCTTCATGCCTCATGCTCCAAATTCCTATCACGTAAGACCCGACACAGTTTTTCTCTATTCTTTGCACCCTCTTAGTCACGCCTCTCTCCCTCTTGATATCTGCACAGGCATCTTCTCTGCCCAACATTTTTTTCGGATGAAAACTCTTCGGCCTGCCTTTATATGCTTTCACTGGTGGTTGCGTTTCTTGCGTGGGTTTCTTTCTAACTCCATCCTTCTTCCATTGGCATGTACACACCACAATGTCTTAGATCTGCCTCTCATTTGTCTTGACTTGCATGTTATCTCCTCCACACGCGATCAACCAAGAATCTTGCCCTCTTTGTTTTAATTCTTACAATCTCTAACTCGCACTATCATCCACCCGCCACAATAATATTGAATCTTTTGCAATCTGTATTCACATTTGAGTCATGGCGTGGGTCTGCTTTCTCACCCAGGTGCGCACTTGTCTTCTCCACATCTGCATTCTAATACTTCATTTTTGATGCCCCTTGACATTCTGGTAATACTCGATGAACTCTCAATAAGGGTGTCTCTTCATGTCCTTTTCACGTCTGTCCAACTTTTCCCAATTTTAGTTTTTTAAAATTTTTAAATCAAATTGACACTTTAACCATACAGAGAAACCACATATTCGGGCTCATGAGATGATAATGCATGATGTCATTCAAATTTGGTAATTGCCCATCAAACCAAATGAAGCTATAATCACAGAACAAACACCAAACAAAAATAAATTAGAAATGAAATATTTTTTTGGGTTGATGCGGATAGCCCTTCCGCTCGGGATGCTTCTGCATCAAAGATAGATCAGTTTAGTTGTTGTATGTTCCAACAGAGGAACAGACAACAAATATTCTCACCAAGTCGCTTAATCTAGATAAGTTTGTAAAATTCAAGGGGCATCTTGGTGTAGTTGACAGATTGAGCATTAAGGGAGGGTATTAAAATAATATTATCTAATTATTTATTAATGCTCAATGTTGTAGTGTAATACTGGATAAGATTGTTTACTCGATCTCTTGTAGTTTCTTTTGGAAACTTTCTATTTTTGTATCTTTGTAATTCCTATATGAAGCGTTCAGCTTCTTGTAAATAAATCATACAATAATTTACCATCCTTTCTTCACATTCACAATTAATGTGCTTGATAATATTGATCCTTGGACCATCTTCCTAGCTAAAAGATTGTTGGCTAAGGCCACCATACAATCGGGAGGAAGCTATCTCCCATTGGTCACATTGTACTATGTAGAGCTTGGAACTTGTCCCTTGGAATGTGGAGACCTTCTAAAGGCTTGTAAATTCATTTATTTGCGCATTTCTATATGTAAACATTGAAGAAAGGAAATATGTAATTTTTTCAAGATATTATTTTATGATGCTCTCATTTGGAGAAAATGTAGGTTTTAGCTCCTTTAGTGTAGCCTTGGAGAGGTATGCAAATAAGAAAGGATTATGAACTTGACTTCATTTTGTGTTTGTGAAGTGAAATAAACACATGTAAATGGACTTGACAAAATTTTGAAATTGATGATAAATTTGGAAAGGAATTATTCTAAGATAGCCTTTGTTACTTTTTACATTTGGTATGAACTCTGGTCAGATCATAAAGTTTATGTTTTAAGTCAAAATTTTAAGAGCATTTGCTTTCAGGAAAAACTTGCAGTCCTACAGTGTTGCGGACTATGGAATCCCAGAAATTCTGAGGTCCAGTATTAGGACAAACTACAGGAAACCCACTATTAGACTGCTATTTGCCAGGTTCTGTCAACTCACAATCAGACCACAACTGTTGCCAAAAACCTGTGATCAAAAGACCTAAAAGCTATGGTTTAGTAGTGCCTCAAACCACAGGTTTCCAAACTACTATTTTTCAGGTTTTAGCAACTTGCATTCAAACCACAGTTGTTGCCAAAAACCTGTAGTCCAAAGATGTGTTGTGCGAAAAGCCACAGTCCGGCTCTGTTTAACGTTGCCAAAAACCTGCAGTTAAAGTACCTAAAAGCTATGGTTTGGCAATGCCTCAAACCACATGTTTCTAAACTGCTATTTGTCAGGTTGTGGTAACGTGCAGTCAAACCACACTTGTTGCCAAAAACCTGCAGTCAAATGACCTGAAATCTGCAGTTTGGTAGTGCCTTAGACCACAAGTTGTGTGAAAAGCTGCAGCCCGACTCTATTTAATATTTGGATTAACTTGGCATGAAATTTCTTATTCTTCTGACTGAACATCTGATTGACCCTTGTTATATCCTTGCATATAAAAAATGCATAGGTTGGCTTGTTGAATCTGCTACTTAAGTTAGTTCCATGTGTGATCATAAGTATGATGGTTAACATCTCTCTCTCCCTCCTCCGTGCATGCTTAGAAACATCTTTACTTGTCATATGCTCTCATTGAAAAGGAGAAACTAGATAATGATTTTCTGTTACGTAAGGCATTTACTTAAGTAATAAAAGACAGTTTAAATGATATATGTGTACCTGTTCTTTCTCTTCTCATACTATTATCGGAAAGGTTAAATTTACTAAATGATCGTATGTCAAAGATGGACTTTGCATATTTTATTTTTGACTCTAATTTTTCTTTTAAAAGAATTAAAATAGATGAATAAATGTATTTTCTTTATTGAGTTAGTTAAAGTCAGGCAAATCATGATTGTTTTTTAAAGGTTTAGCGTTATCTTCATGATTGATCTTGGAGAGCAGTGTCCTCCACCTTATCATCCAGAGCCATCGGAGAGTGGGTTACCCATAGAGGTGAAAATATGAATAATCAGCATGTGATTGAAAAAATATCTAAGAATCTGATCCCCAAATTTGATAATGGTGTTTCCACCATTGAAATCTCAAAGGATCTCACAACCATGGAAATTGATGAATTAAGTGGTAATCTGTGAACTACCAAAGAAAGAATGAAAATAGTGAAGAAAGCTTAGAGCAGGCATTTACATCTAAGGTCAACATAAGAGGTATATGAAGAATTTTTCTAAGGGTCGTCATGAACCTGAATATGGAAAAGACTTTCATCTTAAAAATGAGCATAGAGACAAGTCTGGTCACACGGTACACCTATCGAGTAAAAGGTTATGATCGAGGAAGAGGTCATGATTTCCAGGGTAGAAGTAACTCTTTTAGAGGTAAAGGCCGAGGCCAAGGTAGAAGTAGGAATAAGATAGTAAAAACAAAAGAAATATTCTGTGTTTTCATTTTCATAAATTTGGTCATTATGAGTCAAAATGTTGGCATAAACTTGTACATAGTATTGTAGAAGATAAAGAAAATTTGTTCATTTCTTGTTTGAATACAAATTCCAATGAAGATACTTTGTGGTATATTGATTCTGGTTGTTCTTTGCACATGACCTCTAATAAGCATTTGATTATTGATTTGGATGACCAACATAATAACACAGTTGTACTGGGGGATAACTAGTCATACAGGACTAAAGGAAAAGGCACTATTGCAACCACTAATGAAAATGGTATCAGAGCCTAGGTCAGCCACACCTGAGCCAAAGATGGACCAGTCACCAAGAAGGCCAATAACTCAGTGGTAGAGCACCCTCGAAACAAAAGGGAGGTCCTAGGTTAGAATCTTAACTGATCCATAAAAAAATTAACACAGAAGATGAAAACTCTATGGATTCTCCATCATCAATTGATTACTTTTTGACCAATTTTGTCATAACTAATATTCATAACTGAGAAAATCTCTCAAAATGCTAGAACTTTTTGACAAAATAGTATTTGAAATTACTTCCACTTAAAGAACTTTGACTAACAACTGGAGTGTTCTTCAGGAACATTCTGCTACATGCATACAATGCTTGAAAGCATTGCCTGCATTAACATCTTTTACTCGGAAACTTTTCCCTAATTCAGCAAGGTAAAAATGTCATTAAATTCAACTTTTTATCTCAGAATGGCCACCGAAAAATGTAAAGTTTGAAACAACATTAATGAGAGTCCAAGAAACAAATTTTAATTCATTTCACCAGGCAGTAAAGAATTTAAATCTTGTGGGAGCTTAGACATCAGCCCGAGGTCGAATAGCAAGTTGTTCAAAAAGTATAAAATAGATCTGAACTTCTGTTCTTACCATCATTTTGGGGGGTGCTACAGTGGCTATTGCAACTTTTGTGCCTCATCTAATATACCATTAGAAGCCACTTTAGCTCAGAATGGCCACCGAAAAAGTGAAGTTTGAAACAACATTAATGTGAGTCCAAGAAGCAAATTCTGATTCGTTTCACCAGACGTTGAGCATTTAAATCTTGTAGGAGCTTAGAAATTGGCCTGAGTTCGAATGGCAAGTTGTTCAAAAAGTATACAATAGATCTGAACCTCTGTTCCCACCTTCATTTTGGGAGTTGCTGCAGCGGCTATTGCTGATTTTGTGCCTCATCTAATAGGCCATTAGAAGCCACTTTAGCTCCAAGTGAAAAAAAAGGGGCAAACCAAACAAAGAACATCTGCTAAAAATAAATAAAATGAAAATGAAACAAAAACTAAATCCTACAGCCTACATTGATAACCAAGAAAATGGGCTTCTTTCACTATAAAGGTTACAGAAATGAACAATGAACTAGGGAACTTGAATACAAGGTTTCTAGGACATGGGACCTCTGTGGAAAGATGCCATTGCATTTCATTATGGAAGTACAAGAGTAACCAAGATTGAGAGAACTACAATTCAAAGTGTAGCTCATAGAATCTCAACTGCCACTGCTAATAGGATAAAACTAGTGCATCATGTAGCTAAGTAATGCCACAAACATTTCAAGAGACAGAAATCATTGATAACTTCATCATTAAATGTCAAATTAGTTAATGGTCCAAAGGAGAGCAGCTTCCAAATTTTCTCATTAGGTGCTGGTCAAAACAAAAATTGGAGCGATTTGCAGTAACATGGTCTCGTAGCAGATGAAATTTTCAGCTCTACTGCAAATTATAGGAGATTGTATTTAAAACTCACATTTGGCTTCCATATAGCCATAATATCTGCCTACTCCAATTTTCCCTTCAAAAAATGGGCTGCTCTAATTTTTTGGATCAAGATTCCACATTTTCCAGTTTTCATAAGTTGCATCTCTCATGGGCCCACCTGCATGCACACTGAAAATAGGAGCAGTAGCCCCCTTGATGGGCCCCCGTCCGTACACCATTTCTGTCTGACCAAGAAATTACACGTAAACCTTTCAGTTTTCTAAAAACAAACATCACTAAATTGGAAAATTTGCAGATTCTAAACTTCACATTTATTTAATTTAATACGCTCCTGCATTGGTATTTCCCCCATTCACAACTTTGTGAATCACATGGTGATGTTCAAGCTTTAGGGCCTCAGTCTAACAAACTCATATGACTACCAATGTGAAACAAGGCATACTTCCTATAAATTATGAGGTTGGCGAGCCTTGGAGAGTTTTAGCTTTACATCAATTCAGGCAGCTCAATCCAAATGAATCAAGCTAACTATAAATGAAGACTCTAACGAACATCTGCTACACTGAATGAATTCACCCTCAACATCTAGCCTGAATCCAACTGGGCTTTTATAATGGAACGGAAGGTTTGAACTTTGAAGCCCATATGACATGCTTACATGTAAAATTAAGCAATGTTGATAGACCAAACACAATTCTATGCGCCGCATACCTCAATAAACGAGGCTACATGCAAGGTCTGAGTGAATTTGAAAGAATAGAAACTCCTCGTTGTGACATCTAAGCTGAAAGTTTGCTGGCAAGGAGGAAATTTAAGTTTTAACCAAAAAAAATTGCAAATAACTAGCTGGAGGATTTTGAAGGCAATTGTATCCATGGTATCCATGGTTTCTTGAGCTTGATTGGGGATTGAAACTTATGGGGTACAAAATTTGACAAGCCAAATGTTTAAAGGAGCAATTGACCAAAAAAAACTTGTAGTAAATACTCCTCGTGGTGACATCTAAACAGAAGGCTTCATGCAACAGACCGACTAAACAGGGGAAAGCAAATTTAAAAGCACCTGATAGGAGCATCTTCAAGGGAATTACAACATGGTAGGTCGATTGATAAGATGGTCACGCAATTGAAGCTTAATGAATACGGAATTTGAACAAAATATATATAATGAAGAGCGAAAAAGTCATCAGTCCCCACAAGGGTGTCTCATAAGTTCAAGAAGCAGTCTCCTTCGGCTGAGGCCTAAAAATAACCTTTATCTTAAATTGATTACCAAACCTACTAAACATATATAAATTTACATTCTATTGGGGTTTTTAAAGCAGATTTTATTAATGAAGAAAATGGGTATGAGGTCCACTTACATAGAGAATGCCAGCGGAGAGCAGCTTGCTGACCTAGCAGAAAAACTGATCCAGTGCTGATAACCATGGCACACGGAACAAGTGCCCTGGATGGCACTCTCCTTTTCATTGACATTGCCTCTTTCTTGAATTCCCAATCTGTATTGTCTCCCACTGCCCATCCTGCAATGTAACCCCTGGTCTTTTAAACTAAAACGGTCACCTGGGATTCTAATAGCCCTGGGAATTAGGCTGAATTCTCATGGGGTTTCAGAATCTATTTTGAAAGGAACAGGGTTTCATGAAGTAAAAATTAAATATGTTATAGGATTAATTTCTCCAACTTCTATTCTTCCCAACTACAGAATTTCAAGCTCAAAATTTGAACTACTGATAAGCTGATATAAAAACAACAAACTGAAAAGAGCATTTCTAGCAACTATACCAACTCCAAAATGTTCATAACATCATCAAAACTTCAAAGACAAACTCCAAACTGAACTTACAATACCCCAATATCATGGCGACCAGCTTCAAGCTCGAACATCATCCTAAACAACCACTAATTAGGAAGCTCGAATTCCAAAGCAAGGCACATGAGAATGGTACAACCCTAGAGGTAGTACGGCCTCCTCTAGAAAATTCAAGACTTCACAATTAAATTTGAAACTTTGCAATTGGGGTCGCCCTTAGTATAGAATTGATTAGCAAAAATACCCATAATGAAAATAAATTTACTCTATGAGTTGCAAACAAAAAAACATCTTAAGCAATACAAAACCAGCAAGCTCAAATCTAGAAATAACATCAAAATTCTCCAACAATGAAGCTCAATATGCACTTCTAAATAAAGCACACTCCCAAATGACCATCTAGGGAACCATAGTTTCAGGCCCGAAGAATGGTGTAAATACTAAGCTCCCCCTTAGTCGAGTTCTGAAATCAATTCAACAACATAACTTTACAATATTTTCCAAAGATAAAAAATGAATGACAATGGCTTGCTTTTATAGAATTGAAGATGACTGTTGGCTCTTCAACTTCCATCTTTTTTTCCCTCCAAAAGGGATGCCCATTTCACTTTTTGAAATAATTCAATTTTGAAAAACACTTTATTTCTCCTCAATATGGCGTCCCATTTCAAGGCATTAAATAACTTTAGAAAATATTAAATATTTACTTCATGAAGCATCCCCCCTTCATGTCCACCTTTTAAAACAACTTTAAGTTAGTGCACTAGGCCAAGGGGTCAACTTGAAATTAAAACATTAATGCCTTGAAATATACTATTTCTCCAAAAATTACTCTTTTAAAGCCAAAATCAGAATACTCAACTGCTCCAACAAAAGAACTCACTAAAGTGCTGGCAATTGGACCCCTGCCAAAATTAGACTTACTAAAAATAGCCAATGCCAAAAATAGTAAGGGAAAACCAACAGAAAGCTGAACTAAGCTAGAAGCAAGACTTACTGAAAATGGAAACCCTAAGTTTGCACATCTGAGTAGCCTACGTATTTTTAGAAATAGGCTAAATCCAAACGAATCTTGAGCGTAGGGCTAAATTGGGGACATTACAATCCGCCCTTCCCAAAATTGCTTTTCCTCAAGCAATGTCACTACACTCCAAACTGATCCCATAAAAAAAAAAGGATCCCAGGGTCCCATGCCCATCTTTGAAAAGTCCCACCATGTTGAAGTTGCTCCACTCTGATCATCTAGTTAAAACTCTTGTGCCAATTCTGCTCTAACCTCCCCTGTAACTTCAAGAAGTTACCATTCATGAAACTCAAACTGATAAACTAGGAAGGACTGAAATTATAATCTAAAAACATCTCATGCCCACAAATCTCTGATGAATTATCATCTGCAATGCTAATGCCAATCACCATTCTGAGAACAAAGAAGATTAATCTAAACAGCTCAAAAATATTCTCATCACCATTACTCCTCAAAGCATCAAACCAAATCACAACAAAAAATGTGACTCCATCATATCCATTTGGAAAGGAGAAAACGACTCTTTGCACGGTCATAACAGTTGCATCACCAAAACTCATCAAGGATGTATAATGCCTCATTTGAGTAACTTCGTCATAATTAGGAAAGCTTTTGAAAATTTTCACCAATCTTCCCCAAAGAGTCCCAAAAAGTTGAAACAAATCAAGCAAAGGTTCGTTGCCCATAACACTAGTGCTAGAGATTGAACAAAGATGATCACTGAAAAATAATTTGAACACCATCCAAAACTGATTTGAAACACACTAAAACATCATTTCCCACTTTAGAGGCCATAAACACTGATTGAAAAGAGATTGTGAAGAGAAAAAATGAGTGTACCAGCTGCCCAAGAAGTCTGAAATAAACCAATTAAAGTTTGATTTTAGGAAAATCAACATACAAAGAATTGAACAACTGTTGCAACTTTAGAGATCAATGCCCACATTATGACAACTATTCATGCCCAAGGCTGGAATCATTCCCTCAAGAAACTCCAACCCATCATTAAACCGTCTTTTGTTTGAAGCGTCTCTCCAATCCACCAATAGATGTACCATAGGAACCATCAAATGATTGGAAAAAATGGGGGCAACATCAAAGACTCTAAAAATTTAATCCTTATCTCTCTGAAGATTCCTCTTTCTACTTGTAATAATCTCCATCAAACCATATTGAGGATTCCAAACATGAATTCCCAACCAACAACAAACTCCAACACATTGGGAAGAATTCCCAACATATCTCCAAGAGCTATAGTGAAAGACTCATGCACACCAAACCATGTAACCAGCTGCAACCATCAATGCATAGTTTAAACATTTCATGACCAACATTTTAGAATAATGACTAATCAACAATGCACCATCTAGAATCCAAAGAGCCAAGTCTGAAAATCCTCCCACAATTTGTTGTATATTTCTAAAATCTGACCAAATCAACCATCTTAAGATAGGTGGTACTCTTCCATTGGTTATTGCTGAGTGAAGACCAACAAGTTCAAACTTGGACACCGTTAAATGCTCATTTACTAACCATTCCCAAAGAGTATTGTTAGACATATAGAGTGGATCCACCAACATTATTTCATGCTTGACTATAAAATAATGCATATCATAAACATAAAACTTCTTACCAATGCCATCCACATATAAATTGTCAATCACCTTATAATTTAACAAATCATGTGAAGCTAGAGGATTGTTGTACTCCATCATAGAATCATCATTTCCTTCATCCCTTTTGTTGGTGTCTTGATGGAATTCAAGCTCTTCTTCTTCATTTACTTGAGGATGCCCATCATTAGTTGTTGATCCATAGAATGTAACGAGATGAATACCACAAACATTACCAATCACTTCATCTACCACATGGCTACAAGCTATTCCTTCCCATGGAAAATCTTCTTCCCTACTCAAAAGTTCACACTCTTGATATACCGTCCAAATATCATCATCTTCATGAATCTCCTTAGTATTAAGCAAGGTTTCATCATTTTGGAGTTCATTTAAACCTTCAACTATTTGCTTGATCTCCATAATCCTTGCATTATCTTATTGTCCCTCAAGGGCGGCTGCAATAGATGCTTGATTTTCTGTTCTGCATAATGATTGATGAGCTAAGGTAAGATCAAGGCAAAGCCTATCAACCTCTTTCTCCTTCTCTTGATAGGCATCATAAGTCTCCTCTACAAACTTAATAGCATTATCTCTATCTGTGAGTAATTGCAAATAATCAGACTTAATGGATTCCAATGCCTCTTTGATGATTTGCATCTTGGAAAGAGTGTCTCCATCCTTAACTCCATTCTATCTCTCTTCAGACTAAAACTTCCAATAAAGTTCTTCAATGAAATGGTATGTTCTATCAAATCTTGATAACACCTTAACAATTTTCTCTTCTGAAACCAATAAGTTATCCTTCAAAACTTGCAGCTCTTTAGGCCCTTGATCATAATCAACAAAGAGGATTTGCTCTTCGAACATCAACTTTTTTAATTTGCTTTCATTGGCAAGATTTTCAAAATCAGCTTCTTTACAAACCTCTTCACTACATAACTCTTGAATAGAAGGCCTATCAACAACTTCATCAAGCAAATTAGTATCTCTATCTTTACCTTTCAAGTTCTTGTACTCTTCTAGTGTGTCAATCTAAAAGGCAACCAAACCATTTGCTGGTTTTAAAAAATTCTTCTCTTCAACATAAGAATTCACATTCTCATTGGCATTTGCTGCAACTTCTCCTCCAAAGATCACTTCATTGCTTGCAATGCAAACTGAACTTTGAACTTTATCAGGATTGAAGGGAAATGTATCCCACTCCGATTCTTTATCATTTCTTGGTGACATCACGCTTAGATCCCAAATGTGAAAAGTTTGATTGTAATGATCAATAGGAAAAATATCATCTTGCTCCTCTAGGATTGTTGACTCTTTGAATGAATCACTCCCCAATCCTCTTGAACTGAAATCTTCATCTATTACTTTCTCCACATATGTAGTTTGATAGTCAAACCCAATACTACCCAAGTCACTAGCATTGTATCGGATTAAAGAATCATCAAATCTGGTTGCTTTGAATATTTTGTCATTCTTTTCTTCAATGAAATTATCTTGAGTAGATGTGTTGTTGATTTTATCATTAGTACCCACATACATACCAAAGAAGTCTTCTTGAACACTTGTCATAAATTCTTCACATGAAATTGGGTCAGCAACAAGTAGAGAATTATCCTTCAGTAAATCTTCAACAAGACGAGATAAAAACACATCAGAATTACCATCAGCAACATCACTTGTGTAATGGTTATAAGCTGGCTCAAAGACATCATTAATATTTACTTCATCTTGCTCTTCTTCAACGTACTCATCCCACACAACCATTCTACCAGCATCTTCTACGAAGCCATTTGTCTCGAGATCTTCATTGGTTGAATCCTTATTAGGACTCAAGACTGTTGTAATGATCTTCTTACCAAAACAATCTTCATTATCTCCCATCTCATGCAAGTCTACGGATGTATTTTGGGACTCTATCTTAATCTCCTCATTTGCCAAAGTATCTTTGTCAAGCGCACTATCATTTTGAACCAAAATGTGCACCTTGATTGTGTCTTCTTCACCACTAATTGTCTGATTTTTCTCTTCAATTTGCTTACTTGTGGGCTGCAAACCACAAATAGATCCTTTTGCTTCTTCCTTCCTTGATTCTTCAACCATGGCAAGTTCTGCTTCTCTTTTAATTTTTTTCTTGATGTAATTACCATACCCAATTTTCCAGGATTCCTAATCAACACACAATTCAAGTAGCAGTCAAAAGAGACATCATTCTTGAACTCATTTGACATACTCTGATATTCTACATGGAATATGGAAGCATTCACATTCCCTCATGAACTGTTCGACAAATTTGCTGATGTCCATTGTGGAAACACTGTTTTTTTTGTTCTCCCAACAGGATGGTAGGAACTTCCGCTCTAATACCACTGAAATATGCCCCTTATTTTTTTTTTGGATTTACACAACACAAACCAGTACTACGCCACTTGATTAGTGTTAGCTTCCAAAATGATAATCGAATTAAATGCTCTCAACACCAAGAATGTTCACCAAGATCCTTTAGAAGGTGAGGTTATAGCATATGGCGGAGGAAACTAAGCAACAACTGAAAATTGAATTACAATTGAATGCAAGTATGCGGTGATCCAACCATAAGAGTTTCCACGCTACCACTTAAATAGTGGGGGGGAAACCATTACAATTCAAAACAATTCATCTGCTTAGCAAGCATCCACTTAGTAGTGGGGATTCGTCACTTGAATAGTGGGTAAAGATGTACATGGAATATTAATTTCCTTCACATTGGCGGTAAACCATCCAGGGGTTAATGTGTTTGCATAAAATTCACAAAGTAAATGTAGCAATATTATTGACTAGATTAGTACTACTAATTCACAGCCTTATAATGCAAAATTATCCGCAATTTACAGAGTGTTACAATTGAATAATCAATGGAAATGCATGAGGATGATTTCTCCAACTTCTATTCTTCCCAACTACAGAACTACAAGCTCAAAATCTGAACTACTGATAATCTGATATAAAAAAAACAAACTGAAAAGAGCATTTCTAGCAACTATACAAACTCCAAAATGTTCATAACATCATCAAAACTTCAAAGACAAACTCCAAACTGAACTTACAATAACCCAATATCATGACGACCAGCTTCAAGCTCGGACATAATCCAAAACAACCACTAATTAGGAAGCTCAAATTCCAAAGCAAGGCACATGAGAATGGTATGACCCTAGAGGTAGTATGGCCTCCTCTAGAAAATTCAAGACTTCACAATTAAATCTGAAACTTTGCAATTGGGGTCACCCTTAGCATAGACTTGATTAGCAAAAACACCCATAATGAAAATAAAGTTACTCTATGAGCTGCAAACAAAAAAACATTTTCAACAATACAAAACCAACAAGCTCAAATCTAGAAATAACATCAAAATTCTCCAACAATGAAGCTCAATATGCACTTCTAAATGAAGCACACTCCCAAACAACCATCTAGGGAACCATAGTTTCAGCCCAAAGAATGGTGTAAATCCTAAGCTCCCCCTTAGTCGGGTTCCGAAATCAATTCAGGAGCATAACTTTACAATATTTTCCAAAGATAAGAAATGAATGACAATGGCTTGCTTTTATAGAATTGAAGATGACTGTTGGCTCTTTAGGTTCCATCTTTTTTCCCTCTAAAAGGGATGCCCATTTCACTTTTTGAAATAATTCAATTTTGAAAAACACTTTATTTCTCCTCAATATGGCGTCCCACTTCAAGGCATTAAATAACTTTAGAAAATATTAAATATTTACTTCATAAAGTGTCCCCCCTTCATGTCCACCTTTTAAAACAACTTTAAGTTAATGCACTAGGCCAAGGGGTCAACTTGAAATTAAAACATTAATGCCTTGAAATATATTATTTCTCCAAAAAATTACTCTTCTAAAGCCAGAACTAGAATCCTCAATTGCTCCAACAAAAGAACTCACTAAAGTGCTGCCAACTGGACCCCTACCAAAATTAGACTTACTAAAAATAGCCAATGCCAAAATAGTAAGTTCACCTCAAAACCAATAGAAAGCTGAACTGAACTAGAATCAAGACTTACTGAAAGTGGAAACCCTAAATTTGCACATCTGAGTAGCCTACAGATTTCCAAAAATAGGCTAAATCCAAATGAAGAGCGTAGGGCTAAATTGGGGACATTGCAGTTTCTGATTTGTTTTTAGATGTTTAATTAAGGGGTTTTTGCAGTTCAAGTTAAGCTAACAAATTTAACATGCAATATGCAGGAGGAAAAGAATGGTTACTTTGAGATATTTTAATAAATACCTTTCTTACAACTTGTTGGATAATCCTCCTGAAGCGAATAAAATCTATTTTTAGATTTTTCAAGTGCAATTTAAAATTAGTATTTTTAGGAATTTGTACATGGTCGGATCAATTTTTAGGAATCTGTACATGGTCAAATGTAGAAGGTGTTGTAGCATCCATGCTAACAACAATATTTGGATCCATATTCCTGGGACATGTTCTGCAGTTGGCTTGCATAGGTGTTGTTCAAAGTGGGATCGATTGAACTGTTGTAAATGCATCGAGAAAGATAACTCTTGGCACATTTTATATATATTAATATTTAATATATGTAGACTAGTTCTATAACCACTTCTGGAAGCCAACATGATTCTTAGAACATTTAAAAATATTGACATTCATTTTAAAAGTGACGGGAAATCATCGTTGTTCTTTGTAGGTTTTGTTAACAGCTGATATTGTTGTTTTACTTTGTAATCTCTGTTTGCTTCATTCAATTTACAAAAAAAATTAGGAATGGGCATCAAATTTTTTGTGAGGTTTTAAATCCTATCACTCCCAAAACATTGTTCACAACCATTGGTATTATAAAAGAATGTCTTTGAAGGAGAAATTTTAAAAGGTCGTCGACACTTTTTAAGTGTTTCAAAACTAGCTTCGGGGTTGAAGAAGGTTTAAGAACCCCTTCTTTCTGCTAATAGAAAAGAAAAAAATAAAACAAACTTTAGTGAGAGGCTTTAGAATGGTGTAAAAGCATCAATTGAAGCATAACAGAAGGAAACTCTTTGTCAGATGTGGTGGTTACAATTTATCTAGCCAAATGTGGAAGCATGTGCATGGAATGTGAAATGTGCAAGCTATTTGACAAAATGCTAGAAATTTTATAGTTGTATGGATTAAAATGACTACACGATGTGTGTTAATGGATTTCATTAAAGGTTAGAAGCTTTCAAGCAAATACAATTGGTAGGTATATAGTCGAACTCTTCAATGTTTACCAACATCTCCCTTGCTCATACAAGGATAATATTTTAGAACAATGCATGAGCATACATCAAAGATTAATTAAAAGTGGATTCACATCAGATGTTGCATTTGCAAATGAGTTGTTAAAAATGCTTGCAAAATTTGGAAGCACAAACCACACAAATTGATTGATGAAGCACCTCAAAGAAAAGCGGCCTAGTGGAATGCAATAGGTGTAGGTTGTGCATGAAATAGGTTTTGTTGAAAAGGTTTTAAAAAATTTCAAGTTGATGCAATTGACAAGCCTAAAGTTGAAGTCCATGACCAGTGGTGCCACGACCATTACCAATGTCGTCCTTGTTGGTGCTTTGAGGTGGAAGCCCCAATTTCTTTAAGGCCTAATAATCTCCCAAGTGTTAGGGTGTCAAATCTAGAAAGATCACCAGAAATCTATCTTTAAGTTGGATAGTTAAAAATCAATTGTTGAGGTAGGTAAAACCTCCTTCACTTCTGGGTCTAGCTCTACAAGATCAAGGGGGTTTCCTTGAGCAGTTGGATTGATGATTGAAAGACTAAACAATTACCTTACATCAAATTATGTCCATGACAGTATATCCCAATATTGGTGTCACAATTACCTGTGCTAATTTGGATATATAAGGATGAACACCTACTTAACCAAATAATTTTCCATATGATTTGTCAATGAATGTGCTTTGTGATAACCCTTTTAGTTATAGGCATTCAGACATGGCAATAGAATACACACACTATGAAAAACTAAAAGATGTTTGAATTGATTGATTTTGAGTGTGTTGAGGATAATGGAGAGAGAAACTCAATTACAAACTAGTGTCTTTATCTAATTGGACAACAAATTTTTTATGCCCATACAAAACTTGAAATAACTAAAACTAAAGTAATGCATTAATCAACACACCATAAAAGACCAAGCCTTCCAAAATGCACAAGAAGTTGGGCTCTACACATACATTTAAAGAACCATAGATAATTGTAAAATATTATAAGAACCTACTTAGTAATTCAAAATCATGTATTGTACATTTGGGTCAGTGTAGAATCATGGGGGTCCAAACTAGGCCTCTAAGTGGCGATGAAAATTCAGAAAAATAGAGTTAGACAACTTGACATAAAATTTTGAATAGGTTATTAACATAATTTGAAAAATATGTAAGAACAAAAAGTTGTAGCAAATTGAATGCAGTTTCTAGGCTACTAGTCCTTTTTTGGAAAAAAGTAAATCCATTTTGCGAAAATTTAAAATTTCAATGCAGTGGTACTAAATTTTCAGGGAAAAATAAGAAGCAAGTGTATGTCTGACCACCCTAAGTACAAGAAAAAAATAATATTCTTTTTGTGAATCTTTCAATATATGTAGAGGACACATGCCCAGATGTGTCATATTGTTTTTTGTAATTTTTTTCCATGTAAATAATTAGTTATGATTTTTTTATTGGAACATTTTAGAATTATTAAAACATGTGTGTTTGACCACTATAACTTGGTCAAAACTTTATGATATTCAATTTATTTTTTTACCTTATAGTATGCGAAACATAGAATGTGACACACCTTGTAGGTTCAAAAAATGTTAAGTAGTTTGAAAGTTATAGAAGTTTTTCAATCAAGGCCTATCAATCATGACTTTAGTCATAATATATGTAGAAAATCAATAATAATTATTTATTAAATTCAAAATAAGGTATAACTTATATTGGTGGAAAGTTGACAATTTTTTCTATAAACCCTTTTTGTTTCATGAAATTCAGATTAAAAAAAGTTGTTAGCCACAAGGGAAAACTTCAAAAAACTAAGGAAATTTTGTAAACATGTTTTTTCAGTCGACTTTCTAGGTTTGGCAATTTCAAGCCAAAACCCAAAGAAAACTCGAGGGAAATTCCAAGCCTATAAATTTTTTCAGACAAAATGGATATCCGTTTCAATCAGATATCCGTTTTGGAAAGCGGGAACCAATTTTTTGAAAAACATAATGAATATCCGTCTAAAACGGATATCCGTTTTGAAGACCCAAAAAACTCTCTTTAGTAAAATGGGCATAAATTTTGCATTTCTTATCAAAATTTTAATTTTTTTATAGGCGTTGGAAAGGTGATTGACAACTCTGCGCAATGGACTAGGTAGTGTTTCTATATTGTACACAAAAAAATTAATTACAGTAATCATTTGAACTTCATATTTCATTTTTGAAACATCAAATGCTCACCACTTCTGCATGCAAAGTCTCTTTTTCATGATTTTTTTTGTAACACTCATCTCAAATACTTGAAACATTAGAAAAAATAATCAATAATAAAATATTTATATTTTTTATAGTAAGGAGATGAAAAAATATTTATAAATCATCATATCTCTCTATCCCTTTCTCTACCTCTCTATATTTCACTATGTCTCCCCTTAAGCTTTGGACCTATTCCTCCACTTGTTTCTCCCTCCCTCTCTTTTTACCTCTGTAGACCTATCCATATCAATCTATTGAACTCCAGAATTAACTATGTACTTCTCCATCCCTCCCTCCTTCCTTCTCTCTCTCTCATCCCTCTCTCTCTCTCTCTCTCTCTCTCTCTCTCCCTTTGAATTCTCCATCCCTCTTAAGTCTCTCTCCCTCTTAGGTCTCTCTCTTAGGTCTATCCCACTCCCTCTCTCCCTCTTAAAGGTCAAGCTCTCTCTCTCTCTCTCTCTCTCACACACACACACACACACACACACACACACACACACACACACACACTCCATCTCCCTCTTAGGTCTCTTTGTCCCTTTCTCTACATCTCTATATTTCACTATGTCTCCCCTTAAGCTCTAGACCTATACCTCCACTTGTTTCTCCCTCCCTCCCTTCCTCTCTTTTTACCTCTTTAGACCTCTCCTTATCAATATATTGAACTCTAGACTTAACTATATACTTGTCCATCCCTCCCTCCTTCCTTATCTCTTTGTCCCTCTCTAGACCTATTTTTCTCACTCTTGCTCTCCTTGAGCTCTAGACCTACCTCTCTCTACATCCTTCCTTCCCTCTCTCTTTGTCCCTCTTCATATCTCTCTCTAACTCCCTCTCTCTTTATCAAGCCCCTCCCACTCTCTCTCCCTCTCTCTCTCCCCCTCCATTTGAAGTCTCCCTCCCTCTTAAGTCTCTCTCCCTCTTAGGTCTCTCTCTAGTCTCTCTCTCTCTCTAACACACACACTCCATCTCCCTCTTAGGTATCTCTCTCTCTCTCTCCCCTCTCTCCCTCTCCCTATCTCCCTCTTCCCTCTCCCCACCCTCTCTCTCTCTCTCTCTCTCTCTCTCTCTCTCTCTCTCTCTCTCTCTCTCTCTCTCTCTCTCTCTCTCACACACACTCACACACACACACACACACACACACACACACACTCTCCATCTCCCTCTTAGGTATCTCTCTCTCTCCCACTATCTCTCTCCATCTCAAGTCTCTCTCCCTCCCCCTCCCTTTCTCTCCCTCCCTCCCTCTCTCCCTCTTTCCCTCTCAAGTCTCTCTCTCTCACACACACTCTCTCTCCATCTACCTCTTTCCCTCTCTCTCTATCCCTCCCTCTGAAGTCTCTCTCCCTCTTATATATCTCTCTCTCAAGTCTCCCTCTCTCTCTCACACACACTCAATATCTCTCTTAGGTCTCTCTCTCTCCCACTCTCTCCATCTCAAGTCTCTCTCCCTCTCCCTCTCTCCCTCTCTCACTCTCAAGTCTCTCTCTCTCCCTCCCTCTCCCTCTCTCCCTCTCACCCTCATCCCCCCCCTCTCTCTCAAGTCCCTCCAACTCCCTCTCCATCTCTCTCTCCCTCTCCATATCTCTCTCACTCCCCATCTCCCTCTCTCCCTCCCTCTCCCTCCATCCCTCTAAAGTCTCTCTCCCTCTTAAGTATCTCTCCCTCCTAGGTATCTCAAGTCTCTCTCTCTCACACAAACACACTCTCCATCTCCCTCTCAAGTCTCTCTCTCCCACTCTCTCTCCTCTCTCCCTCTTAGGTTTCTCTCTCTCAAGTCTCTCCCACTATCTCTCTCCCTCTTAGGTCTCTCTCTTAGGTCTCCCACTCCCACTCCCTCCCCCTCTCTCTCTCAAGTCTCTCCCATTCCCACACTCACTCTCTCTCTCTCTCCCCCCCTACATATACCTCTCAGGTCTTTCTCTTCCACTCTCTCTTCGTCTCTCCCTCTCAAGTATCTCTCTCTCCAGGCTCCCTCCCTCTCTCTCACTCTCCATCTCCCTCTCAAGTCTTTCCCCCCTCTCTCTCACACACACACTTGCACACACACACTTGCACACACACTCTCCATCTCTCTCTTAGGTCTCTCTCTCTCCCTATCTCCCTCTTAAGTATCTCTCCATCTCCCTCTTATCTCTCTCTCTCTCTCTCTCTCTCTCCCTCTCAAGTATCTCTCTCCCCCTCTCTCTCAGGTTCCTCTCACTCACTCACCCTCTCTCCCTCTCACTCTCCATCTCCCTGTCTCATCTCTCCCTCTCAAGTATCTCCTACTAGCTCTCTCTCTCACACACAAACACACACAGTCTCCATCTCCCTCCTAGGTCTCTCCCTCTCTCCCTCTCAAGTATCTCTCCCTCTCCCTCCCTCTCCCTCCCTCTATCTCCCTCTCTCTCTCTCTTTCTCTCCCTCTCAAGTATCTATCTCTCTCCATCCTCTCTCTACATCTCTATCTCTCTCTCTCAGGATATGGGAGGCATAAATAGGATGTGTGTGTATATATGAGTGAGAGAGAGATATGGAGATAACTTGATGAAAATATAGATTGTATAAATAGATAGAGGGAGGGAGAGAGAGAAATAGAGAGAGAGAAAGAGAAAGAGGGAGAGAGAGAGTAGTGAGATATAAAAATATGGAGTGATATAGATAGAGTGAGATAGGGAGAGATATATATAGAAAGAGGGAGAGATATGTAGAGATATATATAACCTGTGAAAGATATAGAGGAAGAGAAAGGGAGAGAGCTAGGTAGAGAGGGAGGGAGAGAGAGGAGAGATATAGATAAAGGGAGGAATAAATAGGGTGTGTGTATATATGAGTGACAAAGAGATAGATATAAGGAGGCATAAATAGGGTGTGTGTGTATATATGAATGAGAGAGAGAGAGATGGAGATAACTTGATGAAAATGCAGATTATATAAATAGATAGAGGGAGGGAGAGGGAGAGGGAGTGAGAAAAATAGAGAGAGGGAGTGAGAGAAATAGAGAGAGAGGGAGGGAGGGAGAGAGATAGAAGTAGCGAGATATATAAATATAGAGTGATACAAATAGAGGGAGATAGGAAGAGATATAGATAGAAAGAGGGAGAGATATGTAGAGATATATATAACTTGTGAAAGATAGAGGGGGAGAGAAAGGGAGAGAGCTAGGTAGAGAGGCAAAGAGAGAGAAGAGATATAGATAAAGGTAGAGTAAGGGATTTAAGTGGAGAGATAGGTAGAGAGGGTAAATGAAGGAAACGGGGATAAAGGGAGAGATAGCTAAATAAATAGAGGGAGAGAGAGATATATATGTTCTCCTAGTTCAACTTGGGTAAAGGTGTGCATAGGATCAAAGACAACAAGGAAACATTCTATCATGATTTATGCAAGTTTTTACTCTCCTTAGTAAAATTTTTTTTTTTTTCATTATTTATTACTTCTTTAATGTTTCAAGTCATTTAGGATGATTATTGCCAAAAAAAAATGAAAAAAAGACTTTGTATGCAAGAATTATAAGCATTTAAAATTTTAAAACTTAAGGAGGAACTTAAAATGATTATAATTAATTTGTTGTGCTCAATCTATATAAATAATCTTATCCATTGCGTAGAGCTCTAAATCACCTTTCCAATGCCTATAAGAAGTTAAAATTTTGATCAATAAGGCAAAAGTTATGCCCATTTTACTAAAGTGTGCTTTTTAAGCTTTTCAAAGCAGATATCCGTTTTGAAATAGATATCCATTTTGAAATAGATATACATTTTGAAATAGATATCCATTTTGAAACAAATATTTGTTTTGTTTCATCCATTTTGTTTGCATAAATTGATGAAAATTAATTTCGGGAAATGGATATAACGGATATCCGTTTCAAAACGGATATCCGTTCTAAAAGGATATCTGTTTTGGTTTGGTATTACCAAACCAAAATGGATATTGTACCTGACCCATACAAAAAGTAAACATTTTTTTTCATGATTTCAGCAAAGTAAAAACACATTTTTTTCCTCATTGCTACTTTTTCAACCCCCATGATCTTGCACATGCCCATTTCTTTTATTATATTGGAAAGATATCATAAAAAGGTTTTGCAAGTATGTTACAATCTTTCAGTTGGCAACAAACCAAAACGGATATTGTACCTAACCCATACAAAAAGTCAAAAAAAAAATCACGATTTCGGTGAAGTAAAAATGTGTTTTTTTCCTCATTGCCACTTTTTGGACCCCCCATGATCTTGCACATGCCCATTTATTTTATTATGTTGGAAAGATATTGTAAAAAGGTTTTGCAAGGATTTTACAGTCTTCCAGTTGGCCAATTAAACAACACACATCTTGAAATGTATAACATACACTTGGAGGCATTCAATGAAGGTTGATCATGTCATTGATCAATCAATCTATAAAGGTTATAAGTTTTATCTCAAATTTTGGGATGAACCCATATCCTTACAATTCAAAAATATTTATACCCAGAACTAAGAGTTGAGACCTTTATGGATTCCTTGAATATCTTTCTTCTATTGATTCTATAATTGCTTGCCTCTATCAAAAAATGTTATCCTCTCTCATCTCTTTTTAAAATGGGTGCCAAGGAAGATATACCCACGACAAGGAAGTTTGCAAGATGTTAGAAGGTCATGCCACCTGGGAAACCCTAGCCACAACCTCCACCAACACATAGCAGCCAAGTATCCATTGCAAATCCAATATGATTGATAGGAAATGGGAAAGAACATTTTTTGACCCATGCCAAACATCCATATTGGTGATTTTTGGGATTTAGTGCAGTCAACATGAAGCGCCTACAAAATCCATTGAAAATGGTGTCTTAGAAGTGTAGAATGACAAAAAAAGGTTTTGCAAATGATAAATGAGGTATGGGTGCACTACAAAATCCCTTGAATCCATGCCAAAATGTCATAAAGGCCATTAGGGAATGTCCTTGGATTGAGGTTAAGGCAGTTACAATGGTGATTGAGCATTAATGGAGGTAGCTAGGAGCCATTTTCTTCATTTTATTGGTGTAAATAGGTACTTTTCTTAACTAGTTACTTAATTGGGTCATATTTACATGTTAAGTTTGCTTAGGTCCTAGGCATATTTAAGTTTTTTGGATAAGATTTTTTTTATCTTTTATTAAAGATTAGAGTCCTAGGTAATTTAATGTTGGCTCATGTCATTTAATAATGATAGAGTTATTTAATGTTTGGTACTTCATCACATCTTGTCTATATAAGCAATGTCATTATACACTTTTGTAATATACCTCATCATCATATTTGATAGATCTTAATATCAAGAAAGCTCATTTCTTTCATGCTCTCTTATGAAAGTTTTCATTTTTTTTGTAGGTGGTTCTAAGATAGAGCTAATTTATAGCTCCTACACATTTTTACTTGTTGCAAAAATATCTCTATATTGGATGTGAAAATTTGACCTAGATTAGGATGTGGCATGATAATGGGCTCATGAAAGAGATGACATTGGCATTTGGCAGAAAAATTGGCCCAATATGACCCAAAAGTAGTTTAGGCAGAAGTGGGCCCTAAGCAAATAAATCCAAACACCATTGCCTTTTCTACAAGGTCATGTTGACCCTCAGATCCCCACAACACTTACCCTATGAGAAATTGGTCTTTAGCAAGTGTAATTGAATCTAGATGTCCCATAGATCTCAATAGGAATTATAATTCTTAATGGCTTTGCCTTTATCATTTCTATGCATAAATTTGACTGATAAAATAGACAACTGTGTGAAAAGGCTAAGGTAGTAGAACAACTTCCTACAATAATCTTGAGATAAGGGTTATGCAAAAAAAAATTAGATTAAAAAATGAAAGGAAAAATGAATCAAGCAAAGGAAAGTACTATCAATGAGCATTGTTTGAAACTAAGAGATTACCATAGAGTTAAAAAGCCAAAGCAAGCACCACCAAATGAAGAGGAGACATAAGAATTTGATAAGGGGAAAAATAAAGAAAAAATTCCAATATTATGAATATGGAAAATGCCTAAGAATAATACAAATGAGAGAGAGAGAGAGAGCTTAAGCATTAAGCTTACTTGAGGAATGGGACGAGAAGCACCTTAATAAATAGAGGTGAGAAGTGGAGTTACAAAGTAACTCCCAACTCTATGGATGCCACATTTCATCCTATGTGTGTGCAAGGTGTCAAGATCCTCATAAGGAGGAGGCTACACCTAAGCCACTAATATTCCTTAATAAAGCAATTAAATAAAAGTCATATTCACACATGTGTGAGGAGACAAAAAGACAAAAGACTTACAATAAGGATTCCTTGGGAATATTCTACAAGTAATTAAATAATTATAGTTAATAAATAACCTTTACCAAATAAAAATTAAACTTCTAACAAAACATTTACAAAAACTTAAACAAAAATAAACATATACAATATTCATACCACAACACAATGATTTACATGGGGAAAACCCTTTTAGAAGAAAAACCCCACATTTCACAAGTCATCTAGTATATTATTCAAAAATCAACAAGATTACAATATACTTGTAGAGAAATATTTCTTACAAGAGTATCACCAACCAAAGTTTAGAGGAAACTCAATAGCTACAAAACTCTTACACACAACCTCCATCTCATGCACCTAATATATAGGAGATACAAGTACATGAAACCGTCAAACGATATTACAAAATCATGAACTAAAACCACCTAAAAAGTGACACCCATCCTTATCTCCAATAAAATATGTCTATGATGTGTCAAAACACACACCACCATGTGTAACTCCCTTTTTATAGCTCATTTATGTGTTCAACACATTTTTACATCTCCCATTTTAGAAGACCCAACTTTTGGATGCCATAACTTTTGATCTAAGTGTCTAATTGAAAAACTATTTGAACTGCTAGAAATCTCATGAAGTGCTCCATCAAACTATAACCCACTTCACCCATTACAACCACTTTCAAGCCCAAAAATTACCTCTAAGGCCTTCAAATTGGACTTTAAAACTTTGAAAAATGAAAACTTTAATATCTTCAAATCCATACATGATCTTGCGACAAAAATTTATGAGAATTTTTAGTTTTGTTGCTTTATGAGCATGCTTATTTAGTCAATCTAAAGCTTTTGGAAAAATTCACATCAATCTGTGCTCAAATGTAAACTTGCTATAAATAGTAACCTTGTGTAATTGCATGGTTGGGACACCATTATCCTAACAAACTATACCCTCAAACAAACAATTGCTTCACTTAGAACACTCATAAGAAGTAATTTCCTTCACTTTTGTTCTTTTGTAAAACTTTGTATTCCATTGATCTCATGTGACACATGGGGAGCTCCAAATGAACTGCATTTAAAAACTAGACCGCTTCACCTCACTTTCTCTACCTAGCAAGTTTGTTAATGGAATTGACATTGTTTGTGGAAATTAGACCCACAAGTAAACCTACATAAAAAAAACTATTGAAATAGGACCAACCAACTTCACAATGATTCAAAAATTGGTTTAAATGAGAAAGCCTAATGATGACATCATAAAGGACCAAGGTGATGTCAACAGAAGATGAAATGTGTAGAAATGGGTCAGAAGTGGATGTATGTGAGGATTGAACTAAATCAAATGAAAGACATTGGATGGGGAAGTTTGGATGAAAAATCCTGCAAAATTAAGTGGAAAAAAAAATCACAAGGCAAAGAGGGATGTGGAAATACCCATAGGAATCAGACATTGTGGAAAAGGCAAGTGAACAGGACACAAGCAAAAAAAAGGGAAGTTCAGATGCAAGAGAAAATTTTGTAAAAAGGTAAATGACATCATCGGGGGTAGGTTGTGGGAAGATAGTTTCCATTCTCCTGCAAGGATTTAACTTAGTTTCTTTTGAAGTTAACTGCACTTGTGGGGAAATTATGAGCATGTGGACATGCAAAAAAGTCACAAACAACTGGAAATGGATGGTTTAGATGGAAAAAACCCACAAATTTGGATGGGCACACTTTTCTTGCAAAACGGGAAAATCTAAGTGAACCGGATCTGAATAACTTATAAAATGAAAGTTCACTTGGGTATTGGGATCCCACAAAACTCATATTTTGTCATTTTTCAAATTTTAAACCTTTTTGTGGGGATTTCTAGCTGAATTGACATTATGCGAGAAATTCAAACTAAATTGCACCTTGTAGGGAAGATCAGTCCATCTATTAACCCTTAACGAATTTCACAAAATTGTAAAAGCCAACTAAACTTAATTTTTAGCTCTCTACCCACAAAGGCTAAGAAAATTTGACAAAAAACTACCCATAAAAGATATCTCAGATCAGTAATAAACTTGGAAAAATATGGCTAAGGCACAAAAAGGAAACACAAAATTTTTGGGTGCCAACACTCCTTATCTACACCTACATGGAAACTTTGGAATAGGACGTGAGTATCCATCAAAGCATAACCGACCAAAATTTTTGTCAGACATTGTAGTTGCCAATGCCTTGGTAGATATGTTTGCAAAGTGTGGAATCAAAATACATAATATTATTTGTTTTAAAGGGTAGGGGACATGAACTTCAAAGAGAAGTTACATCTTCAAATGTTAAAAAATACAAGATATGTATAAAATGGATTTGTTGAAAAGATTTGGAAACTTTCAAGCAAGCGTAATCAACATGTCTAAGTGTGGAATCAAAAGGAAAATAATATTTAACTATTATAAAGGGCATGTCACATGATATTTAAAGAGAAGCCATCTCTTAAAATGTTAAAAAATGCAAGATATGTATATAATGGATTTGTTGAAAGAGTTTGGAAACTTTGGAGAAAATGTAATAAGCATTTGTAAGTGTGGGATCAAAAGACAAAGAATATTACTGTTATAAAGGATAGGGCATGCAAGCTTCAAAGAGAAGTTCTCTCTTAAAATTTGAAAAAATGCAATATATGTACATAACAAATTTGTTGAAAGGATGTAAACTTTTGAGAAAATGTAATGAACGTGTGTAAGTGTGGAATCAAAAGGCAAAAAATATTAACTATTATGAAGGGTAGGGTGTGTGAGCTTCAAAGAGAATTTTATCTCTTAAAATGTTAAAAATACAAGATATGTACATAATGGATTTGTTGAAAGGGTTTGAAAAATTTCAAGCAAATATAATCAACATGTGTAAGTGTGGAATCAAAAGGCAAAAACTACTAACTGTTATAAAAGTCAGGAGTTCACGAGCTTCAAAGAGAAGTTATCTCTTAAAATATTAAAAAATGTAAAATATATATCTAATAGATTTATTGAAAAGGTTTGAAAACTTTTGAATAAAATATAATCAACATGTGTTAAGTGTGGAATCAGAAGACAAAGAATATTGACTGTTATAAAGGATAGGGTGTGCAAGCTTCAAACAAAATTTATCTCTTAAAATGTTAAGAAAATGGAGGATATCTACAAAATAGATCTGTTGAAAGGGTTTGGAAACTTTTGACCAAATGTAATTAGCATGTGTGAAGCCGATTTTCATGTACCTACTTCCTCCCAACCTGCGTCGAAATGGGAGCCATGAAACGAGAAATAAATGTTCATCAAAGTATAGTGGAAGGAGTCTATTATCATTTATCTTATGAGAAAGTATGTTACGTTCTTTTAAAATAAATATTCAGATGGTGTTGATTCTCCAAACTCAAACTTCCGTTTCCATTAGTTAGAAGTTCCCTTGAAAGGCATGGTGACCGCCATGTATCAGGGGTTCACACATTTAATACAGCTAGAAAGTAGACAATTAGAAACCCGTGAAGCAGGCTAGTACCTCTTGAAGAATTCAGATGACCAATTTCCCTGCAACTGATGTCTGGCCATGTAATTATTTCTTTTTGGAAAACATATGAATGGATTTGTATAGAGAAATGGTTCAAGTGAGAGTCATGATGCATGCCCCAACCAAAAGAGAAATTGACACATCTTTGTGTGACTCCTAGTTATTGTATAAAAGGCCTAATTGCCAACTGTTGTGAATAAAATGGAATAAAATTACTAGATCCACCAACAACATCCCGTCCTTTAGAGATTGGATATGGGATTTAGTAGACTCTAGATCCATCAAAAGTGTTAATGGTGTTTTCCTAAAAGAATTCAAGGTAGTCCCATTAGAGGATATTCAAATTTCTTGTGCTGCTATTGATGATATAGGAAATTTTTCAATGACTACCTTTGTAACAGTTATTATTATGACTCTTCAATGTTGCCTCGAAATGAAGAATCTAGTGAAACCAAGGATAAAAATCTTTGTTGGTTACATGGCATGGTCGAATCAAAGACTATTCAAGCGAGATGATTTGATAGGTGCCAATTATTGATATCAAGTTTCCACAATCCATAATGTTGATAGGTGCCAACTAGATGATATTTACTTTTAACAGTTTTTTGTCTAGGACACCGTAGTTACCATAGAGGCACTGCCCTAGTCATTACTTTATTATTTGCAAATGAGAAAATATCTTTTATAGATGTTTCAAGTAGTTACTAGTAGGCACTATTCTCATGAAGTCGAGGTAACAGGAAAAACTTCGAGAGTCATTCGCCTTCCAAATTTTGATGGAAACTCGTCATTTTCTTATAAAATAATAAAATTGTTTAAAGGTGTACTTTCGGGAGTTATTGGTACTTTATTTTATAGAACTTAATAAAACTCCCAAATTTAAAAGAATCAATTACAAAACTAAAAAATTGTAAACATTTTGGAAATACAATGTACATAAGGGTTTTTAGGTTTGGTTCTTAGTAATTTTTAAAATATTTTTTTGGGTTTTTCATTTTGTCCAAAATGAAAAGTGTTGTGCCTTGTACACATGTCCCATTGAAAGTAAGGACCTCCTCTTTTTTTTAGCTTCATTTTCTTACTTTATGGGTTTTAGACTAGGGTGTTTTAGATTAGTTTTCCCTTTTGAATGGGTACTTGTCAGATTTTGAGTTTTGGCTGTATTCTTGGCTTAATGTTTGATGTTTTGTGGAGATATGGTGGGTTAGGTTCCCCTTAAAATTTTGCAAACCTAGACAACTCCTAATTTTCTACAAAACTAGGAGACCTTATTTTTCGCAAGGATTAAGGATGTCAATTTTTTGCAAAGGTAAGTGACAAGCTCAGTTCCTTGCAAAGTTGAGTAAGTCTCAAATTTTTACAGTCGAGTGCTCACCACTGTGTCGCTTCAGAGTATTAATGAGGGTTGGTGGCTTGACATATTAAAGCGTTGTAAGCCTAATTTCAAATCATTTGTAGTTATTTGAGAATTAAATTAACATTTTGGAGCTTTGTGCGACCTAATTTCATCCCTCATCGTGATTTGTAAAGTCTCCTCATCACCTACCTTTAGATTTTGCTCACATTTCCAAGTTTTCTTTGTGATGTTCATTCCCCCCTTTTATTTGAAAGTTTTGATTGGTCAATTGAATGATTTGCAAGTCTTAAACATTTAATGGTGGTTTTTTCTTTAAAATTTCTATTACTATGTTGGCCTTGGTAGGGGTGTTAATCGAATTGAGTGTAAACTAGGAGTTTTCTAGTCAAATTACCGATCGCCGTGTAGTTTTCAATTTAGGGTTTTGTACCCTAGTTTTTGTGGAGTCTTAAACCTCATTTTTAAGCCTTTTTTAGGAATAGATGAATCAAAACCTTAATTTTGGCTAGTTTTGAAGCTAAGTCTTGCAAAAATCTGTGCCACCATTTTTATGAAGTCAATCCTTGATTGCAGCTAGGGTTCGATTTCATGTGCACATAGTCATAATTTGAGTCTTGTAAGGATCCCAAAAGTTATTTTTCCACATTTATCTCTCATATTTTTCTTGACTTTGAATGTTTCATCTTTGTTGCAAAACACATGTCCTAAGTTTGCGGGTTTTTCAATGCATGCTCATTTTTTCACAAAAAAATGAATTTTCCCATTTTCTCTTAATTTTGTGAAGGTTCATTAGTGTACGGGTTTAGTGGTCCTTTGACCTTATATGCACATCCTTCAATTTTCTACAATTCAATCTTATGACTTCCTTTTTTTGTCTAACACGTTGTGGAAGTTTGATGGTTATCTAACTTAAGGTTAAATTTCTCTGCTAGTTTTTTTCACACCTTTTCTTTCGCAAAGTACTTATTAGAGTGCAAGTGGGCCCCTTTTTTTCAAAGTAAAGGGTACACTCATTTTCCGCAATAGTTTTACTATGATATTTTTCTACAAAAAGACGTTCCCATGGGGTTTTGTGAGAGCGAATTCCTCACAAGGTTGGATCTCAATTGATTTTTTGCAAAAGTGGAGTTTGCAGAGATTTGGGGCATACACAACCATATCTAGGGTCTCCTTCATTTTTCCACACAACTTTCTCCAAGCATCATCTCTGCAAGATTGTGTTTGTACTAATTTTCTACAAGAATTGTTAATTAGTGACCTATGGTTGAGGGCATGCCAAGTTTTTGTAGAGTGTGAAAGGGTATATTGTTTTGCAAAAGTTTCTATCCTTGAGTTTTTCAAGATCACTCTTCTTTGAATCTTCATAGTAAAATGGTATAAAGTCAAACTAGTTACCTTACAAAATTAATTGTTGTAACTATCACTTCTAGGGGTGTCAGATAATAAGTATGCATGTAGTGATAGTAAAATTTATGATCATTTAAGATGATCCATTTGAATATTTTTTAGAGAGCTATCAAATTGCTCATTAATGGATTTCTCGTGCAGGTTTCATAGATAGGACAATGAAAATGAAGTATGAGTTCAAAGGCGTGGAGCCTCCTACTAAGCTTATTTCTAGCTAGAGCATGATTGGGATACTAACATGGGTCATGTTGAGATTGAGGAGTTCAAAGCGAGAATATTTGGAGTTAGAAAAACTGATCTATGAAAGAAAATAGTTTAGAGTGGGATAGCTCAGGCTAGCATCCCTACTTCTATACAATTTCCAAAGCTCATAATGGAGATTCGAGAGCATTGTCACAAATATTCCAAGAAGATAATAGTTGTCAATGTGAGAGTGCTAGAAAATAGATTTCTACTGCCTCTATTGCATAAAATTTTGAAATCTTATCCTTCTCAACCATGTCTTTAATTACTAGAGAACAAGCCACAAGATTGTTTGATGAGGATCCAGAGGCATGCATGAAATTAGTAAATGAGATTTGGATGAAGCACTCTAAGGATTCTGCTAATAAATTGTCAAAAGATTTGTACAAGAGTGACTTCATCACCGAAGTCAATGACTTAGTTGAACTATTCTAAGAAGAGTAATGGGAATCTATTCAACATCCACATTTAAAAATTGGATGTCTTTTGAAGAGAAAAATGAATCAAGCAAAGGAAAGTACTAATCAATGAGCATTATTTGAAGGAAAGAGGTTACCATAGAATTGAAAAGCCAAAGAAAGTACCACCAAATGAAGAGGAGACACAAGAATTTGATAAGGGGGGAAACAAAGAAAAAACTCCAATATTATGAATATGGCAAATGCCTAAGAGTAATACGAATGAGAGAGAGAGCATTTAAGCATTAAGCTTACTTGAGGAATGAGAGGAGATGCACCTCAATAAATAAAGGTGAGAAGAGGAGTTACAAAGTAACTCCCAACTCTATGGATGCCACCATTCATCTTATGTGTGTGCAAGGTGTCAAGGTCCTCATAAGGAGGAGGCTACACCTAAGCCACTAATATTATTTAATAAAGAAATTAAATAAAATGAGTCATCCTTACACATGTGTGAGGAGACAAAAAAGACAAAAGACTTGTAGGCATTACTTTTGAATATCCTACAAGTAATTAAAAAATTATAATTAATGAATAACCTTTACCAAGTAAAGATTAAACTTCTAACATCCCCCTTTAAGCTTTACTTGGGGAGTTTACATCAAACACTTTAATGGGTTGTAATCCTAAATTTTTATAATGATAGTGGAATTTATCTTTACAAAGAGGTTTGGTGAGAATATTTGCAACTTGATCTTCACCTTTACAATTTACAAAAGATAAATTTGTTTTTCTTCAATTTTCTCTCTAATGAAGTGATGTGCTTGGTCCTTGCATGAAAGATCGGATTATTTATCAAGATAATTACACTTTTATTATCACAATACAAAGGTGTGGGATCCTTTTAAGGTAGACCCAAGTATTCAAGCAATATTCTTAACCATAATGCTTCTTTTGATGTTGATATAGAGGAGAATTCATACACTCAAAACCCTCTCTAAAATCCTCTCAAACAATTGCTAAAATAGAAACAAAAAATTGCAATGAAACTCCACAAAGTGTTTGCAAATGGAACCATTAAAATTTCTCAATTAAGGCAATTTGATTACACATGAATTTAAATCATCAAAAGGACTGATATGTAGCAAAGAAAATTCTTACATTCATCATATATGCAAAATAAATACATTAAAAAAAATAGTGCTCAATAATGTGAGTTCCTGCAATCTGCTCATCTTCCAGCTCTTCAGCACCGCCCGTGACTTCTATATCTTCAAACTCTAAATTTGAAAACTTCATGGACTGATGTAAATCAGTCCCAACCTGCAAAAAACACCCAAGAAAACCTCTCCCAAGCATGCTACGCCTCCCTTCTCTCTGCCCTTCAAATTCTTCTTCAACAATTCTTCCATGAAAAGAGGTTTTCCAAATTCTTCTCACACCCTGTCATGAAATTAGTTTCTCATGCTTTATTTGGGTCTCTCCAATATGGCACAACCCCTGCTATTGCTCTTTTTTTTTATGCAATATTTCCAATTGTCATGGATGCTCTTGCATCAGAAACCCACAGTAGAAAAGAAATGTGTCATGATTATGACTTGCATAAACATTTGTAGATCATGTGCTTATTCTTCCTTATCCACATGTTTCTTCTTCACCCTACTATGAAACTTCCTATCTATTCCTTCCTTCGTCTTTCCTCTCTTTATTCCCCTCATGAAATTCACCTCGCCACACCATGGTTCATCTTTCCATCCCACTTTATCATTCTCAACACCTACACACAAAATAGCATTAACAAAATCATGGAAATCAATAAATTCTATCTACACATCTTTCTCACCTACTTCTCCTTCACTCTCTTCTTCAATGTTAACAAAAGTCATCATACCTTGTTGTATTTCAGATTGTAACTTGTTGTTGCTGCACCTTATCATCTCTCATTCTTCACTTCCTTTTACCATTTCACCCTCACAAAAATTAGCTTCATTAGAAACATTGACAAAATTTGATAAATCAACAACTGTACCTCTATTTTCTTTCCCTTGCTCACTATTGAAAATTTTTCTTCTTCAAAGAGGCATGTATTAGTTGCAACCTTTTTCTTTTCATCATCTTCTTCTATAATTTCTCCCTGAAATAATTTTTCTAATTTTCTTATCTCCTCTTTCAACAGTAAACTATCTTCTTCTTCATCATTCCCTTTGTCAAATCTAGGACTATCAAAATCCATTCTCTAAATTGCTACAACATCATCCACAAATTCATCTACCTCTTTTGCATGTAAATTTTCACTAACATAATTAAATGATACCTTATTTATTTATTTATTTTCTGTGGTATCCTTCTTCTTTTCACCATTTTCCCTGTCCTTGATAAATCCTACAAACAAAACATTTTTAGATATTTTTTTTTTCAAATTACCATTAAATTTATAATCTACAATGACCATTTTCTCTTCTTTCTTTCTCCATCCTTTTTTTATGCTTCTTTTCTTTTTGTTGTCCTCTTTCAAGAGGACATTCTTCTTTCCATATCTCTCTTCTCGTATTCCCACTTTCTCCTTAATCATCTTTTCCAATACATCTACTTCAGCATGGAGCTTTTCAAACTCTTCTCGGTACTTCATATTTTCTACTTCTTCCCAATAATGTTCCCAAAACAAAATTCTTACAGGCCTCCTAATGACCCATCTGATCCTCTTTGGTATAGAATGTCTCATGTCTGACAATCTGTCTACACACAAATCACACACACCACCACAAGTCCTAGTGCTAATTGCCTCACATCGACACTTTTTCTTGCACACTCAAGAATTCCTACTTTGATACCACTAATGTAGAGGAGAATTTATACACTCAAAACCCTCTCTAAAATCCTCTCAAACAATTGCTAAAATAGAAACAAAAACTTGTAATGAAACTCCACAAAATGTTTGCAATTGGAACGATTAAAATTGCTCAGTTTAGAAAATCTAATTACACATGAATTTCAGTCATCAAAAGGACTGATATGCATCAAAGAAACTTCTTACATTCATCATATATGAAAAATAAATAGTGCTCAACAATGTGAGTTCCTACAATCTGCTCATCTTCCAACTCTTCAACACCACGTGTAACTTCTATATCTTCAAACTATAAATCTGAAAAACTTCATGGATTGATGTAAATCAGTCCCAACCTGCAACAAACACCCAAGAAAACCTCTCCCAAGCATGCTATGCCTCCCTTCTCTCTACCCTCCAAATTCTTCTTCAACAATTCTTCCATGAAAAGTGGTTTTCTAGATTCTTCTCATACCCTATCATGAAATTAATTTCTCATGCTTTATTTGGGTCTCTCCAATATGGCATGACCCATGTTGTTGCTCTTTTTGTTTGATATAGGATTTCCAATTTCTGTGGATGCACCTGCATTAGATGCATTGGTACAACCTTTATATTCAACTTTTGTAGATAAAAGAGAAGTAGATTGTTGCTTCTTACTATTCCATGAGATTGCACTTGTTCCAACAAATAAAAAATAACCACAAGTGGATCTTCCATCATTGGGATCACCTCCTAATTTGAATCAGTATAACCTTTTAAATAAAATTCATAATTTGCATCATAAAAGAGACCAAGATTAAGAGTACCTTTAACATACCTTAAAATTATTTTTACAACTTTAAAATGAGTTTTTTGTGGTTTAGGCATGTATCTAGAAACTAAACCAACATTATAAGAAATATTGGGTCTAGTAAGAGCTAAGTAATTTAAAATTCCAACTAATTGTCTATATAAAGTAGAATCAACAAGAAGAGTTTCCATATCAACTAGTAATTTAGTTCCTAGTTCACATGGAGTAGGAACACTATTTACATCATTCATTTTAAATTTTAATAACAGATCTTGAGCATATTTATGTTGAGAAATAAAAATAACTTTAGGTGTTTTCCAAATTTGCATACTCAAAATATAATGTAATAAGCCTAAATCAGTCATTTGAAATTGATTATTGAGTTGAGACTCAATATCACTAACCAAATTGTTAGAGCTAGAGGTGATCATCAAATCATCAACATATAAAATAATTATCAAAATATCATTTTCATTATGTTTATTATATAAATTTAGATCATTTTTACTTCCAATGGAACCTTGAGATATAAAGAAATCATTAATTTTAGAATACCATTCTCTAGGAGATTGTTTTAAACCATAAATTGATTTCTTTAATTTGCAAAAAAGATGTTCATTACCTTTCTTAATGAAACCAAAAGGTTGAGACATAAATTTCTTCATGTAAATCACCATTTAAAATAACACACTTTTAACATCCATTTGATGAGTAGGCCAATGAATATGAGAAGCTAAAGCAAGAACTAATTTAATAGTTGGAATTTTAACAACAAGAGCAAATGTTTCACTATAATCTAAGCCTTCTACTTGGAATAATACTCTAGCAACCAATCTAGCTTTAAATTTGCTAACGCCATTATTTGCATTGGACTTAGTTTTATACAACCATTTACATGAAACAAGATTCTTGCCTTGAGTTAAAGGGATTAAATCCAAATTGTGATTTGAAATTAATGTGTTATATTCTTCTTGCATAGCCTTTTTCCAATGAGGTTGATCTTTAGCTTTAACATAAGTCTGAGGATCATTTGTATGCATAAATTTAGACATCAAAGCATAGTTGTAATAGTTTACCTTTCTAGTCTTAGGTTGATTCATTCTACCTAAAATATCGTCACTTTCTTGTATATATTTTTTTAAACCATTTAGGCTTTCTTTTAGATGTAGGAGTATCATCACTTGAAGATGAATCATGATGAGAAGGTTCAACATGTTCATATTCACTATCACTTTTGACTAAGAGAAACATTAGGAGGGTTTGTAGAAGGAGGATTATCCTCAATAACAACTTTATTTTGAAAAGATTCATTCTTATGAACTTTAGAATAATCATGAACAATATTTTTAGCAATACATGCATCTCTAGAAACTTTAACTTTGTTAGTAATAAGATTATAAACTCTATAAGATTTATAATACTCATCATAACCAACAAAAATATGATAAAAATATTTAGAATCTAATTTTTACCTTTTTTGTTTAGGTTTATGAACATATAAGCAATTGAGCCAAAAATTCTTAAATGCTTAAGATTGGGCTTCTTATCGGAACAAGCCTCTTTAGGAGTTATATCCTTTAATTTTTTTGTAGGAGCCCTATTAATAATATAAGTACCACAAAATATAGCTTCAGCCCCAAATTTATAAGACATATTCTTAGCATGTAACATACATCTAGCCATTTCAACAATAGTTCTATGCTTCCTTTCCACTACACCATTTTGTTGAGGTGTATAGGGAATGGTTAGCTCATGTTTACTACCAAATGATTTTAAATAACCATTGATAGAATTTTCACATACATTTTACCATTATCAGTTCTAAGAATTTTAATTTTAAAACCAGATTGTCTTTCAACAAATTTATGAAAAGAAAAAAAAAATCAAAAATTTGATCCTTACTTTGAAGAAAATAGATCCAATTTCTTCTAGAATAACCAACAAAAGTAAGTGCATACCTTGATCCTTGGATGGAGTTATTATCCATAGGTCCCAAAAGGTCACTATGGACTAGGTGCAACTTATGATGTGTCCTCCATGGTCGACCTTGTGGAAAGGACTCCCTATGCATCTTACCACTCATGCATCATGTGAATACAATTTTAGATGGAACAATGCTAGGAAATCCTTCTACCATATTAAGATTTTGCATCAAGGTAACATTGTTAGCATTGATATGACCAAGTCTTTCATGTCAAACATTGAAATCAATGGTAGATATTAAAGAACATCTAGATTGAGCAAAATCATAAAATTTGAGCAAATTATCATTGTCTAATTTAGCATTAGCAATGACTTCATGGTTTTATTTTGGATCAATCGCATAACACATATCTTTGTAAAATTATATTTTATAATCTTGACAAAGCTTAGCTACTTATTTAAGCAAGTTAGTCTTTAATTTAGGAACATACAAAACACCATACAATTTACCATTAGGTATATTAACATCTCCAATTGCTTCTACTTTACAACTATGATTATCAACTAATTGAAGAGGAACATTAGACATATCAAGTTGCATAGACTCAAATACCTCTTTATGTGAAGTGACATGTTGAGATGCACTTGAATCAATAACCCATTCAAGAGGTTGTGAAGCATTATAACTACAAGGAAAAGCACATTTAGATTGATTTGCATTGTTGTGAAAATTATGATTATTTTTTTTATTTTTTTGTTGATTATTTTTCCTCCTATGATTTTTCTCATTTTACTTCTTGAACCAAGTATTTTCCAATGACCATCCTTATCAAAATAAGTGCAATGAGGCCTTTTAGAAGAGTTAGACTTTATAGGACCATTTTTATTATTATAATGAGGTTTATTATTATAATGTTGTTTATAAAATTAGGCTTAAAGTTTTGCTTTTGATTCGTAGACAAAAAAACATGTTCATTAGACTTAAGATTTCCAAACTGAATCAACTTACCTTCTTCTTGTTTTAATAAATTGGGAAAAATATCATAAGATAGTTGAGAAGGTTTGTAGGAATAACTAATTGAGCATGAATATTAGCAATAAACTATTGAAATTATCTAGGTAGTCATTTTTAAGAATGATATATATTAATCTAAGAGATTCTAATTTAACACCTAATCCATGCAATTGACTATTTAAAGCATCAAATTTTAACAAGAATTCATCCATAGTTTTGAAATCTGTATACCTCAAATCTTCAAGTTGGTTTTGAAGTTGTATCTTCCTTGACTTATTTGAATTATCATAGATAGTTTTGAGGATTGCCCATGTTTCATAGGCTTTCACACAGTTCCCAATATGAACATATAGTTCAGGAATCATGGAAATGCCTATAAGGCCAAGGGCTTCCTCATTTTTGAGCCTTCATTTTTCTTGATCATCATTGGATGTAGATGGATCTGACTTTGATTTGGGATCTTTCACAACATCTAAGAGATGTTTAAGTATAAATTTAAAAGAAAAGTGCATTTTCCAAGAATGATAGTTAGAACTATTTAATTTAATTTCAAGAATTAAAGTTGACATGATTACAAAAAAATATTCATAACAAATATAAAAGAAATAACAACTATTTTAAGTAAATATTTTCTTTAAAAAAATACCCCTTTGTGTTACTTTAGAAAAAAAATGAAATGTTATTAAATAGTCTCCTTTTGTTTAAAACAACTATTTAAAAAAAAAATTATATATATAAAAATCATAATATATTTTCTTAAATAAAACAATTATAATTTTCTTAAAAAACCTAGCTCACAGGAGGGATTTTAGGTTTAAAAAAGCTCTTTATAACAAGAGCTGCAGAACATCGAAGTTCCTGCCTAAATGTGCAAGAATAGTTTTATTTTTATTTGTTGTGACTGCTATGTTTTAGCAATAGTGTTGATAAACATGTAATACCATAAAAAATATTAGGAAATAAGGTAAATTGTTACAAATAGGAAACATGTATTGTCCTTTCAAAATTAACAATCTGCGTATTTAGATCAAATAGGAAACTCCTTGGTTTATGCTACAATTGACATTGTTGTAATATTTTTCATTGAACTAAACGCTCAAGATGAATGAAATTTTTGATTGTACATTTTATGTTAGCTTTCTACCCTGTACATTTAATTACATGTAATGTCACAAATATCTCTCCTCATAGTTAAGATATGAGTAAATTTTAACTTCTATCTTATTGAATAATATATATAATTTAAAATTAGATTTGAATAATTATTTTAATTTTTAAAAAGAGGTTTTCATCAAGTCATTCAATTTAATATTTTAAATTATTTAGCAATATCTCTTCTCATAGTTATGACTCTTTTTTTGTTTTGTAGAAGGTTTTTTTTTGTCATACAAAAATAGTGACAAAAAATACAGATGAATACCCAAATCTTCAAATTGTAGACATAGAAAATAACAAGATAAACTTAAAGACAGTATTGAAACCAAATATTGCTTGGCTAGTGGAAGAAGATAAGATGATTTAGAGGAGGTTCTACTAAGTGAAAGGAATTTAGAAAAAATACCTTCAAGCAAAAAAGGGAAAAAGGGAGCTAATTCTTTTCTTTTAAATATGGATTTAATGATGCCTCTTGAAGAAGATTTATTGAGTCCAAATGTAGACATGGACTGGGACTTGTCTATAGATGCTTCTCAAATTGTTAAAAATAAATGGGGAGAAGGATTTAAAAGTATTGAAAATAATTGGAATAAAATGCAATAGCAAAGAGGCTCTTGTTGCTTTGGCATTCAAACGTGGTAAAAATTTAACTTTAGTTCCATTAATTTCCCTATTACATGCCAGAAGGTCGATCATAAACATAGTGATGAAAAGTTCAGAATTTTACAAATGCGTGAAATGTTCATATTAATAAAATGCGAAGAGGTAAAAACAAATAAAAGTAGAGATCCCTGTAATAATGACTAATAAATTGTTATTTACAGTATTCAATCTATTGTGTCTATAATGAACTTACAAAATATTCAAAGTGCAGTTAGAGAACCAATTTGGATAAGGTATAAGAATCCTAACTATTACAATATGAAGTATTATGGGATAGATCTTGTGATGCAAATTCAATCAATCATGTGCCATTAGGGATATGTTATGCCTCTTGCAGGCTAAGGTGATTTCCTTTTATTTTGGAGCATGTTGCATGAGAGAATGTAGCTCAGTTGTCTCTAAATAGTACTTGCTAAACTATCCCAAAAATGAGGAAGAGTCTGCATATGCCCATGAATGCTGTTAAAGTCTTGTATACACAATTTGATTGTCAATGTGGCAGGAGTTACTAAATTTTTATGCATAGCTTGACTTCATTTATCAAAAACATAAAATTCTCTCAAGTCTTTTCCTCCATAAAATTTGTCAATGATGCCTCTGTTGAATATGTAGATGACATGTAATACCAAGCACATGAAATTTTCACAGATACATATTTTTCAAATAAAAACATTTTCTATAAAAGTGGATAACTGTGTCTACTATTTTATTACTCATGCTCCACTATTTTGTTGGGAATCCTTTGTTTATATTGGATTACATGTTTGGAGTCTTTTCTTATTTTGGTTTTTAGATATCTGTTTCTCAGGGCTTTGGAAGTACAAAATATCTGGAAGTGTAGTTTCATCTTATGTCCTAGATACATTTTAGTTCTCCTAGTGTTTTTGTCATGTCTATTTTCCCATCTGGAATTATCTATCCATCACTTCATGCTTCCTGGAGCATTGTTCTTCACAATATTACAATTTTGTGATGCTTTCAGAAGATGGTTTGCATGGATGTTTAAGTATCAGTGGATCCATCTTCTAATTTTGTAGAGACTTTCTTAATTTAAAGTAATATTTTTCTTTCTCAAAAGAAGAGGGAAAAAATAGAAACATCTTTGATACGATTGAATCTTTGAAAAGCTCTATAATTGTGCAGATAGCTTGACCAAATTGAGTTCCTTGACATTTCTTATGCGAATGTTTGCATCTATATTTGGGTAAACCTTTAAACCTAACTGGATTATTAGAATTTTTATGAGGCTTTGATACTCAATATTTTTGACAATAATAGTCTACTTTCCTTTCAAATGAATTTTCCAATTCCATTGATCAAAAAGGATTTTAAAAAGTAATTTGAAGATGAACACAACTAAAATTAATATTGCTTTAATCTGATAAACAATATTACAACCATTTCTCAAGCTCTTGTCTACAATTTTTGAGTTGTTAGACAATTTCTCATATACAAATTACATTTTTTTGAAGTTATAATATTTGTTCAGATACTCAAAGTGTATGATCTCCTTGTACATGAAAATTTCCCAAATGAGTCTACATGCTTCCTATACGAAAATGCATATATTTCCAAAGTTGAGCACAATGGATAGAACTGCCACAACAAATATATTTGGTCAATTTCGAGTTGGAAAGATAGTTGCTAATCCATAGTGTCATGCACCTTGTGTATGCTTCCATGATTTGCATGCATTTGAATCATGGTGGGATATTGGGAAGGTTGTAAAATGTGACATTACACCTGCCAACTACATTTTATTTTAAAGTTTGGAAGGATTTTTTCCAATAGAATCTAAACATTAAATTTTATTTTCTTTATGGTTTTCTAAAAGAACCTTGCTAAAAATACAATATTCTACAAAAACCAATAGCAAGCCAACCATGGGATTTCCTAGTTGGATTTCTTGTGACACAACAAGCTAATAGTTACTTTTTGTCCATGGATGATCGATTTCATAAAATGAACCTACAAATGTGATGTACAACATACAATTTTATGGGTATGCGACCCTAAATAATTACAACAAAGTTGCAATACCATATAATGAGTTTCAGTATAAAGGCTTTAGATACATAAATTTGAAGTTAAAAGTGAATCTTTTGTCAAAATTTGTCAGCAATTTGTCAAATTTGTTCGCAAAACAATCTCCATGGGAAACCTACTTGTAAAAACTCAAATAAAAAGCAATCAAAAAAGAAAAATAAAGAAATAGTTTTGAATACAAAAGACAAAACAAATTTGTACTACAAATTTACAACACAAATCAAATAATAAAATTATTATAGATACGGTCACCTCCAATGTTGGTGTCTTTGAAAATGTAATGACAATCAGTTTGTAATTCTGTGAGGTTTTTTCATAGCAACTCGAATGTTTATATGTGTATGCATGTGGAGAGAATCTCGTCAAGTAATGGCAATTAGTTACTTATCAAGTAGAGTAGATTATCTTATCAGTTTGCAAATTTATCCACTTTTTCATCTAGTAAATTTATTTCTATTTATTTCCCTTTTTGTCCCCTTAAAACTTTTCCATTGGGGTTTTTACAAACCAAAAAAAAAATTGTGCATAGTTGAGGGTAGTTAATGTTCATGGCAAAAAAAATTGCCTCAAAAAATGTTGATTCACCTTAATATTCCAAAAATTTTGCTTCCACATGTCATTCATTTTATTCTTATTGTACCTTTTTGTCCTTCCTTTTGTTTCGTAACATAATCTTTTATCCAATGAAAATGGAGATAAATTGTTTCTTTTTCTATAATATGTAAAAAATGATTAGTTTGAACTATTTAATTAAACATTACAAACTTTCAAATTGATTTTTTTTTTAAATTAATGTTTTTGATTGACCTACATAGAAAACTTTATAGCAATGAAAAAAAGTAAATCACTATATAATAATAATATAATCTTGTCTATCACCACAAACTTAATTTAATATATTATATTATATTTTAATAAAATATATAATCTAATTTAATATATTAAAAATAGTCTAATAATATAACACATGAAAATATATTAAATTATTAAAATATTATTATCTTATTATCTAATTTATTAAATTATAAATGTTACATGTTTTTGAGTAAGGGTAAAATACATGTTTTGATGGGATCCCGGAACCCAGAACAAGATTAAGCAAGCTGCATACAAAATAACTCATATACCAATAGCAGCCCCACAACAACCTCTAAAATATTAACATGACTACACATGTTGCAACATATAGACAAGCAAGGGCTTGAAACCCTATTACAACCTGGTTTTAACCAAGACCAAAAACCCAACTCAAATAAACAATGAACTAGCTTGCATCAGCTAGGCAACAACAAACTAGTTGCTCAGATAAAACACCCCTAAGCCAAGAGAGACAGTCCTCTTGATAGTGGAGATCACCATCAAGCCCCTAACCAAAAACACTAGCAACTCCAAAAAACCCACTTCCATAGGGGAAACTATGGAGCACTGAAACAAAATAGCCTTCATACAACAACACCCAACCTTAAACACCAACTCCAACCCCACCTCAAAAGGAGGGAGATCCCCTCTATAGGAGAGGGAGAAATGAGAGCCCAAACCTCCAACAACTTCACTCATCTACTCACACAAGCTCCCACTTGATAGGAACAAGCAGATAAGAAAAGAACTCTCCCTCCGATCAACAACAACCACCTTCCCCTCAATAGAAGAGGGATCTGCCTCAATGGGAGTAGTCTTCACCTCCATAGAAGAAATTAACTATAGAGATAGAAAGAGAGCATCAAAAGAGAGGGAAGTCATTACCACCTTTGACAAGGAAGGACACTGGAGCATGCAAGGAGAAGAAAAGCCATGGCTGAAACCCAATGAATTAGAGTACGAAAAAACCATCAACCAACACAAAAAACCCACCATCAGAAGAAAATAAACCCCCTTGAACAGAATAAACATCATCACCAAAAGGGGGATCATGACCCATAAGTCACACCTCAACAACTTCATAGCAGAAGAAAATTGTGAATAACAACAACTCCAAAAAACAAAAACAAACCCTTTCATCAGATTAATCTTCAAAAACTAGGGGCTCCAAGCCATAACAGATAGGTTCTCAACCACCACTCATAGCCAACATTCATGGGGACCAACAAACCCATGCACCATGAAGGACTTTTCCTCCACCAAAAACAACAACACCAACCAAAAGGTAGTCTCACAGTGAACAATAAACCCCACAGGCGCAAAGGTCACAACCTCCACCATAACCTTCCAGGAAACAATCACCAAAAGGACATCGCAAGAAGAGTAGCAATAGAACTCCTCAATGAGTCCACACAACACATCACCAACCTTCCAAGCAAAAAGCTCAGACCAGAGCTTCCACAACAAGAAAGAGGCCAGAGAATCCAAATACCAAGAACCACATGGCCCCAAAATAACCGAGCTCACTAGAGAAGCAGAGGCAACTAGGACCTCACACTCTGCTCCAAGCACAACCGCACCAGACCAAACAAGGGTCCCCCACACAGCTAAGATGAGGGCCTAGACATCCACACCTAGCATGCCAGCTAGGGACCAAAACCCCTCTCTCCACTGGCACAACCAAGACACCCATGGAGGATCACCCACAACCTCTCCATCATCCTCATCGCTATCTTTAGACTTTGCAAATTTCAAATCTCCAGAGTTCCGCCTTCACTCGTTTGTAGCTTCGCACCTCTCCATGTGCAATATGCAACACCTATTAATCTAGTATAAATGTTACATGTTATATAATATACATATTATAATATTATAATATTATAATATTATAATATGATGTAAAGATAATATATTAATATAGTATATAATTTAATATAATATATTAAAAATAATTTAATAATATAATATACTAAAATATATTAAATTATATATTAGATTTTATATATTATATAGTATATATATTTTAATTTGTTATAGGTTATTTTCATATATTAGATAAATAATTTTTTTATTATATTTACACATATAATAAGTAAATAAATGCTTAGAAGGAAGAATAAAATATAAAATAATTATTAATTGTGGGAGAATAGGAAAATAACCTTTGAAGAGTTAAAAAATTCCTTCAATTTTTTTATTTTATTTTATTATGATCTTTATGTACAAAAATGCTTTGAAAAAATTTCGACAAAAAAAGTTTATACTTAGAGTTTTCAGAATTTGTAATTATTAAAAATTAACAATTTTTAACTTTAACTTTCAAACATTGAAAATGCCTTGAAAAATTGCAATAAAATAGTTTATGGTTAGCATTCCTAAAAATCCGCCCTTATCGCTCAAAATTTCTTAGCCAATAAAATTGAAGAAAAGTTAAAAATTGTGCATTTAACTTTAAGAAAATTAAAATATAATATATTAAAATTAAAATATAATTTATGAAAAAGAAAATAATGAATTTTGATTGGCTTGAAGCAAAACATTTAATCACTAGTTAAGATCCAGGGGTTGCCTATAGTTCCATGGCAAGAACTAAAAATAAATTAAAGAGATGAGAGGACGACCTTTTGAAATATAGGTGGCCTTTTTCGAAATAACTTTTATGGATGTAGTGAATGAGATTAGGGTTAAGGAATATGGCTAAAAAATGACACAAGTAGGGAAAGATGGTCACAACTAGTAAAGAAGAGGGTAGCGGAAGGAGAGCGTTGGGCAGGAAGAAGAGTAGCACACAGGGCCGCACAAAGAGGCCAAATTTAGAGGGAGAAAAGGAAAGATTTTAGATAGAACCCCATAAAGATGACAAGGGTTTGGAGCTACATCAGTCAACCCTTCACGGGTTTTCACACCAAAATATAGTCTATAGATTTTTATGTATTATTAAAAAAATAGATTAAATGTATTTAGGAAAAGCTTTTTAAGAAAAAAATTGTATGAAAATATTTTTCTTTAAAATGTGTATTGAAAAAAAAAAAAATTTATGAAGAGATTTCTTTAAAAAAATTATGCTAATAGTATTTTAAAAAAACTTTGTATTTTTAGATTTGTTTTGCAGATTGAATGAAACAAAAAAAAATATTTGAGGCCTTATCAACTAAAATTGTAATTTTTTTTTTAAAACCTTAGATTTCTACACAATAAAAAACAACAAGATTAGAAAAACAAATATTATAAAGCTATTCAAAAAAAATTTAAGCAAGCTAGAATCAAGCTCTCCTTCTCTCAAGAGTGTATTCAAGGCAAGTGCTCCACAAAACTGGTAAATCTTCAACAATGTAGCTCAAAAAAATTAGTATTACCTTTCTTTGATACCTTGAAAGGAAAAATGAATCAAACAAAGGAAAGTACTAATCAATTAGCATTGTTTGAAAGAAAGAGATTACCATAGAGTTGAAAATCCAAAGCAAACACCACCAAATGAAGAGGAGACACAAAAAATTGATAAGGGGAAAAACAAAGAAAAAACCTCAATATTACGAATATGGCAAATGCCTAAGAATAATATAAGAGAGAGAGAGAGAGAGAGAGAGAGAGAGAGAGAGAGAGAGAGAGAGAGAGAGAGAGAGAGAGAGAGAGCATTTAAGCATTAATCTTACTTGAGGAATGAGAGGAGAAAAACCTCAATAAATGGAGGTGAGAAGAGGAGTTACAAAGTAACTCCCAACTCTATGGATGTGACCATTCATCCTATGTGTGTGCAAGGTGTCAAGATCCTCAGAAGGAGGAGGCTACACTTAAGCCACTAATATTCCTTAATAAAGGAATTAAATAAAATGAGGACAAAAAGTACAAAAGACTTGTAGGGATTCCTTTGGAATATCCTACAAGCAATTAAAAATCATAATTAATAAATAATATTTATCAAATAAAGATTAAACTTCTAACATTTTTCTATGCTGATATTTTGAGAGGAACAAAGAAGTTCCCTTAAGCCAAGATCATTAGCGATAATCTCCACCAACAATTTTCAACAGTAAAGAAGATTGGTATATTCAATATGACCTCTTATATAATGTACATCCTCCCAACCAACTCCAGATATAGGGGATTAACTTGCTTAGGTCTTGTTGGCACTGGCCCAAATAAACATATAGTATATGACTTTTACCCTTATCTATGAATTGAAAATGCCAAAAATAACTACAAAAGAGTGAATGATGCATTTGCGATGTTCATAGTTTGCACCTTGCAAGGGGACCTGAATGGAAGACTTTATCATGTTTATCAAATAACTCTTCTAAGGAAACCAAACCTTTGAGAATTTTACTATCTTTTAGCTGAATTATATGTTCATTATTGGTCTCATAAGAGTTAATTTTTCCCTAAATTTTCTCATTATTGTTAGAAGAGTTTCCTTCAAAGTACATATTAGTAAAATTTCTAGATTTCTCCAAAAATGATATGATTTTTTCATCATATTCAAATGATTTCTAGTGATTAACATTATTAGGAACATTGAATCTATAAAGAATCTCCACTTAATAAGTATTGTCATTAAATTCAAGGTGAAGAAATAAATAATATGAGACAACTAATGAATATGCCCTTGAGTTATGTTCTCTTGGAATAACTTCAATGGAGAAAGCATAAAAATACTCTATACAATCACACACTTTGTTACTATAATGTTTAAGCCTATCATTTTTAACATTGGAGATATTTCTCACCTATTTGACAATTAATTTAATATCTCCCAATGGTCTTAGTTGTTTGACTCCATTTTCTTTTGTTGTAGCTAAACCAAGAAGCAAAGCTTCATATTTTGTAGTGTTATTAGTACAACCAAATTATAATTTATAAGTAGAAGGAAACTTATAATTATTAGGTGAAATCAATACTACACTAGTACCAAAAAAGGATGAAGAACATTTGGGCATGTGTAGGATCATGATGGGCCAAAAGTGGCAACAAGAAAAAAACATGTTTTTACTTTGCCAAAATAGTGAAAAAAAGTTGATTTTTTGTGTGGGTTGGATAAAATTTGATTTTGGTTTTGTATTATATATCTATTAGTAATAGATAACAAATATCTATTAATAATAGGCATCCTTTTCCCACAATTATTTTTGTTAATTTTATGTTTTCAAAATAGATATCCGTTGTGTAAGAAAAGTGGATATCCATTTTGAAAAGAAAAATAGATATCCATTTTGACAAAAAATGAATATCTATTTCCTACAAGTATTTTAATTAATTTCATGTTTTAAAAATGGATATCTATTTTTTGAAGCAAAATGAATATCTATTTTGAAAAGCCAAAAAAACACACTTTAGTAATAAAATGGGCATAACTTTTGTGTTACTTATCAAAATTTTGATTTTTTACAAGCATTGGAAAGGTTATTGAGAGATATACATAATGTATAAGATAATATTTGATATATTATCCACCAAAAAATAATTAGCCATTTTAAGTTCCTCAATTTTTAAAATTTTAAATGCTCATAATTCTTACATACAAAGTCTTTTTTCATGCTTTTTTTCAATAACCATCCCAAAAGACTTGAAATATTAAAGAAGTAATAAATAATGAAAAATTTAGATTATTGTACTGAGGAGAATAATTTTTTTACATAAATCATAATAGAAGGCCTCCTTGTCTTTGATCCCAAGTTGAACTAGGAGAACATTTCTCTCTCCCTCTATCCATTTGGCTATCTCTCCCCCTCTCCCCATTTCCTTCGTTCTCCTCTCTACCTATATCTCCCCTTTTCCATTACTCTACCTCTATCTATATCTCTCCTCTCTCTCCCTCTCTACCTAGCTCTCTCCCTACCTCTTCCCCTCTATCTTTCCTAGGTTATGTATATATCTACATATCTCTCCCTTTTTCTATCTCTATCTTTCCCTACACCCCTCTATCCATGTCATCCCTCTTTCTATATCTCTCTACTTCTCTCTACTTCTCTCCCTCCCTCTATCTATTTATATAATCTCCATCTCTAGCAAGTTATCTCCATATTTATCTCACTCATATTCAAACATGTTGAGCATAGGTTGTCATTGATGTCAAACTAATGTCAGTAGGTTATTGTTCCTGACATTGGTTATCAAAGGGTGTCAAGGCTGTTAGATGTGAAGGTTGTCAAATATGAAGCAGATTGTAGGAGTACTAGAATTTTCATTTATCTTAAGGTTCTAGAAACATGTTGTGTATTAGTGCGTAGACCGTCTAATCGATTCAAGTATCATGAAGCAATTTTTTGTTGGGGCGTGACTACCTTCATATAGTTAATGTATTTATTATACCTTGTCGGGTATGCAGTCAACATGAGTGTGGTGGTCTGGAAGGATATCTTTTGGGAAAAGATATTTATTAATACAGTTGGAATTTCTTTCAGAAATGTAGTATTTCTCTACAGTTTGGAAGGAGAGTGTTTCTACACTAGTTCTATCAGTTTCCTGAGTTTCTGGTGGTGCATCTTAGTGTGTAAGGAGTTTTGAAGTATCAAAAATTTGTTCAAGCTATTCAAAGTTTGAGGCATGTGCGGTAATGGCTTGAAGTGTTTAGAATTCAAATCTTGTGTGTGGAGTGAGGAAAGGACTTGTTTAAGGTTCGTGTGGTGGCATAAGGTGTCAAGTTCTTTTGGCAGAAAGAATTTTGTGATTGAATCATTGTATTACACATTTCATGTAATTTGAATTTAGGTCCACTCTATATGATATGGATTTTTGCAAATCTCTAGCTGACATGGAATAGTTTTAATGTAATGTCATGTATATATTTAAAATGTTCAGATGCATTATAAGTGTGAATTGTGCAACTTGTAATAGTGAGAAAAATAGAGTGTAATAAATGAAAGGTATGTGTCAAAAGTGTGAATAAAAGAGGAAGCACTAGTATTAGAGGGTCATTCTCAATGTGAGAGAGGGTCTATTGTGTATCTAGTGCATATCAGAGTTAAATTTCAAATCCACCATAATTTTTGTATTTCAGTAGGATTGGTGTTCTACTTGTATTATTCTGGCAGGGGATTGGTGTCTCTTCTAGTGGGGATTGTTGTCTCCAGTAGGTTGGTGCCTACATATTTATTTAGGGATTGATGTCTTTAATAGGTTGGTTCCTACATAACTTTATTAAATTCACTTATTATATTCCTTCTTGTGAGTGTTTCTAATCATGGTTTTTCCCATCTTGGGTTTCCACGTATATCTGGTGTTATATATGCTATCTTGTGTTGTTCTTTAATTACCAACTTGTATGGTTCAATGCTCTTCATGTTGAAAATCTATATAATAGTTGTAAAGGTTTTTGGAATTGTTTTAATCTACTGATTCACCCACCCCCCTCTCAGTAGATTGTGTGCCCTTCAATTGGTATAAGAGCTAAGTTCCTTTGAAGAAGTCTAAAAACTTAAGGTAGATCCAAGATGACACAAGATATTTCATCTGGAAACAAAGGACCGATTTTTGATGAATCCAATTCTTCTTTTTGGAAAGTTAGGATGGAGTTCTATTTGATGGATCTTCTGATGGAGATTTGGGAATCAATTGAAGAGGATATGAGATCTCTAGAATCCCACCTAAAGATCAAGCCAAAAAGAGGGATCGTGAGGCTAATGAAAAAGCTAAGAATACTATTTTATGTGGTTTAAATAATTCTAAATTTGTGAAAGTGATACAATGTAGAACAAAAAAGGAAATATGGGGAATGCTGGAAACTGTCTATGAAGGTGATGATAAAGTCAAGGAGGAAAATTTGTAGACTTACATAGCTCAATTTGAAGGTTTGAGGATAAAAGAAGATGAGAACATTGCTACATTCATGCTCCAGGTTGATGAAGTTGTCAACCATATATGTGGTCTTGGTGAGAGGTTGGAAGAGAAGGTGGTTGTAAAGAAGGAACTTAGATCTCTACTAGAAGCTTTGATCCTAAAATCTCTACTATTGAAGAAGCTAAAGATCTAAATTCTTTAAAGTTGATTGAGTTGCATGGAACATTAACTACATTTGAAATAATATTTAAAAGTGAAGATTCTATAAGGAAAGAAACTACTTTTAGAGTATTTTTGAAGTAGGTTGATCAAGATTCTAATTATGGATCAGATTCGAAAGAAGAAAATTTTATTAGAAAGCTACAAAGAGGTTTTGGTAAGTACAAAGGTAAATTACCTTTCAAATGTTTCAATTGCGGTGAATTTGGAAATTTTATGGCTGTGTCCCCATTAGAATACTAATAGTGTTGAACAAAAGAATGAAAATAAATATTTTTAGAGAAGATTCAAAGGTTAGAGAAATAAAAAGAGTTTCTATACTAATGAGGAAGAAGATTATTCCATTGAAGATGAAGATGAAGATGCATCCAGAGAAGAAAATGGAGAAGTTGTGTTTATAAATTTTGAAACTGCTAAAGCAGATGTTCAAATGGGTTTGAGAGACAATGAAGAAGTAGATATTATGGAGAAATTGTTATGGGACAAAAAAAATTGAAGAAGCTGAAGGAAAAAATTGCAGAAGAAATAAGAGATAAAGAAAGAATATCAAAAGATTTGAAGGTTGCTAAAAATTTGATTATTGATATGAGTACTCAAGCAAAAGAAGCAAAATGAGTTGAAGAAGTTTTGACAGAGAGATTATTATCAAGAGATATTTGTGAGAAGCTTGAAGAAAAAATTGTTGTAGCCAAAAAAGAGCTTGAGAAAGTAAATCAGTATCTGCAATTGAAGTTCAATAAAGGTAATGAAACCCTAGATCAGATATTGGAAGGTCAGAAACCTTTTCATTGAAAAATTGAAGTAGGTTTTGATGACCAAAAGAAGGACGTGAAAAAAAAGTCAGAGGAGGCTACTAAGGAAAGTCCAGAAGTGACAAGTTCTAAAAGTTCAAGTTTAGAAAGGACCATGACAAATGATGGAAGTATGACTCAAAAAGATGGCTTTATTCAAGTGCAAAAAAAAGGAGAAGATCTAGAAGACAAGAATAGAATAGTAGGTCAAATTTTCTTTTCTTTGGTTATTGTTTTAATTGCAATGATTATAGACATAAGGGTGTGGAGTGTAGATGAGTTTTGGTAAGAAGAAATAATTTTGTCAATAATAATGCATTTTCACCTCTATACAATTTTAATGTCATTTGTTTCAAGTTCAAAAATTTTGGACACATTGTAAGGAATTGTAGAAGTAATTTTGTTAGTTCCCAGCTACCAGAAAAAAGGAAGAAGTGATGTTCCAGAGAAGGTCTAGAAGATGGTCCCTAAAGAAAAGAAGTATGAAAAGTCTATGATTGCTTAGATTGCTTTATATGATCAAAAGGAGAATAACCTATGGATTATTGACAATGGTTGCTCTAGTCATATGACTTGGGATAAAAGCAAGTTCATGAATTTCAAGAAATTTGAAGGTGGTTCCATTACCCTTGGAAACAATTCAATTGCTAAACTTTCTAGTAAGGGTACTTTAAGTCTTGATGGTGGTCAAACAAAGACACATGATGTTTTATATGTTGAAGGTTTAAAACATAATTTATTGAGTGTCAGTCAGATGTGTGATAAGCGATACAATTTATCCTTTAGTGTTGAAGGTTGTGAAATCAAAGAATCAAGTACTGGTGAACTGATTGCAGAAGGAAGTAGGACATACAATGATATTTATCACTGTAGTGAGTTGAATGGAAAAGGTTGTCTCACTGCGCAGAAGGATGAAAGATGGATTTGGCACAAAAGGTTAGGACACATGAATTTTGATGATATTGTCAATATTTTTTCAAAAAGGCTGGTTCGAGATATGCCAAGAATTAAGAAACCTCAATCAATCCACTGCAAGACATGCCATGAAGGGAAGCAGGAAAGATGAAAATTTATTGCTAAGGAGTATTCCACATTAAAAATATTAGATTTGGTACATACAGATCTATGCAGACCAATGAGGACTAAGAGTCCACAAGGAGACATATGTTGCAGGTCTGAGCAAGTTTGGTGGTATTTTCATTAATGTCAACACACTTTAGTATGTTGCAGATTGTACATGTATGGCTAAGATGCTTCTGAGATATTGTGAGTACATGGAGCTATCTTTTTAGTGTTGCACATGTGTTGGTTTGATAATTTTCCAAGTGCTTTTAAGAAAATTAAATAAAGAAGAGAAGTCATAATGATGAAAGTGTTCAGAATGTGCTCCAGTATGTGCTTCACATTTCTTCTATGTTGATCCTATGCTTGTACGGATATGAAGGTTTGTTAATGGTGATCTCATGATGATATATATTCTAAGTTTTAGCTTTTGGTGTGATGGTGTGTGAAAGTTACGTTCACCGGTATGTGAACTGTTCTGGCTAAGTTGGTCTTCTATGGACTGGGAGAAATAGTTTTGCTCCATAGTTCTTTGATGTTTTGTTTCAGATCTTGTGGATCTAGGATATGTCTTGTGAAGGTCTTTTCTATGCTCTAGTAAAGAGGTTTGAAGATTGGTGATCCGGAAGTCACATTTCAATAATTCAGTGAGATTTTATACAATTTAGATGGATTGGTGAAAGTTGTTCAGTGATTGAAGTTTGTTGTTTTGCTACAGATGTATATGGAAGATTTTGAGGTGTATTCTTGTGCTTAATGAAGCATGTTGTGGAGTTTGTGTATCATCTTCTAATTGGGAAGCCTGTACATCAATGTTTATTTGTGTTTTCATTAGGTTTGGCTGACCTGGTGTTTACACTTCATTCGAAGAATAAAATTTAAATTAAGGAAGCATGTGATTGATTCGAGAAATTATTTTTTGGTCTTGGTTAAATATTTTATTGGTCCACTCTTATTCCTTTCCATCATAGGAATTTTGAGTTGCCGACCTATTTTGAAATCATGAAATGAGGTTTTTGTGGCTGACCTCAAAGAGATTTTCTAAGCTTGAGAATGATATAAAAACAAGTCAATTTGTGAAGAGTTGTATGACAGTGTGATGCAAAGTGATGAAAGTGAGCCACAAATCATAAAAACAGAAGTGTTTGTGTGAGTTGTGATAGCAGTTCTCCATTGTGTTGAAGGCAGTGAGATAAGGGTTTCTGAAATCTTGCGAATGTGCATTAATTGTTGTGGTCGATCTTTTGTTCTCTTTTGTATCTGTAGGTAGTGAGCATCCCTATTGGATAGTGAGTCCTTTCTGTAGGCAATGAGCCTTTGTACTTGGAAAACGAGTCCTCTTCTGGGTAGTGATCCATTGGTAGTGAGCCTTTGTTTTATAATCTTTTATATTGTGAGTTAACCCTCACCGTGGTTTTTCCTTCATTGGGTTTTCCACGTAAAAATCTGGTGTTCATTGTGTTGATTTACTTTATGTTATTTGTGTTTCATGCTCCTACTTAATAACATAATAGTGTGGTTGTGGAATTAATAAGTATTGAGATTTAAGTTTGAATTGTGTGAAAATTGATTCACCCCCCTCAGTTGTCCTGCGCCTGTTTAAAAATTGGTATCAGAGCTTTGGTTCCTTGTTGTTGAGCTAAACTGCTTAAGGAAGATCTGATGGCGCATAAGTTGGTGATCCCTATGTTCGATGGAACTGACTACAATGATTGGAAGGGACAAATGAAAGGATACATTATCTCCTTTGGTTTCAATACTTGGAAGGATATTGAGACGAAGTATACACCCCCATTTGGTGGTCTTACTATTGTAGATGAGATCTCTGCTTATGAAGAAAATGAGAAGGTGAAGTATGTGATTTGCAACGGGTTATCTAAGAATGAGTGAGCAAAGGTTTCTTCTTTGGAAACTGCATATGAATTGTGGAAGAAGTTGGAAGATATGTATGAGGGAAATGAAAGAGTGAAATTGACAAAGAAGTTAGTGGTGAAGCATAGATTTGTGAATTTGAAGATGGAAGAAGGTGAAGAGTTTACAAGTTTCTTTTAGAGAGTTGAACTGACTACAAATGAAGTTAGAAATCAAGGAGGAAAACTATTAGATGAAGATATAATTGAGAACATCTTGATAACCTTACCAGAGTGCTATAGTGATAAGATCTTAGTTATTGAAGAAGTATATAATCCTAAGACTTACACTTTGGAACAATTGTTTGACACCTTGCAAGCATTTGAGATGAGGAAGTTCTAGAAAGAATACAAGATTGAAGAAAAGACAGAAATGGAATTCAAGGCATTGAAGATTGAAGATGAACTATATAGTGATGGTGTTGATGAGTTGGAAGCAAACTTTACTAGGAAGTTGAAGAAAGGAATCAAAAAGTATAAAGGTATGTTTCCCTTTAAATGTTTTAGTTGTGGTAATATTGGTCATTATGCTTCAAGATGTCTGAATAGAGATGTGCATAAGAAGAACACGGATTATAAGGATAAGGATAGGAAGGATAAGAGATATAAGAAGTTGTACTATGTTAAAGAAGAAGCAAATATTTCTGATGATGAATCTGAGAATGAGGTTGATGATAGTGAATGCTTATTCTTAACTTTGGAAAGTAAATCTATATCCACTAACCCTAGAAAATGTGTAAGCAAGAAAGGTCTGGAGAGTAAGAGGAATAGGAAGGAAGGTACTTTGGTTACCACATTTCATGCAAGACAAGATGAAGACTACTGGGTAATTGACAGTGGATGTTCTAATTACATGACTGGAGATAAGAGTAAGTTCACTGAACTTGAGAAATATGATGGTGGTTTAGTTATGTTCAGTGATGATTCAAGAGAAAAGATATGTGGGAAAGGTTCAATTAGCTTTGATGGAGTGCATAGTACTAATGATGTATATTATGTGAAGGGTTTGAGGCATAACCTTCTGAGTGTTGGCTAGATGTGTAGCAATGGTTTTAAACTTGTGTTTCAAAATAACACCTGTGAAATTAGAAAAGGATTTGAAAATGGAGATATGGTTGCTATTGGAAGAACTTGTGGAAACATCTATCTATTGAAAGGAGTTGATGGTCATTGCCTTGTATCTCAAATCAGTGAAAGTTGGCTATGGCACCATAGAATGGGACATGTAAATTTTGATAACCTGGTCAAGATTAGTGCAAAAAAGATTGTTTGAGGATTGCTTAGAATCACAAGACCTGGTAATGCTATTTGTAGAAGTTGTCAACTGGGGAAACAAACAAGATGCAACTTTAAGGGAAAAGAGTACTCTACTACCAGAATGCTGGAGTTGATTCATACTGATCTCTGTGGTCCAACTAGGACTGGAAGCTTGCATGGTGATAGGTATTTTATGTTGCTTATTGATGATTATACTTGAATGACATGGGTTGCTTTTCTCAGAGAAAAGACTTAGGCTCTGGATAGGTTTAAGGTATTCAAAGCAAGAGTGGAAAATGAAGTAAATTTGAAAATCAAGTGTTTAAGATATGATAGAGGTGGAGAATTAACTTCTGGTGGATTTAATGCATTTTGTGAACAACATGGCATAAAAGACAGTTTTCTGTTCTGAGAACCCCTCAGCAGAATGGTGTAGTTGAAAGAAAAAATAGGACTGTACAGGAAGTTGCTAGAACCATGATGAAAGAATCAAATGTACCAGATGTGTAATGGAGAGAAGCGATACATATTATTGTTTATGTTCTTAATAGAGCTTAGATCAGATAAAACAACACTAAGACACCTTTTGAGTTATGGACTAGTAAGACACCTACTGTGAAGTATTTTAAGGTATTTGGAAGTAGATGTTATATTAAAAGAGATGATGAAAATATTGGAAAGTTTGATGCTAGATGTGATGAAGGAATTTTTCTTAGATATTCTACTACTAGCAAAGAATACAAATGCTCCAATAAAAGGCTGAGAAAGATCATTGAAAGTGCTAATGTGAAAGTTGATGAAGACATACACAAACCTATTGAGATAAGTGAGGTCGAACCTGATGATCCTATCTATGGAAATGTACTTGAGGAGAACAAGGAGAACGAAGAAGAGAAATAAGAACAAGTGGAAGAAGAATAAAGAGAAGAAGAAAATGAACCGGAACCTGCTATCAGAACTCCTAAGTATATACAGAAAAATCATGATCCGAAGGATCAAATAATTGGAAATAGAAGTGAAGGTGTGAAGACTAGAAGGAGAGTTGCAGCTGAGGTAAATTTGTGTTTTATTTCTAAAGTTGAACCTAAGTATGTGAGTGAAGCATGTGAAGATGAGATTTGGATGAAGGCTATGAAAGAAGAATTGCAATAGATAGAAAAGAATCAGACATGGGAACTAGTTCCTAGGCCTGTAAATAAAAATGTGATTGGTTCGAAATGGGTGTTCTGGAATAAGCTGAATGAAAGTGGAGAAGTCATAAGGAATAAGAAAAGACTGGTATGCAAAGGATATTCACAAGTTGAAGGTATATATTTTGAAGAGACATTTTCCCCTGTGGCTAGAATGGAAGCTATCAGGATGTTTTTGGCTTTTTCTACCCACAAGAACTTCAAAGTGTATCAGATGGATGTTAAGTCAACATTTCTGAATTGTGAGTTGGAGGAAGAGGTGTACATGGACCAATCTGAAGGGTTTCAGTTGTTTGACAAACCAGACTTGTTTTGTAAGTTGAAGAAGAAGTTGTATGGACTAAAGCAAGCTCCCAGAGCTTGGTATGCAAGATTGGACAAATACATGACAAAACAAGGATTCAACAAAGGTTCTGCTGACATCAATCTCTACTTCAAAGTGTAAGGTAACAAAATGTTGATAGTAGTTGTTTATGTTGATGATATCATCTTTGGTGGAAATGAAGGCATGTGTAAAATGTTTGTTGAAGAGATGAAAAAAGAATTTGAGATGTCTATGATTGGTGAATTGAATTTCTTTGTTGGTCTACAAGTGAATCAAACTGATAAAGGGATATTCATTTCACAATCTAAGTATGTAAAATAACTGTTGAAGAAGTTTGGGATGCATGATTCCAAACATGTTTGTACTCTTATGATAATCGAAAGTAAGCTGAGCAAGGATGATGAAAATGCTAAGACTGATCAAAGAAAATACAGATCTATTTTTGGTGGACTGTTGTATCTTATTGATACCAAACCGAACATTATGCATGTAGTGTGTTTAGTTGTCATATTCCAAGCAGATCTTAAAGAGGCACATGTTGTAGTTGTAAAGAGAATATTTAGATATATGAAAGGTGCACCGGATTATGGACTGTGGTATCCTAAGAGTGATGATTTCACCTTGAGTGCTTATACATATGTTGATTGGGCCAGATGTGTAGATGACCATAAGAGTATCAGTGGTGGTGCTTTCTTTCTTGGCAGAAGATTGGTTTCATGGTTGAGTGAGAATCAAGACTTGGTTTCTTTATCCACTATAGAGGCAAAATATATTGCTACAACATCCTGTTGCACACAAGTTTTGTGGATGAAGCAAACTTTGAAGGACATTGGAGTGATATGTGATGAGCCTATTTCTATTTTCTGTGACAACACAAGTGCAATAAGCATTTCAAAGAACCTGATTATGCATTGAAGAAAAAAACATATATCTATCAAATATCATTTCCTAAGAGAAAAAGTGTTGGAGAATGGGGTCATATTGGAGTATGTGAGAACAAAGGAATAGATTGCAGAAATATTCACTAAGGCTCTTTCGATGGATACTTTTGAGCATCATAGGGAGATGTTGGGGGTCATTGGACCTCCTAACTAGGTGCATACGAAGGTGCATCAGTCCAGTGAATTCACAGATTCTTCATTTATCTGGACTAATAAATGGGTCTACTCCGTAGGGGAAGTAGAAAAGGTTTTTCATTGTTGCAGTGTGGGTGTACTCCCTAGGGGGAGTAATAAGTGTTGTTAATCTTTTCCATTGATGTCAAAGGGGGAGAGAAAATTCATGTGAAAAAAAGTTGCAGAAGAAGAGAAGGTATTCTCTTGGGATATTGTGTAAATTTTTTTGTCTTTGATGGCTTTTCACATCATGTGTTGCCATCAATGACAGAGGGGGAGATTGTTATAGGTATGAGCAAGTTTGGTGGTGTTTTCATTAATGTTTTCATTGTTGTCAACACAATTCAGTATGTTTCAGATTGTACATGTATGGATGAGATACTTATGAGATGTTGTGAGTACATGGATCTATCTTTTTAGTGTTGTAGATGTGTTGGTTTGATAAGTTTCCAAGTGCTTTTGAGAAAATTAAATAAAGAAGAGAAGTTAGAATGATGAAAGTGTTCAGAATGTACTCTGCATTTCTTCTATGTTGATCCTATTCTTGTATGGATTTGCAGGTTTGTTAATGGTGATCTCATGATGATATATTCTAAGTTTTAGCTTCTGGTGTGATGGTGTGTGAAAGTTACGTTCACCGGTATGTGAACTGTTTTGGCTAAGTTGGTCTTCTATGGACTGGGAGAAATAGTTTTTCTCCACAGTTCTCTGATGTTTTGTTTCAGATCTTGTAGATCCAGGATATGTCTTGTGAAGGTCTTTTCTGTGCTCTAGCAAAGAGGTTTGAAGATTGGTGATCCAGAAGTCATGTTTCAGTAATTCAGTGTGAGTTTATATAGTCCAGATGGACTTGTGAAAGATGATTAGTGATTGAAATTTGTTTTTTTACTATAGATGTATCTAGAAAATTCTGAGGTGTATTCTTGTGCTTAATAAATCATGTTGTGGAGTTCGCATGTCATCTTCTAATTGGGAAGCATGTACATCTTTATTTGTGTTTTCACTAGGTTTGGCCGACCTAGTGTTTTCACTTCATTCGAAGAATAAAATTTAAATTAAGGAAGCGTGTGATTGATACGAGACACTATTTTTTGGTCTTGGTTAAATATTTTATTGGTTCATTCTTATTCCTTTCCACCATGGGAATTCTGAGTTTCCGACCTATTTTGAAATCATGAAATGAGGTTTTTGTGGCCGACCTTGTAGAAAGTTTCTAAGGTTGAGAATGATATAAAATCAAGTTGATTTGTGAAGATTTGTATGATAGTGTGATGCAAAGTGATGAAAGTGATCCACAAATCATAAAAGCAGAAGTGTTTGTGTGAGTTGTGATAGCAGTTCTCCATTGTGTTGAAGGCAGTGAGATAAGGGTTTCTGAAATCCTGTGAATGTGCATTAATTGTTGTGGTGGATCTTTTTGTTCTCTTTTATATCTGTAGGCAGTGAGCCTTCCTGTTGGACAGTGAGTCCTTTCTGTAGGCAGTGAGCCTTTGTAGTTGGAAAGTGAGTCCTCTTCTTGGCAGTGAGCCTTTGTTTTGTAATCTTTTATATTTTGAGTTAACCCTCATCGTGGTTTTTCCCTCATTGGGTTTTCCATGTAAAAATCTGGTGTTCATTGTGTTGATTTACTTTCTGTTATTTGTGTTTCATGCTCTTACATAATAATAGAACAATGTGGTTGTGGAATTAATAAGTATTGAGATTTAAGTTTGAATTGTGTGACAACTGATTCACCCCCCCTCTTAGTTGTCCTGTGCCTATTTAACAACATGCATTTCATTATGTTGATTGATGATTATACTAGGATGCCTTAGATTACATATCTAAAAGAGAATTCAAAATTTTTTGAGGAGTTCAAAGCATTTAAGGCTATTGGTGGAGAATGAAACTAGAAGGACAATCAAAGTACTGAGATTAGATTGAGGTGGAGAATTTACAATTAAGAAGTATGAAAATTTTTATGAAGAACATGGAATTCAGAGGTAGGAGGTGGAGAATTTACAACTGATAAGTATGAAATTTTTTGTGAAGAGCATGGAATCTAGAGGTAGTTCTTTGCCCCTAGAACTCCACAACAAAATGGATTTGTAGAATGAAAAAACCAAACTATACTAGAGATGGCAAGGACTATGCTATGTCAAGAAAATATACCAGATATGTATTGGAGAGAAGCTACATAGACAACTGTGCATATTCTGAACATAGGTCAAATTAGGTGCAAGATAGAGAAGAATCCATATGAGCTATGGTAAGGAAGACTAAAATTAGTAAATCACCTCAAAATATTTGGAATCAAGTGCTACATGAAGAGATATGTAGAGAATTTGGGTAAGTTTGATTCAAGATTAGATGAAGGAATTTTTCTTGGTTACTCTTTATGAAGAAAATCTTACAGATGTTATAAAAAAGGTTGAAAAGAATAGTGGAAAGTGAAAATGTGAAGGTTGATGAAACTATTCAACATTCTATTACTCTAGAAGTAGAAGATGAAGAAGAATCAATTCATAGAAACATTGAAAACTTAGAAGTTATTCCAAAAACTCTGACTAAGAATGTTAAAAAAAATCACTATGTGGATTAAATTGTAGGTGATAAACATAGTGGGGTTCTAATTTGGAAGAGGCTAGAAAGATCAAAAGAATAAGTACATTTTGATTTACTATCAAAGATAGAACTTAAGAAATACAAAGATGCAAGAAAAGAACAAGGATGGATAGAAGCTATGGAGGAAGAACTAAATCAGATCATGAGGAATGATACTTGGGAACTTGTCCCAAGACCTAAAGATAAGAACGTGATTGGAACAAAGTGGGTATTCAAAAACAAGTTGAATAAAGAAGGTAAAGTGATTAGGAACAAAGCAAGACTTGTGTGTAAAGGATATGTTCAATTTGAAGGTATAGAATTCGAGGAAAAAATTTCTCTAATGGCTAGACTGGAAGCAATTAGGATGTTCTTATCTTTCTTAGCATTCGAGATTTTTAAAGTGTATCAGGTGGATGTGAAGTCAACATTCTTGAATGAAAATATTGAAGAAGAAGTTTATATTGAACAACCAGAAGGATTTCAATGTACCAACAGTTCATACTATGTGTACAAATTGAAGAAGGCTTTGTATGGACTCAAGTAAGCTCCCAGATATGGGTATTCAAGGTTGGATGGATATTTACAATAATATGGATTCTAGAAAGGTTGAGTAGATAGTAATTTGTACATAAAAACAAAAGAACACATTTTGATAGTTGTGGTTTATGTTGATGACATCATTTTTGTAGGCTGTAGTGAAGCAATGTGCAATTTTTTTTAGAAGGCTATGCAAATTGAATTTGAGATGTCTATGTTAGGAGAATTATCTTTTTTCTTGGGGTCACAATTTTTTCAATCAGACAAAGGGATTTTTATTTCATAGCACAAATACATAAAGGAGATGTTAAGCAAATTCAAGATGAAAGATTGCAAACTTGTTGCAACACTTATGGTTACTAGATTTCATGCAACACCTAAAGAGGCATTTAAATTTGATGAAGAGGATATTCATGTATTTGAAGGCTACTGAAGAATTTGGTCTATGGTATCCAAAGAGTGGAAATTTCACTCTTACTGCATATAGAGATGCAAATTGGGCAGGATGTGTGGATGACTAGAAGAGAAAAAGTGGTAGTGCATTCTTCCTTGGAGATAGTTTGGTGTCCTGGTTGGGTAAGAAGTAGGGTTCAGTTTCTTTATCTACAACAAAAGAAAAATAAATTTCTGCAACATCATGATGCACTCAGGTACTTTGGATGAACATAAATTGAAGGAAATGAAGATTGAATTTGAGGATCCTATCACTATTCTTTGTGATAACACAAGTGAGATAAATATTCCAAAGAATTCAATGATGCACTCAAGAACAAAACACATTGCAATCAAATATCATTTCTTGAGAGAGAAGGTTGCAAATAAAGAAGTAATATTGGAATATGTGGACACAAAGGAGCAAGTTGCAGATATATTCATGAGGCTACTTCCTAAGGAGACACTTGAGTTTCTTCGACAGAAGTTGGGAGTTGTTTCTCCCTCCTCTTGATTCAAGAGGAAAGTATAGGGTGAGGAAGAGCTTGGTTGCCCTATCAGAAGAAGGGTTGGTTCTCTTACAGAGTGTTTTAAGAAGTAGTGACGCATGGACTCCGAGAAATAGGTTTCCAAATGTTGCAATGTACCAGTTTGGGGGAGAAAGTGTTGATCCTTGCCATTGATTTCAAAGGGAGAGAAAGTGTGCTCAAAATGTTGAACTGATAAAATGCTAAATTAAGTAGAAAGTGATCTCAAAATGTCATATCTTTCACATGGGAGTAAATGCTACAACCAAGAAATCATTTAGACATATTATTTTAGGTGTGTTTGGTGGCCCCAACATTTTTCTATTTTCCATCAATGGCAAAGGGGAAGATTATTGAGCATAGGTTGTCATTGATGTCAAGCTAATTCCCATAGGTTATTGTTCTTGACAATAGGTTTTCATTGATGTCAAGCTAATGCCCGTAGGTTATTAAAGGGTATCAAGGCTGTCAAATGTGAAGGTTGTCAAAGATGAAGAAGATTGTAGGAGTACTAGAATTGTCATTTATCTTAAGGTTCCAAAAGCATGTTGTGTATTAGTTTGTAGACTATCTAATCGATTCAAGTATCATGAAGCAAGTTTTTGTTGTGGCATCACTACCTTCATATAGTTAATGTATTTGTTATACCATGTCAGTATGCAGTCAACATGAGTGTGGTGGTTCAAAATGATATATTTTGGGGAGAAAGATTTATTAATATGGTTGAAATTTCTTTCAAAAATACAGTATTGCTTTGTGGTTTGGAAGGAGAGTGTGTCTACACTAGTTTTATCACTTTCCCAAGTTTTCGGTGGCAGGACTCAGTGTGCAAGGAGTTTTAAAGTATCAAAATGTTTTTCAAGCCATTCAAAGTTTGAGGCATGTACAATAACTACCTCAAGCATGAAAAATTCAAATATTATGTGTGAAGTGGGGATAGGACTTGTTTAAGGTTGTCGTAGTGACACAAGGCGTCAAGTTCTTTTGGCAGCAATAATTTTGTGGTTGGATTGTTGTATTACACATTTTATGTAATTTGAATTTAGGTGCACTCCATGTCATTTGGGTTTGTGTGGATCCTTGACTAACATGGAAGAGTGTTAATATAATGTAATGTATATATTTCAAATGTTCAGATGCATTGCAAGTGCGAATTGTGTAACCTATAATGGCTAGAAAAATAGAGTGTAATTATAATATAGAAAAAGGTGGTCCTAGGTCATAAATGTAAAGAACCTAGGATGCAAGGTGGCCTTTTTCCAAGTCACATTAAGATGTAGATAAATAAGGTGATTAGATTGAATTAAAACCACGAAGGTGAGCCAATTAGACCTAGATCTACATCTAATTGAATATGGGAATGGATTGGAAATGATTTTCTATGATTACCCCAATTAGACAATGTTCCCTAATGTGAAAAATGTAAGATCCTGACAACTAAAAAATTGAAACAGTCAAGTTCTGATAGATCTGGAAAGTGTAGATGACTGTGTACCTACCCAAAAAAATTGGTCTAGCTATGCCTACAAGGACTTATTCACCCAATAGCCAATGGGTTTTTGATAGGGTATCTTGATCAAATTTTGGATTCCTTTGATGGCAGATCTGAGATCCTTGTTTTCATTTGCAGAGTTGTCAAAATATTGTCAGTAAATTATGTAGGTGAGTTTCTATATCTTGACAACTTTGATGAAAAAAATGAAAAAATGAATGAATTGCCTTAAAAATTTCCTTGATCCTCCTTAAACCTATAACTTGCACATTCACAAAGAGAAGAGATATTGGGCCATTTAGGGGCTTACTTCAGTTAAACCCCGTGTAAGTGTTTCCAGTTCCACAATGGTAAAATGTCAATGATAAATGATAATGGAAAGGAAGGAATGATGAAATCACAATGTATTGTAACTCACCACCCTTCAATGGCTTCCTTGAAGGAATAAAGTAATGCACATCACCTCAAGGATTTGGATCTTTCTTGCTTGAATTCTTTAGTTCTTTGGAGACCTACAAAAAGATTTTAGCCTTCACAAAATAATGATAACATGATGACATAAACTCACATAAACTTGGATATGATGCTTGGATCTTGAATTGTTGTAATAACACTTTAAAATGTTGTTCTTGACAATAAAGCTTGCTCATAAATTCTGCTTCAAATTGTGTTCTAGTTTTAAATGGTGAAAATACTAGGTATTTATAGGCATTTATCCAATTTCCCAGAAATTAGATCTCGAAAGCTGACACTTGAAATTTGAAATTTGAATGTTAAAATGTTACCAACAACATGCCCAAAAATGGGTTCTGGCTTTAAGAAGGGGGACCCATATGCCCAAAGGTGTATGGGTCTTGGCCCAGATTTCTAGGATATCGAATGTAGGGGCAACATATGAGTTGGATGCATTTATTCAATGCTTAAATTTTATCGAAAAATGATACAAATGGGCTCCAAAATACGTAATTTTAGGACATTAGGGGGTCAATGAGACTCAATAATTTAGGGGGGCCAAAATATACTATGAAATTGTTAAGGGTGACAATTTTCTATGCTACATTTAGCCCCCACTGTAGTGAGAGTATGAACTTACGCTTATAATCACATTAAAGTAGAAAAATAGGTCAAGAGGGGTTTAATTGTCCAAATTTTGAAGAGATAGGATGACAAAGGATCAAAGGGAGCACATAAGCCCCCAAGATCCAAGATCCCATGGAAAACCAAAATAAGCACAAAGGAACACACACTCATATGTATGATATGTAACAAGACAACATACACAATCATACATGTAAGAAAAAATGAAGAATACATGATGAAAACACATGACATGATGGAACATAAAGATGATGAAAAAATGAAAAAAAAAATGGGGTAAACACAATACAAACAAAAAGAAGATACATGAAAAACACACAATAAAACATAAGGTTAGTACTAAAGGATTCGAGTCAATAAGACAAAGAGGCCTCAGTCTTAAATTGTATCAAATACCAAATGTCATCCATCAAATACATGCTATCTCACATGAGGAATAACAAGTTGTGTTATGCCACATCACTCATGAAACACATGGCTCCACTACCAAACAAGGTGTGTTATGCTAGGTGGCCATGTTAAAAGGTGTTCATGACTCCCACCATAGAGAAGTTTGATATTTGCTAGGTGAATCACAAACTGGAAGCCACACTGGTAAAATGTCAATGATAAATGATAATGGAAAGGAAGGAATTATGAAATCACAATGTATTGTAACTCACCACCCTTCAATGGCTTCCTTGAAGGACTAAAGTCATGCACATCACCTCAAGGATTTGGATCTTTCTTGCTTGAATTCTTTAGTTCTTTGGAGACCTACAAAAAGATTTTAGCCTTCACAAAATAATGATAACATGATGACATAAACTCACATAAACTTGGATATGATGCTTGGATCTTGAATTGTTGTAATAACACTTTAAAATGTTGTTCTTGACAATAAAGCTTGCTCATAAATTCTGCTTCAAATTGTGTTCTAGTTTTAAATGGTGAAAATACTAGATATTTATAGGCATTTATCCAATTTCCTAGAAATTAGATCTCGAAAGCTGACACTTGAAATTTGAAATTTGAATGTTAAAATGTTACCAACAACATGCCCAAAAATGGGTTTTGGCTTTAAGAAGGGGGACCCATATGCCCAAAGGTGTATGGGTCTTGGCCCAAATTTCTAGGATATCGAATGTAGGGGCAACATATGAGTTGGATGCATTTATTCAATGCTTAAATTTTATCGAAAAACAATACAAATGGGCTCCAAAATACATAATTTTAGGACATTAGGGGGTCAATGAGACTCAATAATTTAGGGGGGCCAAAATATACTATGAAATTGTTAAGGGTGACAATTTTCTATGCTACATTTAGCCCCCACTTTAGTGAGAGTATGAACTTACGCTTATAATCACATAAAAGTAGAAAAATAGGTCCAAATTTTGAAGAGATAGGATAACAAAGGATCAAAGGGAGCACATAAGCCCCCAAGATCTAAGATCCCATGGAAAACCAAAATAAGCACAAAGGAACACACACTCATATGTATGATATGTAACAAGACAACATACACAATCATACATGTAAGAAAAAATGAAGAATACATGATGAAAACACACGACATGATGGAACATAAAGATGATGAAAAAATGAAAAAAAATATGGTGTAAACACAACACAAACAAAAAGAAGATACATAAAAAACACACAATAAAACATAAGGTTAGTACTAAAGGATTCGAGTCAATAAGACAAAGAGGCCTCAGTCTTAAATTGTATCAAATACCAAATGTCATCCATCAAATACATGCTATCTCACATGAGGAATAACAAGTTGTGTTATGCCACATCACTCATGAAACACATGGCTTCACTACCAAACAAGGTGTGTTATGCTAGGTGGCCATGTTAAAAGGTGTTCATGACTCCCACCATAGAAAAGTTTGATATTTTCCAGGTGAATCACAAACTGGAAGCCACACGTGCTAGTGAAGTTCGATATTCACTAGGTGGGTCCCCAAAACAAGGTAAAATGAGAAACACACTAGGTCTAATAGGTGTACTCATAAAAAACATACCAAGAGTTAGACTCCTTGATAACCTTGATAAGGTACCTAAAAATTCTATGTCAATGCATCACTAAGTTCAACACCTATGGACAAAGTGAAGAAAAAATATCAAGGTTTAACACCACAGAGGATGAATATGATAAGGTTTAACATCACGGGGGATGAATGAAATGAGGTTTAACATCATAGGGGATGAATGAAACAAGGTTTAATGTCAAGGGGGATGAATGCAACAAGGTTAAAACCTCAAGGGATGTTACAAAACCACCACAAGGTGTTTAAACAAAAAAAGGGAATTACTCAGTACATGAAGGTCACACCTTAGGGAACATCACACATGACACCACCATCAAGAGAGGACTAGTCGAGGAATAGAAAATCACACCTTAGGGCATACCAACCATAGTATCACCACCAAGAGGAACATCATATACCAAGGAAATTCACACTCTTATGGGACATCAAGCTAATATCACCATAAAGGAGACACATCACATGAATTAAGAAGGCCACACTTTGGTTGAAAAGGTCACACTTCCTAGGAGATGTATGCTATCATCACTAAGAAGGGATCATTTCCTATGCAAACAATGAGCAAGGGACTATATGACCCCCTTAAAATGTCAATATACTTGCTATGTTGGTATTTTATGGAGAAAGAGGGGATCCTTGAAAGGAATGCATGCCTCTCCAAAACAAGTTATCCTTTCTCCCCAAGTGTAGAGACAAGGATAACCACACTAATAGCCATCATGTTGCTGCCATGAAAAATATGGTTGCACTTAATATTGTACCACCATGAATGGAAATTAGAAAAACATGTAAAGCTACAAAATCCACATAGTGATGATCAACATATAGGATGAAGATTCATTATTTATTAGAGGAATTAGGTGCATTAACAAATGAAAGAGCACCACAATCCTTAAGATGTATTTTATTACCCAATGCCTAACATTCATTGGTAGAATGACCATACACAAAATAAATTTTTGTTGTAGAATTTCTTTTGTGTTCTTGGAGGAAGATCAATCAGGTGGGATTTGAGAAGCCTCGAAAATATATTCTCTTGATCCATCGTAATATAGAAAAAGGTGATCCTAGGTCCTAAATGCAAAGAACATAGGATGCGAGGTGGCTTTTTTCCAAGTTATATTAAGATGTAGATCAACAAGATGATTAGATTAACTTACGACAATGAAGGTGAGCCAATTAGACCTGGATCTACATCTAATTGAAGATGTGAGTGGATAGCAAATGATTTGCTATGATTCCCCTAATTAGACAATGTTCCCTAATGTGAAAAATGTAAGATCCTGTCAACTGAAAAAATGAAATAGTCAAGTTCTGGTAGATATGGAAAGTGTAGATGACTTGGCACCCACCCAAAAAAATTGGTCTAGCTGTGCCTACAAGGACTTATTCACCCAATTTCCAATGAGTCTTTGATAGGGTGTCCCACTCAACTTTTTGGGTCCTTTGATGATAGATTTGAGATCCATGTTTCCACTTGCAAAGTTGTTGGAATGTTGTTTTAAAATCTACTCTTCATTCCTTGGCCACATCCCTTCATAAATCTACCTATTCAGATTCTCTCCCTCTACATATCTAATTATGAACCATAGAATTTTATATTTTTATTCTTCACTCAAATTCTTGTTGATAAAATATTTTGAATATATTCATATCAAACCTTTCAATTGAAAATTAAATCACCAGTTAGACGTATGGAGGAGTCAATCAATCAATAAATACACATGAATGCTTGATTGACACTAAATGACCATTGCAGGTCAAAACATATATCGAAACACAAATTTTTTTCAAATATAATTGATAATAATGTCACTCAGTTGTGCTCCAAATGACCATCAAGACCAAGCTAAACAACATTTCAAGAGCAAACACCAAAACTGAAATTAAACTTGGCATTAAGCATTTTTTGGTTGACGTGGGATTGCCTATTCACCCAGGATGCTCCTGCATCAACATACCATTTTTTTTGGTGGTGATTACATATGGAAGCCTTTGGTATTATGATATTTTATTGATATTTTCATGAACCTTCAAATCAAAGAGGATCATGTACCCTAGAAACAAACATCCCTATAATTGGAAAATTTGGATATTAAAAAGTTCACACTTATCTAATCTAATTATTCCTACATTCATATTCTTCTAGTGAAAAATTTATGAATAAGATGATGATTCCCAATGTATAGGGCCTCAATACATGAAACTCATATGATTACCACTATAGTACAACATGATTGAGAGATTAATGCATAAAACAAGACACAATTCCTATAAATTATTAGGTTGGTGAACATTAGAGAGTTTTATCTTTATGTGCCAATAGTGACATGGTGTGATGGTTAAGTTGTGTTTTTGTTTTGACCATCAAGATTCAAACCCCACTGGGGTATAATTGTTGAGTGTTTACATTGGGGATGAGGTCCTCCATTTGTGACCTCACTGGTTCATAGCTCTAGGTCAAAAGTGTTTACTCCTCTTTAAAAAAAAGTTATCTTTATGTTAGTGTAGGAAACTCAATCCAAATGAATCAAGCTAACTCCAAATTAAGGATCTATTGAACACTCTACTACACTTATGAATTCCCCCTTAACATCCAACCTAAATCCAACAAGGATTTCATTATAGAATGCTAGGTTTGAACTTTGAAGCACATATGACATACCTACATGTAAATTAAGATTTTTTAATAACCCACATAGAATTATTTGTGAAACATACCTCAATAAATGAGGCTACACATAAATGTTGAGTAAATCTAGAAGAATACTAACTCCTCATTTTAGCATCTAAGATGAAACTTTACTGGCAAGGATGAAATTTAATTTTTAACCTAAAAAAATTGTAAGCAAAATGTTGGAGGATTTTAAAGGCAATTGTATCCATGGTTTCTTGAGCTTGATTATGGATTCAAACTTATGGGGTATAAAGTTTGATAATTTATAGAAGATAAAAAATTTATTATGAGTGAATTTGATAGAATAGATGTCATTGTTTTTTATTAGAGGTAAAAAATATGTTTTGAAGGGGCCCAAAACCCTTTACAAAAAAGAGCAGCTAAAACTAAAGAAAACTACATAACAAAAATATCAGCCCATATGCAGCACACCAATAGTGGGACAACAACCAAAAAGGAGGAACACAAACAAAACTACATATTCTTCAGGATATCATCAGCCTCCACATCACTCGCCACAACATTCTGACCTTCATCCAAGACATCAAATAGTTCTTTAACAAGAGCCCCAGCCTAAGCCTTGGTCTTGTTTCACATTTTTCCCCTAGGCCTATCCACATTCACCTCACTAATCAAAACACTATTCTTATCACCACCCTTATCAGCAGGAACCTCTTCCTCCATCAGCTTAACACCAACACTAGTATCACCAACATGAACAATCTCCTTGTGTTTCTTAGTACTAATGAAAGGAGAGGTAATACCAAAAAACTCAAAATTAACAGTCCCCTCCCCAACCTTTTCCATGTTAGCACAAATCCTCTCCAATTGATCCTCCAAGGTGAGAATTCTTTCTCTATGATTCTATTTCATCTTAAACATTTCATCTGCCACAGTTTTCAAAGAGTCAAATAGTTCATCAATCTAGTTTTGAATTGAAGACTCACCAGCTTTGTTCATGACACCCCAAACTTTAATATTGGTCATGTTAAGTTCATGGAACACCCATTTAAACAATTTGAATAAAAAAATGGAACCATCTCTAACAGTTCCCAGAAAATTAGAAATATCTTCCCTATCAAAGTTGAAAACACCCTTACCCACAAAATCATCCTCCTGAGAGGAGCTTACCTTGTCCTGACTGGCAGAGATGTCCTCACCCTTCCTAGCAGCAACTGACATTTTTATTTTTTGAATGGATTCAACAATCTCCTCGGCCATAACCTTCCTTTTCTTTTGCAAATCCAAGTCCACAACTGAGGAATTCACAACACCCTGTCTACCCACCATCTTGAGGGGGAGAATCAACTTGCATCTCAAGAAATTGGATCGTAGACCTAAAAACCAACTTCTTGTTACTTCCCTCCTCCAGGTCCTTATGCTTTGTCCCCAAAACAAGAGGTGGTGAAGACGCCTCACCAACCAATTCATTCTTCTCCTTCATGCATCTACTCGGCATTTCAGGAGCAACTCTTCATTGTAGGTCTCATAACCCTTATTAGGGCTCAACACCCCTTTCTTAGACTTACCCAAATTAGGGGGTTGTGGAACCAACTCCAAGGAAGCAAGAGAATTCAGGACATAGTCCACATCCTCCTTAGAATCCAACTCCTCTTCCAAGACAAGCTTCCTCTTCTTCCCTTTTTTTCTAACCGACTCCTCTTTAGAGACTGTTTCATACTCCATCGTCAACTTCTACTGCTTACCCTTAGGGGTTGCAATCATCTTAGACACCTCAAAGGATTTAGCATAATCATATATTAAAAGAATGAGCGCCACATGCAGAACCAAATTTTTGGGGTTTCTTTTATGGTCCTTGAGACTAGAATCCAATGATGCCAAGAGATAATAAGGAAGAGAAATTCTCTTTTTGTGGCAGAAATGATTGAGCATAACAAAGTTGTAAGAATTTACCATAGAGAAGCATCCTTCGAGGGTGATATATCACATGAGTTCCTCAACCACATCCCCCCACAACACCTTGAGTGAGCTCCTCTGGTAACCACCACTCTTTGTAGTCTTAAGGTCTTGAGCTTCATCCCCTTTGAAAAATATTTGCATGGCTGCCTGCGATTCCTTCTTGTCTCTAAAACATTTCTTACCTTCCATACACAACCCAGTAATATTGGCTATAAAATCCTCATTCACATCAAACTTTGTTCCACCCAACTTCAGAACCTTGTTGTTCCATGCTTTTGCAAACAAAGTCGTCATCTGCGGGTTGTTACCATGCAACCTTTCCAGGTATGAAGTTAGCCCACCTTTCTCTAAAACCCTCCACACCTCTGGATTCTTCTTGAAAACATCACAAGAGAAGGGATTTGCATGGTTCCTATCACCTCCCATGGTTACAAAAATTACAGAGCTGAGAAGCTTGAAAACTTTGAATGCAATGAGGAGAAACCTTGAGAAGGAAATACAAAGAGTTCCCACAATCCGTGTGACAACATAATTATAGCAGGAGAAAATAATGAGTCTAGAGTTCCATTCCATATGAATATCAACCAGGGTACAATCAACTTGATCCATATCTAGCTTACCATCCCTCCACATAATAAGCTACCACGTGAAGATATTCATGCATGCCTTGAGCCTTAAAGAATAATCAATCAATTTAAATTTGAAAATCATGATTAATAATTGCAATTTCCTCCATAGGGAGGGGGTTGTTCACACCCCATTCCCTAATACCCCTAACACCTAAATTGGCGAAAAAATTAGCTAATCTATTTCCTTCTCTCAAAATGTGTGAAATATAATACTCATCAAAGGATTTAAGAATATCAATAGCATCCCTAATCAAAGATTCAATAGTCCATGAAGGGGAAGAACAATTCTTCAAATTATTAATAATATTGAGAGAATCCCCCTCAGGCCATACTTTTAGTTGTGCCAACTTGAGACCATGATAGGATGCAACCACTTTCGCATAGTGGTTTGTCTGGGTTCCCAAAGGGAGCACCGCAGTAGAAACAAACCTACCATTAGAATTTCTGATCACTTCCCCACAACCTGTAGGTCCTAGATTCCCTTTAGCAACTCCATCAAAGTTAACCTTCACCCAACCATCCAGAGGAGCTTTCCAAACAATATTATCTCTAGAGGCTTTCCATTTAGTTACCGGGAGGGAAATATCACAGGGCAACCTCCAATTATGTGGTATGGAAATGTCATAGGGACTAAGCATAACCTTTGGTCCATTGTGAAAAGTAATCCTAGAAACAAAATTTTCTTTGATAGATGCACAAATTTTATAGGCCACCAAGATAGTAGGGAGAGTAGCACTCTTGATGATCCTATTATTGTGCTCAACCCAAATACCCCAAGCAATATGAGGAAGAGAAAGAGACCAAAAAACCTACAAAGCAAGATTGGATAAGGGTCCAACCCATTGATGCCACAAATCCCCAATTGAAGCCGGAAACACCCAACTAAGGTTCCAAAGCAAGCTCATGGGCCCACACAATTCTAAAAAATCTGTAACCAATCATTAGGTGGAAAGCATTTTTGACATCCTCTTCATAGAGAAAGCAACTATTAGGCATCATAAAACCTTACTTGGCCAAATTGTCAGTAGTTAACACCTTGTTCTGGCAAAAGAGCCAGGAGAAAATATTAACCTGAGGAATCAATCTAGAGGACCATAAGGAGGCCCAAAAACGAGCATGACCAACAAAGGAATCATTAAGATGAAAAGTCAATGAAGCAAAGAATTTACCATTAGAAGAAGGCTTCCAAACAAATTTATCAAAAGAAGGGATAGAGGGAATATGAACCAAAGACAGAGCCTTAAAGAGATCCTCCAGCCTTAGGTATGAAGCCTTTTCCAATAGCAACCATCAATATAATCAACAAAAAATCTGCCAAACCTCTGCACACAAATATCCATGAAAGGTTGAGCCTATGGCTCATCTTTAAGAGGCCTGTTACCAAACCAGCTATCTTCCTAGAACAAAATTTTCCCCCCATTTACTAGTTTCCAAAAGAAACCTTTGGAGACAAGCCTATGGGCTTTAATCATACAATTCCAAAGTGTAGAACCAGATGGGGGAGAAAATTCAGGAGATAAAAATCCCTTATACCATCATCTCCACAACAATATTTGCTCCAAGCAATTTTTTCCCATTCACTCTTAGAAAACATAAGGTTCCACATCTGTTTCCTAAGAAGGGTAACATCAAACTCTTTGATTTTATGGATTCCAAGACCACCAACATTTTTGGGTCTATAGACATTATCCCACACAACCAAATGAATTCTTCTCTTGTACTCAACACTAGACCATAGGGAATTTTTTTGAATTCCCTCAAGTTTATGCACAAATTTCTTTGGCATATAAAATAAAATGAGAGCATAAACATGTAGATTCTAAAAAGTAGACTTAATTAGCTGCACTTTCCCAGCTTGGCTCAACAACACACCCTTCCAAGTATCCAATTTAGAATTAAAATTATCAATCAACCCCCACCAAAAGGACTTAAGAGCAATAGAACAAAAGGGAAGCCCCAAATAAGACACAGGGAGTTCACCAATATAACACTACAAGATTCTAGCTATTTTGATCTACCTATGGACCAGAGTGTTAAAAAAGAAGATAAAACTCTTGGGTAAGCTAACCTTCTACCTCAAAGCAACCTAATAGCTCTATAAAATAAGTTTTATAGCTTTGGCCTCCTTAACAGATGAATCCCCGAGCATAAGAGAATCATCAAAAAACTACTAGTGGGAACAAATAAGATTACTGGAGGAGGGAGCCAATCCAAACATAACAACAAAGTTAATGAATCTTTGGATGAGACGGCCCAAAGATTCCACCATAATAATAAACAAAAAAGGATATATTAGATCTCCTTGCCTTAGACCCCTGGAACAATCAAAAATAGGAGAGGGAGAACCATTAACAATGACTGAGAATCGAGGAGTGGAGATAAGCTAAAGAACAAGAGCCACCATGTTATCCCCAAAACCAAAAGAGGCTAGAATCTTAGAAAGAAATCCCCTATCAACTCTATCATAGGCTTTAAGCAAGTCAAGCTTTAGAATAAAACCACCATGCTTATTAATAGTTAAAGAGTGAATATTCTCATGAACATATAGAATAGAGTCCAAAATTTTCTTACCAACCACAAAACCATTTTGTTGAGGTGAGATGATAAGAGGCAGAACCTTCTACAATTTGACAGCTAGCACCTTAGAGAAGATCTTATAAATCGAGTTGCGTAAATTGATAGGACAAAATTCATCAAAAGAAGTAGCACCCAGTTTCTTAGGCATAATGATAATAAAAGAGGAATTCAATTACTTCAAAAGAGACCCTGTCTAAAAGAATTCCTTAGTAGCAGCCACAAAATCCTTGGCTATAATTTCCCAAAAGGATTAAAAAAAGAACATAGGGAACCATCTAGACTCAATTCCTTATTCCCTTCAAAAGAGAAAACAATCCTCCACCAATAGAATACACTCCAACTTCTTATTTATGTCACCATTTATGATCTAAGGGATATCCCTAAGAATATCCTCCTGACAGGCCAAATCAAGCTCCCCCTCCATCACAAGTAGGTAGAGAAGTAGGAAGAAGCAACCAGCTGCAAATCAATATCCTTCTCCAAAATTTGATTATTTAAATTGATTGCCTTAATACGATTAGAAGCCCTATGTTTTAGCGTAGAGAGGTTGAAAAACTTAGTATTCCTATCCACACTCTTCAACCACACAATCCTAGAGCACTACTTCCAGAATTCCTCCTCCTTAGCAACAATATTATGCAATCTAGAGAGGACATTTTCTTTCATAACCAAGTCTTGATCATACCCAGACACTTGGATAGATTACTGCACAACCTGAAGCTCCTTAGTCACCCCCTCCTTCTCCAAAAAATGTAACCAAAAGAAGTCTGATTCCATTTCCTAACATTGTTCTTCACATTAGCAATATTTTTAGCAACTCTAAACATAGCTGACCCATCCACTTGAACTTTCCACCAATCATGAACTAAATTACTAAGATCAGGATGACAGGTTCACATCTCAAATCTAAATGGAAAATTTTTCTTCCCTCCCAATAGATCCACTGAAAAAGACAAAGGGAAGTGATCTGACCCCAGTCTTGTCAAAGTCGAGAGCGAGCAAGAATAAGAGACCAAAAAATCAGGGGTAATAAGAGTATGGTGAAGCTTGACCTAGATAAGAGCATCTCCCACACGCCGATTGGACCAAGTGAAAGAAGCACATTTGAGATCCAGGTCAAGAGGAGCATTATCATTGATAAGATTCATTAGATCATATCTACTATCATTCACAATCTGCGAGCCACCCAACTTATCAACATCATGCAAGGGCATATTAAAATCTCCCATAACAAGCCAATTAACAACAAGATGCATCACTTTGAAGGCACCAAGGCTCTCCCAAAACTTTTTTCTAGCACTCTTACTATTAGGGGAATAGATATTAGATAGAGTCCAAGAGAAATTATCATTCAAATTAATAAAAGAGGTTGCCACATGGTTACAATCATTGATCACCTCAACCCCTTGAATCAACTTAAGATTCCAAAAACTCACAATCCCTCTCGATGCACCCACCACATCATAACAGTGCATACCATAATCCTTAAAAATATTATTCTTCAATTGAGATAATTTATCCATTCCCATTTTAGTTTCTTGTATTAAAACAATATTAGGGAGATGATCTCTTACCAGATTAGAAAGAAGATCATGCTTATGAGGGCGATTTAACCCTCTCATATTCCAGGAGATGATCTTCATAAGAGCTTTAGGAGATGCTCTTAGAGCACATCTCCAACAAAGTTCTCTATGTACCATCAACAATGTCCATTTGGCTCTCCTTCTCCCTGGTAACATTTACAGGAGGGCGACCTCTACCTCTCGGCTCAGACCCATAGTTTGACCTTTGCCTGTTCCTAGTCACAACTCCCTGTTAGGGGGGATACTTTTTTCTATTACACCCTTGAACCAGAATGTAAGGAGGATTATCTAGATCTGCAGGATCCCCATTTTCCTTAACTTCAGACAAAACCTCCAAGTCCTCAACCTTTAAACCCTCATCTTGTAGCCGAGTCTTCCCCGAAGGAGGAGAGCCTAAACCATCATTCACAAAAGGCTTGTCTACCTCCATAGCCTCAATCCTCATCTCATCACGAGAAGTTCCATTGTATCACAAATAGGGGAGGATATATTACCCTCACCTCCCTGTTCCTTTTCCGGATTCAACTCAACCAAATCCACCTGACCCTTAGGAGTTTCAGCCTTCTCAACTACTCCCAGGCCCATTTCCACAGGTTTCTCAGCCATTTCTTTGCAAATAAGGGTTGACTCCTCTTTCTCCAAAGGCCCTGGATTCAGTTCTAGAGCCTTCTCCTTTTCTCTCCACTGTTTAGACATTTGCTTCGACACTTTGAGAGGAAATTTCTTTTCCCAATGGCCAACATTTTTGCAATGGAAGAAAGCAAAAGGATTTGACTCAAATTCAACTGCTTGTTCCCACACCCCAAACTTAGAGTTGACCTTTATCAAGGCAGACAAATCAATGGATTGTTCCACATTCACACAAAATTTGGCATAAACCAAACACTTCCTAGATGCCATCATTTGGTCAATTGGAAAAAAACACCCGAAAGTACTTGCTATCCCTTTAAACACTTCCTCATCCCAGAATTCCAAAGGGAGACTAGGGAGTCTAACCCTGACCGATGCAACTGAGAAGGAGTACAAATTCAGGTTAAAACCTAGTTCCCACCTTTTCAACAACAAAGAGGACTTCCCAATAAACCAGGGGCCACCTGTCAGTGCCACCACTAAATCATCTTCATATTTGAATGTGAAAGAAAAGAAACCTTTGGCCATTGTAGCCACATCAATCTATCCCTTAGGTCTCCAACAACTTAAAATAAACTTGTGTACCAGCTCAATATGAGGCCATGGTCCAACAAATTTACCCAAAAAAGCCATATCGATATTAGACATACTCTTTTCAACATTCTCCAATCTTTGCATTAGCAACAAATGACACAAGAGGAGTACTTTTACCTTTAGGCTTCATCCCAAAAAAATCATCCATTTGAGAGAAGATTTCAACAAGAAATCATTCCCAAGACTCGAACCATTAGGAGTCCCATCAAGACCACCAGACGACAAGCCTGTCCCAGACTTTTCATCCCTGAGATTCCCCTTTTCAGAGAAGGACACTAGGGAATGTGTTGGACATGCAATCTTCAGAGCCCCTTTTCCCCCAGAATATTCATTTTCCACTAAAGGGGACCCACTTTGCTTACCTGCAGTAAAGGACCCAATTGACATCACTTTTCCATAAGCAAGCTATTTGCCATTAACACTTGCAACATCATCAAGATCTCCCACCTTTTCGAAATTTGAAAATGCACCACCACCATCGCCACCACTCGAGGAGGTCTCCATTCCATAAGAAGTGTATGTTATGTGGAAAGACTAGTATTAGATGTCATTGTTGTAACAACTAAGTTGAAGGTTTTACAAGGAAGAAAATTTAAGAAAAAATAGAAAATTAAAAACACCAAATTTGAGAATTTTGAAGGCAGTTGTACCCATAGTGTAGATGGATTGGAAAGACTAAGTTAGCTCTTGGTCTTGGTCACGAGGTTGAAATTTAAATAGTACAAAATTTGAAAAATATATTTAAGACAAATTGAAAGAGTCATATTATAAGTTTTATCTAACTATACGTGTGAGTGCAATGTCTCTATCCTTAGAATATCCATATGTGAATTTATGAGGTTTATTAGATTATTACAAGGAAACATATTTTTCTTTAGCTATATTATAATTATTATTAAAAAATGGATACAAAAACTCAAAATAATTTTACAAATTCACCAAATACTTCTACAAATTCTCCTTTATTCCTCATTCCATTCTACCTCTAAAACTTAAAAAAACTTCATTTTAAGTACAAATATGAAAATCACCTCTTTTGTCAATTTTTTTGCAAAATCCGAAAGTTACCTTTTTTGGCATCTTTAAGCAAAATCCAAAAATTACCTTTATTGGAATTTTTTAGCAAAATCCGAAAATTACCTTTTATTGGAATTTTTTAGCAACTTTCTTAACTTGCCTTTCTTTTGGTAATTTCTCATGCTTATCTTCATGGCCTATGAAAGTTTTCGATTATTTAAAACTAATTAATGTGACACTAATTATCAACTTACTAATCTAATTACATACAAGAGTTTTAAATTAAATAGAAAAACAAATTGAAAAAATCTTGAAAAATCACTAAAAGCTCAATTGGACTCCCAAGTCAAAATTTAAGACTTCTAGAAGTTTCTACATCATTCTCCTCTAGTTGAAAAAACTTAGCTCCTATGAGTTGCTTTCTTGAAACTTGTGTCATTTGTCCCAATCCAGCTTCTTCAATTTTCATCCTATAATCCATGAGTTATCTTCTTGTGTAAGTCCTTCTATACCAGATACTTGCTATTTTGACCTTATCATATGTACATTACCTTTTTGTCCAAATTATGTGCAATTCTTTCCTTTCTGCCTAGAACCTGTTGTTTCCAATCTATTTCTTTCTCACACTTCTCAAACTTCACCACTTCCTTTCCTTCCATCTCTTCTCCTATTTGCATGTAATCTTTAATAAAACTAGAAAATTTAATTTTTACCTCTTTGTCCTCTGTTGCTACAATATCCTCATCTTCATTCTTAGTTGCACTTATATTTTCCAAAACTATAACATCCTCCAAAGGACACTCAATTGCTTCTATTGGTACATGTTTTTCTTTACCACCTTCTCTCTGCATCACTAGTGCATAGAAAAAACCTTTCACCTTCTTTTCTTTGACAAGTTCTCTTGTGGACAACATATTTTCAACTTTCCCTTCATCCTTAAGAGGTAATAAAATCACTTTAGAACCATCCTTCCAAAAAGTGTATGTATTCTTCTCTCCATCATGCATTACCTTCTTGTCATATTGTCATGGCCTTCCAAAACGCATGCATGCATCCATTAGATTGACATCACACCATACTTCATCCTTATAAATATTTCCTATAAAAACTTGATTAAGCATCTCTTATCAATAGTGACTTCATTTCCCTTTTTAAACCATGCAATACGATAAGGTTGGGGATGTTTTTCACAATGTAATTTCAGTTTATCTACCATTTCTTTAGAAACCATATTTTCACAACTACCACCATCAATAATAACTTGACATACCTTTCCTCTTGAGGTGCATCTAGTTCGAAAGATATTTGTTTGAAGCAAAGAGTCATCATGTCCTTTGTTTTGAATTGCTCTTTATTTGCTATCACCATTGTTCTTCTCATCATGAGGCTCTCTCCCACATTTAGTAGAACTTATAGATCTACCCCTTCCTCCTCATCATCACCTTGAAACAAGTTCAACTTGGGTTGTTCTCCTTGTCTCTTTTCTTACATGTGATAGTTTGGATATTCAAATGCTCTATGACCCACTTCACTACAACTAAAGCAAATGAAAGGTCTTCATGGGTTTTCCCATTTTCTACCACCACCATAATATCCGCCTCTTTGAAACCCTCTTCCCCTTTGATGATTTTGAAAGTCTTGTCGGGTACCATGTAATTTCTCTACTCCTTGAGATGATTCTCCCACACCATAATTTAAATCACCCTACAATGGATATTCTATACCTCTTCTTGCACCCTTATTCCTTTGTAAATATTGTTTATTGTGTTTTTATTCTACCTTTAAATCTAATTTGTATGATTCTTGCATACTGCTAATTGTATGCATGCTTAGTTCATCTTGAATAGAAAATTTTATATTATTTACATACCTTGCTACCATTTATTCATTAGTCTCTTGATGCTCCACACGAATGGGAAATTTATAAAATTATTTTACATATAGTCATGCACAGTATGCAAATTTTGAAATTGATGAAAAAGAGTTTGAACAGAATCCACATGAACAAATTTCTCTCTCAACTTCTTCACCATTTTGCTCCATGTTCTATTTTTTTTCTTCCCCTTTTTAAGGCTTTCCTTTTGTAGATGATCCCACCAGATTATTGCATGACCCTTCAGTTTAGTGCATGCAAATTCTACCTTCTTTTCCTCTACCCTAGTCTTCCATTCAAAAAAAAGTATCCATATTGTTCAACCAATCTATTAGCTTGTCTAGTTTAAGACTACCTACACAATAACAAATTCAATTTTAATTCCTTCATTTTTATTTCTTTCTTCTAATGCTCTAAGTATCATTTCTTCAAACGCTAGGTTCTCTAAAATTTCTTCATCTTCATGTTCTACATGTTGATCTTTACCTCCTTGTCTTATTTCTTCATTAGAATTGTTTCCCCTTATTCTTTGATCTACTATCCTAAATGCAAGCTTTAATACTTGTCTCTGTAGATTTGGCATATCTCTATGCATTTTGACAAGAAATCCTCTTCCTCTTCCTCTCCTAGCCATCTTCTTTCTCTGATACCAGATGATGTAGCCAAAATTCACAACATATAAATTATAATTATTATTAAAAAATGGACACAAACAAATCAAAATACTTTTACAAATTCTTCTTTATTCCTCATTCCATTCTAACTTCAAAATTGGAAAAAAACTTCATTTTAAGTACAAATATGAAAATCACCTTTTTTGGCAACTTTTAGCAAAATCCAAAAATTACCTTTTTTGGAAATTTTTAGCAAAATTCCATATTTACCTTTTTTTGACAAATTTTAGCAAAATCCAAAAAATAGTTTTTTTTGGGAAGTTTTAGCAACTTTCGTAACTTTCCTTTTTTTTTGGTAATTTCTCATGCTTATCTTCATGGCCTCTGAAAGTTGCCAATTATTTGAAACTAATTAAAGTGACATTAGTTGTCAACTTACTAATATAAGTACGGCAAGGCTATCCAACCCCCAAGGCATGGATGCCATGGACATCCATAACTGCAAGCAATTTTAGTATGTTTTTTTGTTGTTTTTGTTTTAATATTTTTTTGAAAAACATTGCCCACAATTTTAATATGTTTTTTTGTTGTTTCTGTTTTAATATTTATTTGGTGCCAAGTTTTTTCTATCTTTAGCATCAAGTTTATAAAAAACAAATCTGCAAAAACACGTCATTAGCAAACAGATCAGTAATAAATCAGATGGATTTCTGGTGGCACATTCATTTTGTAAATTTTTTAATATTTAACTTTCTAGAGGAAATGTATCAATAGATGAAGGGGTAAAGATAAAATAATTTTCAATTTCTGATAAGTCTGCAAATTTTGCACCGTGATTTAAATCATTTGCAGGTAAAATTTGAAAGCAATGGTAAAACAAAAATTTTCAGTTATGAAGAATTTATCTTAATTTTAGTTTTCGTGTGAAAATTGTATTGTCTTGGGTAATATTTCAATTATTTGTTTATAAAATATTTTATTTTTCAAAAATAATTATTTTTTAATGTTATAGTTTTACAAATAATTATTCTTTAATGTCACACCTTTACAAACCACAACACAAATAATTATTATAATGTTTTTAGATTTAAACATGCAATTATTTTTAATTGATTAACCAAGTAGTTAAATATTTTAATAATTTTTAATCGATCAATATATAATAAAATAAAATATTTGTTGGTATTTATTTTTATAAATATATTATTATAATGAGTTTTGTTTAATTAGTCATTGTTAATACAATTTTAAATTAAATAAAAAAAGCTTTGAAATTTAAATAAAAAAAATTTAAAATGATAAACAAAAGAATATTTTAAATATATTTATATAAAAAATTAGTGACATTTTAGAGAATATTAAAATATTATTTTAATTAATTTACTTTATTTTTATTTACTTGAGAATTATTAAAAATATATTACTTTATTTACATAATTTATTTACTTAGAATTATTTTATAGATATTTTACTTGTTAAAGAGTTAATCTATTCATTATTGTGAAGTGAATAAAAAAAGTTATTGAGTAAAAAATATAAATTAAAAAATTATTCTTGAATAGATGTAGAGAAAATATCAAAATAACTTTTAGATAAATAAATAAAAATAACTCTTAAATAGATTTAAAAATTTAATACAATATTAAATAAAACAACTTTGAAGTAGATCTTACCACTTTAATTTACATGTTAATTCATAATATTACATTATGCCAATAATAAAAAAGTAAATTATTAAGAAATTACATGGATAAAATAAATTCTTCTGCAAAACATATTTTATTTATATACTATTTTTAAGACAAGTATATATCATTATGTGACATTTATATTACAATATTAATTTTTATTAATATGTGTTTATACATAATATAATATAAGTATTTCTTTTGTAATGATATTTTGTCTTAGACAATTATTATCATACTAATTAATTAATAAAAAATTCACATTATTTCCACACCATCTCCCTACAAATGGATGTATAATTGATTTGAAGTTATCACTTCTCCTTTAAGACCTATGTTGCACAAACACCATTTGTTGCATGTCTTGCCAATTGACCTTATGTCTTGCACAACTTCATGAAAAAAAATAGACCAAAATTTATCCTAATTGACCTTCCAAACCTCTTCATAGTATGCATTTTACATCAATAGATAGTGAATACAACATTCATAGTATCATTCACCTATTCATGAGTAACATGAAATATAGGACAATGCTCATGACATCCATTAGCATACATAATACTTCTGACCATCATATTGATTGTAGCATATGCAACCATCTACACACTACCGCTCTGCTAACATCAACGATAATACCAACAACAATCTCCATTCTATTGACATACTTTGTTGACATCAATGGCAACACCTACAACAACCTTGCAACACATACAATATTAAACACTTGTAAATGAGATTTAGGGACTTCTTTTCTATTATATAACTCAATTCTAAGTACAATAAAATCAAGAGGAAATGGATATGTGAGTACCTTAAAGGCGAGTGGTGTAAAACATAAATGATTATTAGTGATCAAGCCATATTTAATGAGATTTTTCATGGCACTATTTGTGACTAAAAAATTGAAACAATTCATTTTTTTGTTTGTCCCATCTAGTTCCAATGTAATATTGAAAATTCATGACACCAAATAGATGTATATTTGGTGGCTTACTTTCATTTTTGTAAATGACAACAATCACTTCTCCAAGCATGTCATTGATAAGTCTAGTTGTAACCCAAAATTTTGTATTTAAAATAACTTTTCCAATACATAATAACACCTTTGTTCATAGTTAATTATCGTCTAAAATTGAATCTACTACAATTGTGATATTTTTGAAGAAATGCATAATAAATGAGATGATTTTTTTTTACATAATTTTAATACTTCATTTTTAAAGTTTGAGGTATATGCAAATATTGAGGCTAAATATAAATTTTAATTTTGTAATGAATAACATTGAGGAAATCTAATTTGAATAAAGAGAATTTTAAATATTGTTTAGGTTGATATTTAATTTGAGATAGAGTTCTAATAAATACAAGTCTATATTTTTTGTTTCTCAATATTTATGATTATTTAAAACATATTATTTTGAAGAATATCTTGTTTCCCAATATTTATGATTATTTTAAGGTTATATTTTTTTATGGTAGTTCTTTTAATCTAAACCATTTATAAATGTATTTTTTCAAAATTTCTTTGGAAAAATAAATTTAATTACTAGGATCTTTATTATGGTAGCTCTTTTAATATCAATCATCTATCTATATATTTATAATAAACGTTGCTTGGTAAGGGAAAGCCTATTGGAATAATAAATATCAAGCTCTATTTATTCTTGTTGAAGAAAACAAAAAATAAAAACTATTTAAGAGTCATACAATAGACTCAAGAAATAAAAAGCACCTACAAGATAAAAACAACAGGTCTTCAACAAGAAAGTAACAAGAAATTAATGTTAGACTATATAATAACTACATTGAATACAAAATGTAAAATAAAAACTTTTCTTATATAGAAAAGATGAAAGATAGGAATATGATTATGATAAGTGTTACAATCATATGCCATGAGATACTAAAATTACATTTCCTAAAAATATCTAGTGTAAACTTAACTATGTGTGAATATGACCAATATGAGAAATAATAACTAGGAAATATAATTTGTTCACATCAACACCCTCCTAAAGTGTAACTTAGGAAGGAAAAAAATAATGTAAATGTGCAAAAGTGCATCTCTGAAAGAAAAGCTTAAAGAGGTACCCATGTAAAAATATCTCTTGAAAATGAAGTAAAGGAGAAAAACTCCTAGGGAAAAAAAACTTCTCCAAAAGTGAGAAACAATACAAAAAGAAATGTACAAGTGATGGAAGAAGAAACAAGATGGCCCCTAAGGACTACATCCATCATGAGTATTCAATCAATATCTCTCATAGGAGAGAAAAAAATATAAATTTAATTCATTATAAATAAGTAAGTTCTCTTATGCCAATGGTGAATGCTTGAAGATGATCCAAAATTGATAGATGATATTTCTTCTCTTGGGAAGAAATAAATCTAATGGTATTGAAAAATAATCTCCCAAGTCTTTAAGAAGAGAAGTAGCAGAAAAATTCTCCTGATACATGTCTATAAAAACTATGCAAGTTTCCACATGTTAGAGTCAAAGGATGTCATAGTGTGATGAGGTGAAAACCATCCAAAATCCTATGAAGATGCATGAAGAAAAAATATACAAAGATAAACATGATGTGATAACAGGTTTTTTTTTAAATATCATCAAAGATGAAATAAATATCTTCAAATGTCTAACAAATCTACAATACTTGTCAAAGATCATCCCATAAATTTAAATATGACACATGAGAAACATACTATTAAAATGAATTACTAGAAGCCATAAAAATATTAAATTCTAAATAATAAATAAGGGGAGGAGATAGAATCCCAACACATGTGTCAAGAAATAGAGTGGATGAAATAACACAAAGGTTTAAGTGAACATAATTATCCTCAAGGATACAATTCGTGCACTAGATCCATGAGTTTCAGTATTGGTCAAAGGAAGTAGAATATCATTAGGGAGAAAATTGTAAAAAGTTATACAAGTAATATGTATGATCAACCATGCCAAAAACATGATCTCTCTACTCTCCAAGTCTCTAATAATTTCTTTAAAATTAGGTTTTAATTCAATAGTCTTCCCTACTCCACCATGTGCATTCTAACATATGGAAAGGAGATTGGTTGACAAGGATGTACCACAAAGTAGTACATCATGGGAAGTGCCTTCTCTTATGTCAATATATCCTTTTCCAAAAGCACTCATATATATGTTGTTCCCCACCAAGATGTGTGCTAAAGTATAAGGTTCAAATGAAGAGAACTTACCCTATGATGAAGCCAGATGATGTGAAGCGCTAGAATACATAATCTATCTCCCTAACTCAAAAAATATAGATAAAAAAGTGTATTTTCCTTCATCTTTTATTCAAAAAATATATTTTTTGAATTATCTCCTTATTTCTAAAACCTCTCTCCCACCACATATGATATGTTGTGTTTCCATTGCCCATTGTAATTATAATTAAATATTTTTAAGGCTATTGTTTGATTAATATTGATTGCATTAGATGAATAAGTTTAGTGGGCTACTATTTAAATCAATACGTTGATATGGATTAAGCTTGAAAGCTCACAAGAGGACTAATTGAGCTAGAATCCATCTTAACTACTTTTTTTTGTAGGGTTTCCACTCATAAATTCAACTTGTAGGTCAATTTTAGAGAATTATGTAAGCTTCTATAATAATTAGCATAAGAAAAGAACCCCTCAAAAGTGATGAACAACCTATCATATAAGTTGTAGGTTACAATTTGAGGTCAGTGTTATCTAGTAGGCTATCACTTATTGATTTTATGCTCCAAATAACTGATTTTCAGGTCTTATTTTTCTATAATTTCATATCAATACATACAAGTCATCTAGATGATTATAAAACACACCTTTATTAAGTGAAAATTCTTTATTTTTTGTATTTTTCTCTCTTTTCTCAATAATCCAATAGCATAAAGTTTGATGTTTGTTTTGGTATTTCCTTTATAGGTTAAGTGCTAAGGTATCTTGTGACACTATTATTATTTATTACTATTCATCCTTATTAGTTTAAAAATACCATAATTCTATTTTCCATGTAAAATCATTCCATATTTCTAAGTTGTATTTTCTTTTCTAGACATGTGTAATAGGACTCCTTTACTTTGCATGCAATTACATGTGTTCAACTATTGATTGATAGATTTTTTATTTTAAAAAGTTGGAAAACAATATTAGGAACCCACTTGAAATGTTTAAGGACTCCACCCACCTCCTAGACAAGGCTGTTGTGGTGTATATCAAGACTAGTAAATGTTGTTCACTTTTGAGAAAGCTTAACCTTTTGATCTCGAGACTCCTAAATTTCATAATTAGCATTAGGATAATTTTTTTAGAATTTTTCTATTGGACCAATTCATATCTTAGGTCCATATAGATACAATTTTATAATAACATTAAATTTTCTTACATAGTTTCAAATTCCCAATTTGTTGATATATAGATCTCAATTATCAAGTTTAGCATAGTTTTCTAATGATCAATCAATTGTTAGTTTCAAATCTAGTGGTTATAATTTTTTCTTAGGTTAGTTGTATATAATTAAGGAAACACCAATTTGCATTTCATATACACACACAATCACACCCTTAAAAAGAAACCTAATTGAAGTTCTTCATTTTGGATATTTTGATAATATGTGTAGTATTTTTTTTTAAAATAGTTTTTTTTGGAGCTTCTCTAACCTAATTAGATGAAAATGATGATATTTATTTTTAAATTGATTAAAATTAATTTATTTATGATAAATACATCAAGAATATAAAAGCTAGTTAATTATAGATGTTGAGCTTCCTTCAACACTGTAAAAATATTTTGAAGGATATTTAAATTCTCAAGGGTTTCAGTCAACTAAATTCCCTAGTCGTAGTATCAACTCGAGTCTAAATACACCTAAGGTTAGATCACCATAAGGCTTAAAATTTAGGTCTAATTTATTTTAGATATGTGAATACTCTCCTAATTTCTCACACTCTCATTGTGATTGGAATTTATGTCTTTCTATCATATAAAACTAATCTAATTACAAAATTTAATCATGAACCATTAAGCCTAGGTCACCATTAGGAAATCCAATTAAGATTAAAATTTGTATCAATAATTTGAATAGACCATCAGCCTTTATTGAACACTAGGCTTAGAATCTCTTTGAGAAGTTTCAATAGTATGATATTATCCTAATTATAATCCTCATTGATAATATAAATACATCAAGCATAGATCACCATCATACTAATAATTAACTATGAAGGTTTTCTATTCTTAGTTAAGTATGCTACTACACTTTTTATATGCCGCTACTGGTCATTCACTACATTGCTACAATTCTTTTACATCATGTAAAGAAACCTAAAACAAAAAATAGACTAAACGAACACCTCAAATAAAAAATTTATAGACCATACATAAAAAAATCTGTAAATACAGACTTTTGTTACCAACAAACAGCATTTATATTACTTCCAATTACTAATTTAAACACTTCAAAATTTAATGAATTTAATAGAAAAAAATAAAGTCATTGATTTGATAATTTATTTCCGGTAGAAGATAAAATCTTACAGGATACTCCATTCAAATTGAATAATACATTAAACATCTTTCATGTCAAAGAAAAAATATCATTCAATTACTTCTGCGAATTTTCCAAACTTTGAATATTACTACTCTCTATATATTCTACATCACAAGGTTTGAAATGGCATCGCATCTGTATTAATCAATTTTGAATGGAATTCATACTGAAAATTCCAGCTCAGTAAATGTTTGATTAATACATTGAAAGGATATGTCAGAAAATGACCATTCAATTGCTTTCAGCAAATCATGATATTTTCTACACACAGAAAATTCAATGAATACAACACAAAACCTTGTGCGTTGCATTCCTTGACTGAATTCATATGTCAAATCGTGATTATTGACTGAGAATTTGTTGGTTGGATAAGAAAATAAGAATGGAGATAATACATTGAACACGTTCATGTAGAAATTTCACAGCCGTTGCAAATAAAACATTTGACAGAGAGATTCCACATTTCTTTATTTTGAATGAAAAAGAAAGATACATTTTCAAATATAAAATAGAAATTCTATTTTATATTTATCAAATTTTTAACTGTTTAAATTAACAATTGGAAGTGATATAGATGTTTCTTGTTGGTAATAAAATTTACATTCATAAGATTTTTTATTTTTATCATAATATCTTTGAGAATAAAAATCTTATTTTAGATGTTTTTTGGACTCATTCTTGTTGGTACAAAATTCAGTTCATATAGATTTTTTCTTAAATCAAAATATCTTTGAGAATAAAAATCTTATTTTAGATGTTTTTTGAACACATTCTTTATATCAATTTTCTTTAAATGATGTGAAAGAATTGTAGCAATATTGTCCAATACTACTTATAATATCTTGAATATCTCTAAAAAGAATTTGTGTCCAACCAAATACTTCTATTTTAGAATTAGTAAAAGCATCTAAATATACGAAAATAACAAAAAATTATAATCATATTGAGAAAATACTTTATATTTATCATATTTTAGAAGTTGTCTTATGAATCTTGTGTCATTGTTTGAGATTTATATATGGTTTCTTTTGAGATAAAGTATTAAATATATGGAATAATTTTTTTCTATTTATTCAATTCGAAAGAAATGCACAGCTCAAACACTTTTTTTTGAAAATAAACCTCTACTTTTAAAATATCTAGGTGCAACAAGTTGCCTAAATACTAGGTCTATAATAGTTGATTACTTAGCAAAGAAGTTCTCGCTAAAATGTAATTAAAAATTTGACATCAATAACAATCTAGAAGGTCTCCTAATCTTTGATATGATAAAAAGAATTTCAACTTGACCTAGGTTGGGATTAGATAGTTCTTTGATCCAAAACAATCCAGGGGTGATCTAGAGGTGTTAGATCAAGCAAAGATAGAAAATACTAAAAATTCAAAAAATTTGGTAATTTTCTACATTTTAGTAAATCGTGTTTTCAGAGATCTTCAGAGCGGAATTTGGGGTTGAAACTGTCATTGGTCCCTAAAATGGAGTAACATAAGCATTGGATTTAAGGGACTAATATTAGATCTCTTTGGGACCTTTCCAATGAGGTAGATAAGTTTATGATATGATAACCAAACCAAGAGTTATGACCCACCAAGTTGGGGTAGCAAAAAAATACAAGTGTTTTTGAAAATTTTATGTTTTATTCTTTTAGTTTGTAAATTTCAAATTTCAAACAATGTTGTGATAGTTGGGATTCTCTTTGCTTTGTACAAAACTCACTTTTGAATGTAAATAATTCAATATTGGAGCTACATGTACATCTCTTTTAGAGTTTGTTGTTATACTAAAAACTCTCACAATACTGCGAGCTATGTCCCAAGTATTGTCTCCGGGTTTATAATTCAAACAGTGGTATCTAAGTGAAAATGCTCCTAAATGTCAATTCGTACGAGGTTAGGTTATCAAAGATTAGGATTAAAAACACAAAGTTTGTCAGCTTATCCTACTTTGAGATGCACATGACCAAAGATAGAAAAAGATCAGGGTGATTCATTAGACCCTATATCAAGATGATGATGGAATCAAAGAGCTTTGAATAAGCAACGAGAAGAGATGATGAATCAATTTGCACACCTATTTCGATAGAACCAAGGTAACCAACAACCAAATGGGGTAGAAATGCCATTTCGTGGACACACCCCATTCAAGGTGCAAGTAAAATTCAACATCCCAAATTTTGAAGGAAAAATTGATGCTGATGATTGGCTATCAAAACTAGAATGATATTTCTTTGTGAATCATTTCTCAGATGTAGAGAAAATAGCTTTTTCCCTCCTTAAAGCCGAGAGTCATGTGAAACAAGCATGGGAAATCAAGGTAGAAAATAGAGAAATGCCCATTGGACCAAAATTGGAGTTAAAATTTGATAAAAAACCTACATGGGGAGAATTTGTGGAGTACATCAAAGAAGCATATTTCCTTGAGGATACTTATGAACAAAATTATATGTAGTGGCAGTTGCTCTAACAAAAGAAAGATCAATCTATCTTTGATTACACTAGAATACCTTCGATGCACTATTAACAAAAATTTGCATCGAGGATTTTGAGAAGCATCACATGTTGAAGTATCATAGTGGACTTCATAGATATATTTAGATTGAGATGATTTTTTTGAATATTGAAATAGTAGCGAATTCTTACAAATATGCCACAAAAATTGAAGAGAAATTAAAACAAAAAGGGAAGAAATATTATTGTGTAAATAATAAATCAAAGGTAAGGGTTGATACAACCTAGTATTTTGGCTCACTCCTTTAGCCATCTGACATACCCTACAAATCTGCACAAACTTCTTCACATCTTGTGATAACTGAGACCAATAATAATGCTCACTAATAATGGAAATGGTCTTATCCTGACCAAAATGGCCTTCCATTCCTCCACTGTGCTTCTCCTTTATCAGGTTCTCCCTCATGGAACTCCTCAGAATACACAATTGACTTCCCTTAAACAACATGCCATCCTGTCAACTGTAACAGGCTCCTTGCAAGCTTTCCAAGCTTCTACAAATTCAAGATCTTTAGGGTACAATTTCTTGAGTTCATTAAACCCAACCACTTCAATCTGTATCTATGTCAACAATGTTTTCCTCCTACTTAAGGCATATGCAACCCTATTCGACTTCCCACTCCTATGCTTTAAAACAAAGGTATAACTTTGCAAAAAATCTACCCATTTCATATGCCTTTGATTTATTTTTCCTTGACTATTCAGATACTGTAATGCTTGATGATCAGTAAACAAAACAATTTCCTTCAGTAATAAATAATGTCTCCATTTCTTTAATGCTTGAAGTTCTATTGCATAAAACTCCTGATCATATACATAGTACTTTCTCTTTGCATCATTTAACTTTTCACTTAAATAGGCAATGGACTTACCTTCTTGGCTCATCACTGTTCCAATGGCGCAACCACTGGCATCACAATCCACCTAAAACACCTTATTGAAATCTAGGATGGCTAAAACTGGTTGCTCTATCACCTTCTGCTTCAACAGGTCAAAACTCTTCACTGCTCCAGTGCTCCACTTGAACTCTTTTCTGTCCCCTCTCATTGTTTCAGTCAGGGGTGCACAAATACTACTGAAGTTTCTAATGAATTTTTTGTAAAAATTGGCCAAACCATGGAAAGATCTCACCTTAGTTGTAGTTCTTGGGGTAGGCCATTCTAGACTAGCCTTCATCTTCTCTGGATCCATCTTGAGACCTTTTGCTGAGACAACAAACCCCAAGTACACTAACTCCTTCACAAAACTACACTTCTTTAGATTAATCAACAATTTCTCTTCTCTCAACTTCTCAAAAGCTCTACGAATATGCATTAAATGCTCATCCAAAGTCTTACTAAAAATCAAAATATCATCTAGATATAAAATAACAAAACTTCCCAAAAACTCTTTCAGTACCTCGTTCATGAGCCGCATGAATGTGCTCGGTGCATTGGTTAGCCCAAAGGGCATGACTAACCACTCGTACAGGCCCTCCTTGGTCTTGAAGGTAGTCTTCCACTCATCACCCTCTCGAATTTGGATTTGGTGATATCCACTTTTTAGATCTATCTTTGTGAAGTACTGAGCTCCACTCAAATAGTCCATCAGGTCATCCATCCTTGGCAAGGGAAATATGTACTTGATAGTTATCTTGTTGATGGCCCAAGAGTTTGTACACATCCTCCACTCCCCATCCTTCTTCGATGCTAGTACTGCAGGTACTGCACATGGGATCAGACTCTCTCAAATCAAACCCTTTCTCAACAACTCTTGAACTTGCTTGTTTAACTCCTCATTTTATGCAGGAGTCATTCTATGAGCCGCCTTATTTGGTAGACTGGCTCTAGGGATCAAGTCAATCTGATGACTGATCTTCCTCATTGGTGGTAAACCCTTAAGTACATTATCAAAAATAATCTCCTGAAACTCATCCAATAGTCCAAAAACTTCTACTGGCACTTTCTCACTATCTTCCTTTTCCATTCTAGGAATCAATGCATAAAAAATACACTCATGCTTCATGCCTTCTAAAAATTTCCTTCCATCGACAAAAAAAATTCTAGCACTACTACATACCTTTTCTTCATCCTTCTTCAAGGGTTTCAACTTATGGTGGACTCCATCCTTCATCAGGGAATAAGTGTTTGCATGGCCATCATGTACATCATGCCTATCAAACTGCCATGGTCTCCCCAACAACATGTGACATGCATCCATGGGGATGATATCACAAAGTACCTCATCATGATAGCTTCCGATCTTGAACTTCACTAGTCACTACTCATTGACCAGAACTTTTTGGTCTTTCTACAACCAGACAATCCAATATGTATGTAGATGCCTTTCCCTTTTCAGCTTCAACTTTGTAGCCATCTCTTCTGACACCATATTATCAGTGCTCCCACTGTTAATAATGACATCACATCATTTTTCTTCACACTTGCACCTTATGCGGAATAGATTCTTCCTTTGTTCTGGCTCCTTCTCTTTAGTCACTAGGTCTCTTCTAACCAGTAGGACTTCTCCCCTTTCCGCATCATCTGAATGCTCGGATTGAGCCTCCTCATTTGCATGTACAACCCTTTCATGACCTTTCGGCCTTCTGTCTGTCCTTCCTTGGTGTTGTGGGCATTCATAGGCTTGATGCCCTTCTTCACCACAATGGAAACAAGTTCCTTTGAAACCACCTCTTCCGGGTCCTAGCCCAGATCTTCCTTGTCCTCTACCTCTTTGATCACCACTATTTTGATCATGACGGCAATAGAAGTTATCATTCTTCTGGCTTCAACTGGTACCCACATCTTCATTTTTCCTTTCATCCTCATTTTGGCTCCCAGAAGATCTTCCACTACCCCTTCTGCTTTGACCTCCTCATCCTTTTTGCTTGTTGTCAAATCTTTTGTTCAACTTCTCCTCAAATTTTAGAGAAAACTAGTATGCATCCTTAATGGTGGTCATTCTGACTAGGCTTAGTTCCTCTTGAATGCTCGATTGTAACCCATTAAGATAACGAGCTACCTTCTCCTTGTTGGCCTTCGCATGGCTCGTTCTGATGATCATCTTGTGAAAATATTATGTGTATTCTTTCATAGATCTAATTCCTTGCTTCAACCCTTGTAATTTCTTTAGCAAATCTAACTTGTAGTCCACTGGTATGCACTGCTTCTTCAATTTCTCCACCATGTGATCTCAACTATTGATCTTTCCTTTTCCTCTTCAATTCCTCTCCAACTGGAGTTCTTTCCACCAAATATTGGCATGGCCCTTCAACTTCATTTTTGTTAACCCGATCTAAGTCCTCTACTTCTTCATACTCAAAATACTCTTCTAGCTCATTGATCCAGTCGATCAACTCTTTCGGGTTCAAACTTCCAGAATAACTGGGGACTTCTATTCTGGGTCTTTTTCTGATCTTCAAAATGGCCCTAATCAGCTGCATTTGATCTTGATCAATATCTTCTTCTTCCTCTTCTACATCTGTATCTTCCACCTCTTCTTCATCTTCACTTTATCCTCTCCTTCTCGGGTTTAACCCTCTTCTCATTTGTTCCTACAATGCATCAATTTGTCTCTGAAGGGCTCTGAAACCCTTAGCCGCAAATGGATCTCTTCCACTAGCATTTTTGCTACCTTTGCCACCTCTGGCACCACCACACCTACCAGACATCACTCTTGGATGCATATTAAATACCTCGAACCCACAACCATGATCTTGGTGCGAACTTCCTCACAATCGGTGATCTATCCACACGCTCAAGAAAACCCGCTCTGATACCACCTGACGAGGGAGAAAACTCGAGACATAGAAAATGATGCAAACAACTAGAGAAATTTTCTTATTATTTAGAATGGAACTTCCTACATGCAGAGGATCCCAAATCCTCGAGCTCTGTGATACATGCAAGCTACAAAAGTTCAGAACTTATAGAAATTACAAAAGTTACCCTTTTTCACAGCATGCAAACTCTTTTCCCCAAAAAGCTATCCAAAAATTAGAAACTAGCCAATAAATAGCCCCCTTTCGGTTTGGAGCCATAAAAAACATTCAAGATAAGAGTTTTGGTGGTTTTTCGCCAAAAATTACAATTTGAAATTCAAACATTGAGTCCTAATTCAAAAATTGGCAATTTTCCAAAAATCGGCCAACTTCCAGAAGCCATAACTTTTGATTCAAGACTCCATTTTTCAAACTGTTGTCACCGTCAGAAAGGTCTCGAAGTGAAGAACATGCTAAGAACCTGCTCTACTAGTTCCAATGATTTATGGGCTTGTACAGGGACCGTTTAGTGCCTAAAACTGGACTCAGAAGTTTTTCAGGGCAAAAAAGCAGAAACTGGAACTTGAAAAACTTTCAAACCGTGAATGATCTTGACTAATTCTTTGGCCAAAGTGCTTATTTTTCCATTATGAACCTTCCCAAAAAAAATTTTCTTCCCACACCTTCAAATTCACACCTGCTAAAAATAGTAGTTGAGCAGAAAAAGTAGAAAAACAGTTCTGAAAGTTGGGAACTCTTATTCGACGAAAAGGGTATCCAAAAATGCAAAAACATCTACAAAAAGAAAAAAAAAGGAACATAAATGGAAAGCATATTTTTGGGTGATGCAAGATTTCCCTCACACCACTGGATGCTCCTGCAGCAAAGACCATTGCCATCCTTCAAAATATATTTATTGGCAAAAAATGAAAAATGAGGCCATTTCATACATTCAAGCTTACATGCAGCCCATGCAATTGCAAAACCTACAAATCATAATACTTGATGGTCGATCTTGTAGGTGTTCTCAACAATCCTCATAGGTCATGGGGTGTTGTGGAGTGTTTCTTCCTTGTGTGTGTTTTCGCATTGCAACAAGATGTATTTGGAAGTGTGGGGTTGTCTTGAAGTGACTCATTGTCATTCTTGTTGTGGTGAGTCATACCTCTTGGTTAGGAAACCTCTTGTAAATTTTTAACTCTATAGTGGATTTCTAAGAGAACTACCAACCATATTAATAAATCTCTCTATCCAAAATATATTGTTCTAGATGACCACACTCATGCTGATTGCATACCCAAAATTGTATAATAAATACATTAACTATTTGAAGGCAGTCATGCCTCAACACATCTTGATACATGAATTGAAAGATTAAACAATCTACACACTGACAAACAACATGTTTCTAGAACCTTAAGTCAAATGAAAATTCTAGTACTCCTACAATCTACTTTATCTTTGACAACCTTCACATCTTACAACCTTGACACCCTTTGACAACCACTTTCAACAACAATAAGGTTTTGACATTAATTTGACATCAATGACAACCTATGTCCAACAGGTTAGTCTTCCATAGTTGCTAACTTTCTTATGTAATAGTGAAGTGCCTTGTTGTATCTAGAACTATTTTTTTGTGACACTTATGTGCATGTTTTTGTGCAAGTGCGACATGTCATTGTTGCATTATCAATGTTATTACTGTTGTTTAAAAAAAAATTCATTCCAACAGGTTTTGTTTTGAGCTTGTTGGCTTACGAGATTAACATGATAGACAAGGTATATTGAAAGGAAGCCAAGTGCATGGAAGCAACTTCCTACACCAATCTAAGAAAGAGAAGGTGGCAAAAATTTATTTTAAAACATTAAACAATTATAGATGTAGATGCACATGTACATATCATAAAAAATAAAAAATAAAACAATAACACATAATTACATGGAGAAAACCCTTTTGGGAGAAAAAACCCACTCTCCAAAAACATAGTACTTTGTATTATTAATAATCAAGACATAGTACAGTATAATATCAACACTAAGCTCATTAATATGTGATTTCACACTTTTCAAGATTTTAGAGTAACTACAAATTCTATAAGATACATACTTATTAATGTGTAGGAGCATACAATGCATTAATTAGGCATTTCTAAAATCTAATTCCCAAGACTAAAGATTCAAAACTAGGTGTCAAAAATAATATGCATGCATAATGATAAGTTTCTACTTGTCAACACATATATAATATAACAATTGTCAATTGTCTCTTAACCTGCACATGCAAAACTTGCACCTACCAAAACATAATTACACATTGATGGTTCCAACATTTCATGCAAACTCAACATAAAATATAAAATAACTTCATGCAAAACTCCACCTATAAATTGTAACTTCCAGACTTAATTGCTCCCCAAAAATAGAAATCACAAGTTGTATCTCATAATGCCACATTGTTTGAAGAGTGATGAGTGGGAGTTTGGGAAAGAGTTTTTGTTTGAAATCCCCAGGGGGTGTGTTTGTGGAGGCGGCTGAATTTGATGATGATGAAGATACAGATGCAAATACATATGTTGTTGAGAGCTTGTTGGAGGTGTTTCTAGTTTCTTTTGAGGGGTTGCTAGAGGCTTCTTTTATGTGTTTCATGGCCTTTAAGCTCTTTTTTGTCCTCTTTGGTCTTGGGGTTTCCTATGCTAGCTTTTCTATTTTGTCAATGGTGGCTCCTCCTATTCCTCTCGATCTTTGTCTCCCTCACCATCTCTTTTGTTGGTGGAAAATTAAGAGAATATTTCATTCTTCTTGTTCTCTGTTTATGCATAGTTGTAGTGTTGGTGTTGTGAGAGGGGTTGGAGGATGATCTTCTTTGGTGGCTTGTTGTTGTTGCTGCACTATGTTTGGGTTTAAGCATAATGGCTCTTCTTTCCTATTGGTGGATTGTTGTTGATGTTGTGGCATATGGGGAGAAGGTGGTGGTGGATCTCCTTCATCATATTTGTCTCTTCTTCCAGTGGAGCTTCTCTTCAATGGGATTCATTCTCTCTTGCTATGGCTTTGGGGGAAAGGTCTTCCTTTGGGCCTTGCCTGGTTTCTCTTCTGTGGTAGTTTTTGGTTGGAACCCTATTTTCTTGGGTTTGCACCTATTGTTCTAGTTTTGTTGGTTGGTTCCTTCTCCATGGTGCTTTTCTGGTTTGGCCATTGGGGGGGTGTTGTGGTTCTCTAACTTCTCTTAATAGAGATGGTTCTTGAGGCATGTAGCTGTGTGATTTGTGTTCTACTCCAGTTTTAGTGTTTGGTTTGTTACCCCTTCTAGCTTGTGTTTATTTTAATCAAGGGGTTTATATTCTTGGCGGAATTCATTTATGGAGTCTAGAAGGGCTAAACTTGGTTTGCATCTATTTCCAGTCTTGGTTCCTAGTTGTGAACCCCTTTTGGGCTATGAAGATTATTCTTCTTTCAAGGTTTCCTTCCTTTTTGGAAAATCTTTGTTGGGTATCTTTTATCTTCACGACTAGTGCTTGATGGAGTTGTCAATTTAGAGCAATGTGTTGGTAGAAGGTTTCTTGCAGTTTGTGGTATTGTTGTAATCCTATTACTATTTATTGGTTGATGGTTGGGTTTGTTTTCATAGTTTTCTTGAACACCCAGATGATTTTTACACTTAAGGTTATTAAGGTGGCCCTACATGGTTGTTGTTTGGGATTTATTTCTTGCTCCACCTTATGTTCCTGTAGTTGGGATTTCCAAAGGATGGAATGGTTTCTTTTTTTGCTGAAGTGTTGGCTTTCTCCTTAGATCTTATTGAGGTGGAGACGGGTGTTGTGGAGATGGTTGGAAGTTCTTGGTTTCCTCAGATGTTGTTCCTTTTGAGGTGGAAGCTTCTCCTATGGAGGTGGAGTTTGAAGTTGTTGAAAATTTTAGGCTTCAGTGGAAAAGGAGGTCATGAAATCCTCTCCAATAGAGGGGAGCTCTCTCCTTTTGAGAGGGAGATTGAGTTGTCTACTAGTTCAATAAGTGTTTTAATAGCATTATTTTTACATCTTTCTCAACTTTCCATGCTGATTCTCTTTTTGAGGCAGTGAGTTTGTTTCGTATATTTGTTTTGAAAGGTAGCTCTCATTGCCCTCTTCCTTTTTTCTTAGAGTTGTGGTTACTAAACAAATGACTTGCTATAGTTTGGATGTCTTGTTGCCTAGCTGATTCTAACATTTTCTTGTTGTTTGGCTAATTCAAGCAAGTCTTTCTTGGTTTTTTGGGTTTTAGGTTCCCATTGAAACTTGGTTGTTGTGGGTTTCATGTCCCCTTCAAAACCTGTTCTTTGCAGCATGGGTAGTCTTGTGTAATTTTTGGATTGTTGATGATGTTGGGCTACATAATGAAGTTTTTATCCATTTGTAAATCTCTTTTTCGTAGAGTTTCTGTATCCTGAACTCATGGCTTTTATCGAGAATTGTAAATGTATTTCTTTTTGTAGATAGATTTTTCGAGAGTAATTTTATTTCTTTTAGAAGAGAATAATTGAATCCATTGCATCATTTAAAAAGTATCTGATTTTTTTTTTTCTAACATGGAAGAGATATAGTTAAATCTTCTATTATCTAAATAAAATTTAAAATGATCTAGCTGAGTAAAGTCAAGTCAATTTTTAAATTAGTAACCAATAAGTCTTTCCAAATTTTATACAAGTGAAGATTTTTATCTATAGCTATCGAGCTTGGCACATTTGGTTGAGTATTTAATTTCTAGCCGATTACATCAGTTATTCTCGAGGGCGGCTTTCAATGCCTAAAGGCCTTATAGGATTTTCAAAAATAAGCTCATCTAGGCAATACATTATTTACAAGTACAATTCACAAAATTTTGGAAAAAACAAACTGTGCTCCATCATGAGACTTTAGTTAGCCTCCCCTCATAGAAACTCTAGGCTACCACCACAAGTCATGGCACTAGTCGCATTTCCTACGACTTCATCTAGATCCGTGGCAAAGGACTCAAAATGTTGCACCCACTGGGCTGCCCAATGTCTATGTTTTCCAAGTGCAACTCTTCATTACTTAAGCCCACACAAACGGGGTGCCATTGAAATATTTTTCAACATCATTTGGAAATGGGATCCCCACTCTAGGTTGAGCAATGGCCATGGAAGCTTCAGACATCTTCCAACATGGAAGGCTTGAAGATCAAGCCAGAGGGAGGGAAACCTGCATAAATCTAATCCCAAACAGATCCAATAGCCAAAAATGTAATTAAAATGTCCTAATTGGCCTGACTTCGCTTAAAAAGAACCTCCTCCCCAACACCATTCTCATGGCTTCCAAATAGGCAATGTCCTTGTTCAAGTAGATTTTTAACATCCTCTAGTTTGAAATGAAGCCAAGGAAGGCTCCCTCCTACTTTGAGCTCTGTAATTTGATTGGCGTATCCATCTTTATGTGTGTCTATCAGTTTCCAAACTTTGGTTAAATAGACCAATATACCTCCACTGCTCTTTAATGCAAAGGCCGACCATCATTAACCACTCGTCCTCTTGGATGTATCCTGTTTGATTCTCTTCCTCAGCTCCCGATCTTCACATGAATAAACTATACCAACTGCCTCCAATATTCTTGGTACAGAAGCTCACTGAGGACACTTCCTATCACTTTGCTCACTTCAAATTTGTCGACTTAGGACTATACTCAAAACCTCACTAACTTATCATGCCCAACTATCTGAGCTAACATTTCTCGACACCAATTTTAATATGACTTAACTACTATGTCACAACGCTTGGTGACGCATAAAAGACACCCCATTGAAACTCTCGAGGGAAGGCCCCTATGTCGGATCTAGCTACTCCACTGACTTTGTGGGCAATCAAGCACCAGTGATACACCCAGACCAAAGAGATGGATGTATGGGTATGGATGCTGCCTCCTTTGTTTCTGTCACCGTTCATATTTCACGTGCAATTTTTGCCTTCCGTATTTAGCGGCGACTGCATAATAAGTACGCCCATTTTATTTGTGGCAATTCACACCATACTTTCTCCCATTTACTGCCTTATGCTTTTTCTTTTATCTTCCTTAAATTTCATTTTTAATAACATGTAATGTTTTTATAAATTTTATTTTTAACATATAATCTTTTTATATTTAATTTGATTGATTAATAATTGAAGTTTTAGTTAATGTTAATTTTTTTTATAATAGATTTTTTTATAAATAATTTTTTTTTTAATAATGTTTTAGATTTTAGTCGTTTATAAAAGATAATTTTTAATACAGGATTGTATATAATATATAAATTTTAAATTTTGAAATTGCTCATTTCATTTTTAAAAGAATATTTTTATTTGCCAGAAAGTTATTTTGTATTGTTGTTATTTTATATTTCTTTAAAGAACTATTTTTATTTATTTAATTTAATTTACTTGTTTTAGTATTAATTCTTAGGTAAATGTTAAAACTAAGATATCCATTTTTAAAAATAATTAATTATATTTATATAATGTCAATTTATAATTTATTTTTTAATATTTTATATAATGTAAATTTAATTTTAAAATATTATATTTATTATATATAATATTATAAGGTAATATATATTTATTATAAATATATATTATTATATATTATATTTAATAGTTAAAATTATTAAATATAAATATAAAATTATTATAATTAATAATTAATAATTTTTATATAATACAAATTAATTTAACATGTAAATATAATGCAACACATAATTACTATGTAATATAAATTTTATATAATTATATATAAAAATTATAATAGTATTATATATAATATTATATAATGAAATTTGAGAGGGAAAATATTAGTTTAAGAAATTTAAAACATTATTGTTAAAAAGAATGGAAAATATGATCACATTTATATTTTAAAAGAATTAAATTTATTTATTATATTTTATATTTATATAATGTCAAATTATTTTTTAATATTTTATATAATGTAAATTAAATTTAGAAAATGTTATAGTTATATATATATATATAATTTGAGAGGGAAAATATTAATTTAAGAAATATTTAACATATACAATACAAATTAAATTAATATATAAATATAATGCAATATATAACTAGCATACTTATATTTTAAAAATATATGTAAAGTACATCGAGAGATATCCTTCTCAAGGTGCCATTGCAACCCTAACTCTAACACTAGTTAAACCCTAACCCTAAGCTGATTGAAATCGTATTATAACCCTAACTCTAACACTAATTGAACTGTAATCGTAACCCTAGGTATCGTTGAAACCTAACCCTAATTGTATCAAAACCGTAGAGAACTCTAATTGAACCCTACCCCTAAAATAAACAATAACCTTTATCTTAATTAAACCCTTATTGAATTGTAACCGTAATTGATCCCTAACCCAAATTGAATACTAATTGAACCCTAACCTTAAGTGAATAGTTTAACCTTAATTAAACTCCAACCGTAATCTTAATTAAACTTATTCTTCAACATTAATCCTTAAAAATTAAACACTCATACTCTTTTACATTTAATTTTTTAAATTCCTAAAATAATAATTTAACTATTTTAATTCATTTTTTTATAGTTAAATTAATATATACAATCTATATTAATTTTTCTTTATTTTTTATATACAAAATAAAATCTAAAACATTATTAAAAAAACAATTATTTATAAAAATATCTATTATAAAATAAATTAACATTAACTAAAACTTCAATTATTAATCAATCAAATTAAATATAAAAATATTATATGTTAAAAATAAAATTTATAAAAAATTACATGTTATTAAAAATGAAATTTAAAGAAGATTAAAAAAGCATAAGGCAGTAAATGGGGGAAAGTATGGCATGAATTGCCACCAAAAAAATGGACATACTTACTGTGCAATCACCACGAAATAAAGGAAAGCAGAATTACGGAAGGCAGAAATTGCACGTGAAATAGGAGGCAGCATCCATACCAATACATCCATGCTGGGTGCAAATTGTCACCTGAATAGCCAGTGCCGACTTTGTGGTGCCAATTGGCATATGGGCCCACAGTTTAAACATTATTACTCTCTATTGTTTCTAGACCAAAGACTTTGGTTGCAGCTGGAAATTCTAGGAATGCAACGCACTATATTTTCTACAAGGCACGGTTTGAAATGGCATCTCATCTATATTAATCAATTTTGAATGGAATTGAGCACTGTTTGAAATGGCCAAATTCATATTTCAAATCGTTTGAAAATTCCTGCTCCGTAAATGTTCGATTGTTGACTGGGAATGAGAATTAATCCATTCAACACCCAATTAAAAGTATGTCAGAAAATGACCAAATTTTCCGCACTTAACATTTGAACATTATTACAGAATGATATTTTCTACTGCAAATATTCAGCTGCAAATGTTACGTTCCTTGAATTTTAAGCTGCAACCAAACATTTCATTTTCTCGCTTGTTATCGGGAAAGAAAATACCAATGACTGAATTCATATTTTCAATTGTTTGACAATTCCTACTGAGAAAGTGTTTGTGAATTAAAGCATAATTATTGACTGAGAATTTTTTGGGGCGCACCCATCATCTCTTTTCTGACAGCTGTTTACTTTGAGGGATGGCTGAAATGTGGGTGTCTTCTAGATTAAGAAATTTGGCAGATGTTGAAAATAAAACATTCGACAGAGAAATTTGACATTTCTTTATTTTGAATGGAAAAGATACCTATTTTTTTAATGGGTACTCTTTTTTTCTTTATTTTTTCCTAAAGTTTTTATGTTTAAATTAGCAATTGGAAGTGATATTTCATTATTGATTATTTCTTTAAAGAATTTTTGTTCAGCTGTATACTTCAATTTTAGAATTAGTAAAAACATCTTAATATACAAAAGGTAACAAATATTTATGGTTCTATTGATCAAATACTCTCTCTCTATATTAAAAAAAGGTATCTTATGGATCTTGTGTTATTGTTTTTTTTTTTTTGTTAACCATGTAGAGTCTCACATCTCTCACTTCACACTCCAAAGAGCTCCAGAGATCTTGGGTGTACTCAAGGGCGAGCTAATAGACTAGGTCTCTGGGACTCCAACAAATGCAAGCTACTCCCAACCGTAAAACCTGTGAGCCGAGCCTTAACTGACCAATGTGGAAAAATCACTTCAAGCCAACCTCAGCCAATTGTGTCGTAAGCATGGATCTTGTGTTATTGTTTGAGATTTATATATGATTTATTTTGAAACAAAATATTAAATATATGAAATAATTACTTTCAATTTATTTAATTATTAAACAAATACACAAACCTTAAGCACTTTTTTGAAAACAAATCTTTTATTTTTAAATATCTAGGTGCAACAAGTTGCCTAAATACTAGGTCTATGGTAATTGATCATTTAGTAGAGAAGTTCTAACTAAAATGTGATTACAAAATTGACATCAATAGTAATCTAGGTCTCTTAATCTTGATATGATAATAGGAATTTCAACTTGACCTTAGGCTAGGATAGATAATTCTTTGTGGCTCTCTCGAGGAAGTTTGGAATATTTTTTATTCCTCTAATAAAGAATGAACCTAAGTGGCTTTCGAAAGAGGATGTCCTTAACTAGAAGATTCATAGAATACCAAATAGACTACTAGTTGACTAAGAGGCCATTATGGAAATCATTTTCCCAAATGAAGCCAGGGATTGATAGGCTCCAAGCCTTTTGGATGCTCTTAATAACAAAGATGCCTTGCATCTAAATAGGAAACCTCATGGTGAAGCGACTATAGATTCCTAGTCCAAGTTCCAAGTTGGTCACCTCGCAGGAACTTGAGATAAAATACAATTCCTAATGAGAATGTCTAGGCATGGCTCTGTTCTAGAGCTTTGATGATCAATTTAACATAGAGAGTAATGCTTTGATGATGGAATAAAAAAGCTCACAAATGTAGCTTGAATTTCTATATATACCTTTCAAAATAAATTTCCTTGTCTTAAGTGGCATACAAGATAATTCTTGGTTTGGGGTGTTTAGTTCTTCACAGGGACATTTTAGTTTATCTCATCAAATAATATCATATTTTTCCATCCTTTCTTGATTGTTTCAATTGTATATGTAGCTATGTTATTGAACATGTGTTTTACTTCTTTTTCTTCTTTCTTTTCTCTTTCTTGTAATTTTAATATTGTCACTATTTTATCCTTTCGTATCCTGCACTCCTACACATCACATAGAATAAATACTCCACATTGTGATCAAAAGGTTTTAGTTTTTTATTAGGATTAATAAAGCCTCAAAAGATTTAATAATGTCTACTCTAACAATTGATAGAATATGTTAAGAATATCATTGATAAGGTAGAATTATGAATGGTAGAGCACCCCTACTTTTATGGGCCCTAACTAAGCACTAATAGTTCTTAAGCCTTCTTCATGGTGAATTATTAAATTGATCATAATATTTAATTTGGTCTAACAATCTAGTCAAGTATTAATCTTCTTTAATAATATGAGTGGTTATTTTATTTAATAGTGTATTTTAGTGAGTTGTGAAATGATTATTTGTCCCTTTACTGGTAGAGTTTCAGTGTTTTCCATATTTAAAAAATATCATGTTCAAGTACATCTCCTTTTCCATGCTCATTTATACTAATTTTTTCTTATAATCATGGGTTTTTGTAATCCTCGTTATCCTTAACATTCCTAGAGGTAACCATCCTAGAATGCTCTAACTCCTTATCTTTTGTAGATTTTCATTCCTCTTGGCGTGCTCTAATTTTTCTTCCCTTTCCTACTCCATTGTTTTATGGTAGCTATCCTACCTTTCCTAGAGTTGTTTCAATATCTCTCTTTCATGTTCATCTCCATAGCCATTTCAATCTCTTCTACAATCTATACTAGCTTCTTGTTTTCTCATTTTTATATGGGATTATTTGATATGGTATTCCATTAATCTTTTTATCATCCCTAATGGATCATTCTCATCATACATCTATTAGTCGCATCTCTTTATAGACCCCTTTAGAATCCCTTACTTTTCATGTGTCATTCCCTGGGTGTCTAACCCTCTCTTACAAAGCTAGAATCTTGAGTATTCTATCATGAATCATAAAATTAGGTTCCCTCTTAATTGTAATACTTTCTTATTGAATTTTTTACCATATTATAATTAATTTATTCATTTATTTGATCTTCCTTTACTACTTTATGAGTGTCTTGACAACAAAACCCAATGTTAGAAAGAATTGGGTGTAGATTGAGGATTAGAGCCTAAGTTTCTTGCTAGTTATATTTATGTCAAGGATAGATTATATAATGATGGTAAGACACACACTCTCATGTCATTATGTTCTACATAAGAACTAAAACACTATATTTAAAAAACCTAAAACTATAACGTTAAAAATATAGCCAACATAATTGAATATATAAATATAAAACAAAACAATAAATATTTTTATTTTACTTTGTCAATAATAAAATAAATAAATATATTATTAAATAAATTTTATTCAACCCAAAAATTATTATTTATATTTTAAATATAAAGAATTAAAATTTTAATATATATAAATATCTAAAATAAAACTATTAAAAATTTATATATTATTCAAAGTATAAACACAATTAAAAAATATTGAAATAATGAATGGTGACTTTTTCAAAAGTAAAATTAAAATTTATATATAAAATTATAAATAATTTCAATAAAAATAAAATAAATAATATAAATAAAAATAATAATTTTAAAGTAAAATAAAATAACTCTTAAATAAATTAATTAACTAATTACAATAACATATTTTACACATTAAATAAATAAAATCTCTAAAAATATCTAACTTTATGTATTTCTTCAAAAATTAAACCAATAAATTAAAAACAAATTATGAACTTGTAATGAAAGGACATTCCTTTTTATTCAAAATTAAAAATCTGTGAAATTTCTTAGATTTCTTATTTAACCAACTAAATATATTAAGTTGTTCTCTATTAACTCTTTTGTTTTCTTTTCAACTTACCTCTATTAAAGTGGCCGCCTTTACCAGTCAAAGTAAGATTTATTGTATTCTCATCCCATCCAAGAAGATTATGGGCGCTCCCTAAAAATTCTCTCAATAAATAATT